>CAJHNH020000902.1:572066-745389 GCA_905116865.2 Candidula unifasciata
GGGGGGGGGCAGTGAGCCTAGTTTTGTTTTTCCCTACAATGAGGCTTCAGAACCACTCAGGGCAGATCACAATTATAGCTGAAGCCATTCTCAGCAGGGTTGAACATAGTAAAGCGTTTTTTTTTTAAACCATCAGCGAACTAAGACGAAGTGCATGGGGTTTTATAGCAAAGGCGAATGGTCGTCGCCTAGTGCAGCAAAGCCTTGCATATTATATCACAATGTCTAGTTTGAGAATAGAGGTGGAGGCAGTCTCTGCTGTCTTCCACTGGCTTGAGACCCAGCTGTACACACATTTCGTGATTGTAACTGACTCACAGAGCATGTTGAAAAAGGTAGAGACAGACATGCTTCGTGCAGAGTGGCAAGCAGAGGTCACGGGTAGTTAGAATCCTTTGGATATTTTCTCCAAGTGTGCAGGCGTGTTGGGAAATGAGCAGGCAGATAGACTGGCTGGCTCTGCACCTCCTGGTGGTGAACTTATGTATCACAAGATATTGTGAGGGTCCTTATGAGACAAGATATTGGGAGGGCTCTCTGGGAGCGAGTGAACAGTGCGGAGGCGCAGAAAGATCATTACGGCCTAAGGAAATATGGTAATCTGGTAATTTTAATTTCAGCTTCATAGCAAACAGGTCACCCCATCTTTGCTCCGCTCCTGTGCCAACGAAAAACACACAGAATGTTTATCACAGTCCCTTGTGGAAAGACTGACAAACTGCTGTCTCAGCAAATCTAGCATACACTCGCATTAAAAGCATATGGTAGCCATCCGAAGTGCTAACACAAACAGTCTGACGTTAGAAATGCATCATTGATGGTAGCAGAAGTCATTAAGAGATCAACAGTTGCACATGCGATCAATTTTAATCAAATACGGCCTAAGGAGAATGGCGCTGCGAGGAGTTACCAGGGAATTTGGCCGACGCTCAACATTCATGGGAAGATTTCTGATACAACAGGAATTTGAACTCTTCACTTGCTGCTGAAGATGAGGACTGAGCACTTATGGGAGTGTCCCGAGTTCTGTGATGCCAATTTTTATTCAACATTTGATGTCACTGCACATTGCGCATTTTCATGCGTGCTCAGTCTTCCATGCAGTAGCCACTCGAAGGCACCTCTACGTATTATTCCCATGACAGGTTGATTATAATGTTTCCTATCTTGGTATCGAAGAGACATAAAAAAGAAGTCACATAACCCACTCAGGGCAGACCGCAATTATAACCGATGCCAACCAATCTCAGCAGGGTTGAACGTGATTGACTTTTTGTATTCTTTCTCCCCAAAACCTAACAATAACTACGGGACAGAAGGCTGTCGACAGTCATTCCGACTAACGCCACACATTCTATAGAATCTATACTAACAGAAGACACCTAAACTACTATACCGTATTGAGCCGTTTACACTTGCTATCTTTTGATTGGTCAGGTGGACATGCGTGGCGTTGTACCGGAAGCAGTTACATCAACATGGCGGACGCCGAACTGGTCGTCCGAAGCGACGTTAAATCAGCGATGTGGAATCCAGGGGCGTTGAAGAGTTTGCTGTCGTTTTTTATCCTTGCTTTAACCTGGCTTGCAGGTTTTAGTGCTCGTCTCTTTGCTGTGATTCGATTTGAGAGTATTATTCATGAATTTGATCCATGGTATGTTTTTTCTTTCTGTTCAAATTGATGTTTTTGCATCCTTGTGTGTCATATTTTGCGTTGTCTGTGACCCGGCCGGCGACAAGAACTAACTTACTGTAACGATTTCGTGCGCGTTGTATTGATTCAAAGTGTTGTGGTTATGCAAAAGTATGTGTGAATATTTTCTGCACACTTTGCAAATGTATGAATGGAAGTGAAATAAATTACATTTGCTAGTGGGAAAGCAGTGGAAAGCAATCAATAATATCAATGGGAAGGACTGTAAGTTACTGTAACTGTACACTGTACTAGTACTAGCAGTACTCTCTAATTAATACTAAAACTTTTTACACTGTCTCTAGTTTCTATTAATGAGTATCATAAACGTGCACCCCCCCCCCCCCAACCCCCACCTCCGTCTCTATTTGAGCGTGCCTTTCTCTACATTCTATGAGCGTGTTCACCTCTACTTGTGTCCCCTGTCTCTGCATGTTCTCCTCCCTCCTTCGGTCTTTAACTTATGTTATCCTGCCTCTGCTCAACTATGTATGAATGTGTCCTCTTGTATTTACTTGTGTCCCCTTGTATCCACCTTTGTGATTGTGTCCTGTTGTCTCTACTTGTGTCCCCTTGCCTCTACTTTCTGTAAAGGTGTCCCTGTGTCTCTACTTGTGCCCCCTGTCTATGCTTGTGTCCCCTGTCTCTACTTGTATTCTCTGTCTCTGCTTGTGTACCTCCTGTCTCTACATGTGTCCCTTGTCTCTATTTGTGTCTCCCTATCTCTACCCTGTCTTTGCTTGTATCTCCTTTTTCTATTTGTGTCCCCCTGTCTCCAGTTTCTATAATTATGTCTCTACTGGTGCACCACTGTCTCTGCTTTCTATAATTGTGTCCCCCTGTCTCCAGTTTCTATAATTATGTCTCTACTGGTGCACCACTGTCTCTGCTTTCTATAATTGTGTCCCCCTGTCTCCAGTTTCTATAATTATGTCTCTACTGGTGCACCACTGTCTCTGCTTTCTATAATTGTGTCCCCCTGTCTCTAGTTTCTATAATTATGTCTCTACTGGTGCACCACTGTCTCTGCTTTCTATAGTTGTGTCCCCCTGTCTCTAGTTTCTATAATTATGTCTCTACTGGTGCACCACTGTCTCTGCTTTCTATAATTGTGTCCCCCTGTCTCTAGTTTCTATAATTATGTCTCTACTGGTGCACCACTGTCTCTGCTTTCTATAATTGTGTCCTGTTGATTCTATTTGTGTCCCCCTGTCTCCAGTTTCTATAATTATGTCTCTACTGGTGCACCACTGTCTCTGCTTTCTATAATTGTGTCCTGTTTTTTCTATTTGTGTCCCCCTGTCTCCAGTTTCTATAATTATGTCTCTACTGGTGCACCACTGTCTCTGCTTTCTATAATTGTGTCCTGTTGTTTCTATTTGTGTCCCCCTGTCTCCAGTTTCTATAATTATGTCTCTACTGGTGCACCACTGTCTCTGCTTTCTATAATTGTGTCCTGTTTTTTCTATTTGTGTCCCCCTGTCTCCAGTTTCTATAATTATGTCTCTACTGGTGCACCACTGTCTCTGCTTTCTATAATTGTGTCCTCCTGTCTCTACTTCTGTGAATGTGTTCTCTTGTCTGTACTTGTCTCCCCCTGTTTCCACTTTCTGTGAATGTGTTCTCTTATCTCTGCTTGTATCCCCCTGTCTCTACTTTCTGTGAATGTGTATCCCTGTCTATGCTTGTGACCTCAGTTTCTGCTGGTCTCTACTTTGTCTCCCTGTCTCTACCTGTGTTTGTCTCTATTTCTGCTTGTGTCCCCTGTCTCTGTGTCCTGTAATTCTTTTTCTACTTGTGTCCCACTATCTCTGCTTTCTGTAATTGTGTCCACTATCTTTACTTTCTCTAATTGTGTTCCCCCTGTCTCTACTTTCTGTGAATGTATCCTCTTGTCTCTACTTGTGTCCCCTGGTTCTACTTTATTTTAATGTGTCATCCTGTCTCTGTTTGTGTTTCCTTGACTCTACTTGTGTCCCTGTCTGCTTCCCCCCCCCCCCTTCCTTCTTTTTATCTTTGCTTGTGTCCCCATTCTCTACTTGTGGCACAGATGTTAAAAGAAAAATACAAGTTACATTTTTGAAACATTTCTTTTTGCCTCAAATGTTAAAAAAAAAAAGGGGGGGGGGGGGTAAAAAGAGGCTCAGGGGAACTGTTTGAGCTATATTCAAATACATTTTATAAAAGCATCTTATAAAACCACACTGGAGTAAACATTGAAAACAAGAGGCAGATATTGATACACGTGGAAGGATAACATCAAGCGATGGACACAAAACTATGAGATAATGTACACCCAGGACAAAAGACAGAGTATGTTAAAGATATATCGCAACCAGTCCTCATTGTGGAGACAGCACCTAATTGATGGATTTAACAGGAAAACCCAGACTGCAGTTCAGAATGATCGATTTTTTACCTGCAATCATCTTCAGCCATGTTTGCGAGGTCTGATAAATTGTCCTATATTTGTACACATGTTGCCGACTCAAGACTGTTTAGTGTAAGAGCCAGTGTGAATTGGTGCTGAATAAGCTCTACCACACTCCAGTCGGTGGTAACAGGTGTTTTGAAATAACATCTGTTGCTTTTTGACTGCAACATAATTGTCTTGAGTTGTGTTTGTGTAGCGTAATATGATTTAGAATGATTAGTGAAATGTTTTTGTTTTATTTTGAGGGCACATACTGCAACACTTGAAACAAATCAAAGTACAGATCAGAACAGATAAATCCCCTGTGTGGGTTCAGGAGTCCTGATGTGGGTAAATCAAGAATAGACCAACTGCTTCCCCAGCAAACATGTTGCAGGAGTCAACTAATTTGGAGCTTCCTTCAAAGTGCATCTTTCCGAGTGGCAAGAAACAGCCAACTGTTCAAAATAAGCCAGTAAAACAGATGTACAGACAAATCTCAAGCCCTGGCAGAACGCCAGAGTCTAAACGGACAAACAGTCAGGACTTTCCATCAAGGCTTACCGCTTGGGAAGAAAGAAAAACAGAGAACATTTTGTTCGACACCCTTTCCTTTTAGGGACAGACCCTGTGTTGTCGCCAACCATGGATTGGCTCCCGTCTGAGGATTGGAAGGTCATGGGTTCAAGTCCTGATGGAGCTGGACTTTTTTCAAAAACACCTTGGCTGCCAGGTGGACCCAAGCCTTGAGTGGGTACCAGATGCGATCCTTGGAAGTAAAGGTGGCGGGCGCGATGCCGATTAGTCGATAAAATATATGTCTAGTCTTGCCTGAGGGCATGGAAAAGGCTCCATTTTATATTTTCTGTGGCAACGTATGGATGTAAGTCATAGACCATTTTGCATAAACAAAAGAAAAAAATCAATGCATTGTTAGGAGTTTACTGAAATCGAATGTGTTGGGTCAAAAGACACATATAAAGCAGCCTTGTTGTAACCACAACACATCATATCAAGCATCCTTGTAAGGGCAAATGCAGAAGAGCAGTTTGAGAATCCCTGTATCCTGGGAGCCAAGTACAGTTTTGAAAAGAAAATAAGACTTGATGCAGATTAGAATGCAAACCTTCGGGTCAGCTCCACCCTTGTTTTTTTTTTCTAAAAACTTTTCAGAGCTGAAACACTGATTACTTAAAGTAACAACTTTCTGTAATAGAAAAAGTTAAAGAATCATCTATGTGGTTTAGTTAGAAGTTTAAATAAACATTTTGGACCTCATTACCACACTGTACATTAACATTGTCTTTCTTCCCTGTGTGTGTTCCAAGCCCCCATTTGTAGGAGTTGGGGACAAAATACCTGCAGCCCCTTAACCATTATGTTGTGAAAGGCAACCAGTTAAGGATTTGCTAAAATCGGATGTGTCGGGCCGAAAGTGCAGATATCACAGCCTTTGCTGTAAACCACGCCACCCTGTTAAGGGTGTATGAAGTAGAAAAAGACAAGTCTTTCTCTTTCACTTATTTTATTGTCTTGAGAATTCAAACTCTTATTACTAAGACTGCTGGCCATAAATAACTACAATTCAACCCGCACACAACCCCCCCCGCCCCCTCCCCCCCCCCCCCCCCCCCCCCCCTCCCCCCCCCCCCCCCCCCCCCCCCCCCCCCCCCCCCCCCCCAGCCCCCACTCAATTTACCTTGACACTTGTCTGACATTATTTATATATACAAAATAAATTGCACATTGTAATGTCGGTAAAATCTATTCATGACCTGGGGCAGGCTGTTCTAAGATACTCATGTGCCACGGTTTAAATCCTGAGAACTCCTAAATGTTGTTATAGTGGGCAACATGACGGTAGAAGCATTATTGAATTATTGTCTGTCTGCCTCACATTTTCTATGCTTGAGTCTATATGTTCTTCTGTCTCTTTCTGTTTATCTGTCTGTTTTAATTATGTCTGACAGTTTCTTAATCTGTCTTTATCTGTCTGTTTTTCTTTTTCACTTTGTGGATGCTTGTATCTTGGATAATGTATGTCTGTCTCTCTCTTTCTCTCTGTTTCTCTATGTCTTTCTTTCTTTTCTCACTCGATTTCTTAGTAGACAGTATCAGCTGTCCCTCTTTCTTGCTCACTCTCTGTCCTGTATCTGTCCTTTTTTTTCCTCAGTAAGAGTGCCTTGTTCTTCTCTGACTCTTCCTTTGTTTATGTCTGTCGATATTTATTTTGCTACCTCTGTCCCTTTCCTGTCTTTCTTTGTCTGTGTCCTGCAATGGGCTCTCCTCTTCCTTTTCTCTCTGTCACTCTGTCTCTCTGTCTCTGCCTCTCTCTCTCTCTCTCTCTCTCTCTCTCTCTCTCTCTCTTCTCTCTCTCTCTCTCTCTCTCTCTCTCTCTCTCTCTCTCTCTCTCTCTCTCTCTCTCTCTCTCTCTCTCTCACTGCCCCCCCTCTTTCTCCTTCTCTCTCTGGTTTGTGAATGCAGTGACATTATCCTTACATTGTGTATTTAATGAGTTCTGTTGTATTCATCAATACTGCACAGCCTGCTCATTAAAGCAGTTGCACTTACATTACAGAGCTGATTTCTAGATTGTGACATTTTCATTCTCCCCATTCTGTTTTTTGTGTATCCCTTCTCCACAGTGGAAGTGGGCTGCACTGCATATGCTGCCCCCTCCCCCACCACACCCTTTTTTCTTCTTCTCAAATAATATTTGATGAGCCTTTCATCTCTTCCTTTGTTCTGTTGTATTAAAACCATGAAAAATTTGTGTGTGCGTGAAATCTCTTGCGGAAATTTAAGCTTTGCATGTTGAGGATTTCCCCATGTGGGTTCTAGGGCTCCGTTAAGGAGAACTGAGGGTAGCCCTGCTGCCCCCTACCAAGCATATTGTAGGAGGGGTCTGATAGGAGTGTTTCCTCTCAAAGTTTGAGTACATCTGCCGGAGAGACAAGGAACCAACAGTCTGCATCCAGATAAAGGACCCTTTTCACATCTTCTGGCATAGTGGGTCTGTATTTTATAGACCAAGTGGGTCATGTGGTCAGCAACACACCGGAAACCTTTACTTCCCAGGACTTTACCATGTACCATTTTAAAGCTGGGTAAACCGGGAAGGCAAGGTTATTTTTTTTTAAAAAGAGTCCGGCTCCGCCAGGACTAAACCCACGACCTTCCAATCCGCAGGCGAGTGACTAGCTGCTGCATCATGGCGACTGCATCCAGATAAGCCAGATCTGTAAAACGGATGTGCATGCAAAACTCAAGTTCTGGATCAAGATCAAAGACTAGAAGCGGATGAACCACCAGAACTTTCTGCTGGCATTTATAATCGGTGAACGATAAGAAGAGAAGAAGAACCTTCAAAGATTGTGAAGTACACTCACTTACCTCAAAGCCTGTAGTTCTCCTTTAGCCTCCTGGGTTTGTAGAAGATATTCCTGATATTGTTTACAAAAATACCCTCAACTTTAGCATGCAGTCCCTGGGAAAGCTAACCCGGGCAGCAAATGCCTGCAGAAGTCAGATCTGTCGGCCGAAAGGTAGAATATTACAGCTATGTTGTAAACGGGCACAGCACATTTACATTTTCAGATTGAACACACCTTTTTATGATTCTGTTATAAATAAATTACAGTTAGCTCTTCAGTTACTACTGTTTTTTCCTAGTGAGGTGGGTTATCTTCACAGCACTCCGGACACATCCATAAGATGTTCAGATTCCCCCTTCAGCATATATATCCACATCCTTTGGTTAATATTGCCAGTTCTATGCTGGTTGACAAGGCTTCTTGTACGTCCTGTGTGCCTCTCTCGCTTGGCTGAGTGGACAGTTCTGGTTGTTCATGCACTTGTGGAAATTAGTCTTGTTACAGAACTTGCCTTTTGTGTGCACATCCATCAGACTGTTAGTTCTTCGCCGCTCAGGCACATGCGTTTCTTCCATAGGGAAAAACCTTAATCGCTTTCTATGAACATGCTTGTCAGGGAGGCATTGGGTCTATTCCCTCCTCCTGAAAACAATTGGGCCCTTGTAACCCACAAATGGAGGATTTCTATCTAAAGCAATTGCTGAAATTGAACCTAAAAATGTCGAGCATTGTGAAGTGCACTCACTTATCTCAAAGCCTGTGTTTCTCCTCTTGCCGCTTGCGTCTGTGGAACAGATGGAAAGGTTGCGATATCCATAATACTGAGCCTAAGGGTTAACAACTTATGGCTTCTGGGTACTAAAACAAACAAACAAATGTCTTTGCTGTTGTGCTAGGCAATGACTGTAAGAGGGGAAAATAAGAAGGGTTCCCAGGTTGTAGTTTGTTGAGAACCACTGAGCAAGCTGTAAAGTGGCACAGTTTCTCTATTGATGATGTGTACTTTACCATGTCTGTTGATGATCAGGATTATTGGTAAACTTATCTAAATGTCTTTGATGTTATGCCAGGCAATGGCAGTAAGAGGGGAAAATAAGAGGGGTTCCCAGGTTTTAGTTTGTTGAGAACCACTGCGCAAGCGTAAAGTGACACAGTTTCTCTATTGATGGTGTGTACTTTACCATGTATGTTTAGATGATCAGGATTATTGGTAAACTTATTATCTAAATGTCTTTGATGTTGTGCCAGGCAATGGCAGTAAGAGGGGAAAATAAGAGGGGTTCCCAGGTTGTAGTTTGTTGAGAACCACTGCGCAAGCGTAAAGTGACACAGTTTCTCTATTGATGGTGTGTACTTTACCATGTCTGTTGAGATGATCAGAATTATTGGTAAACTTATCTAAATGTCTTTGATGTTGTGCCAGGCAATGACAGTAAGAGGGGAAAATAAGAGGGGTCCCAGGTCATGACTTGTTGAGAACCACTGCTGCAAGCCATAGAGTGGCACAGTTTCTTTATTGACGACGTGTACTTTACTGCACGTTGAAAGTGGGGATTATTGGTAAACTTATTATCTAAATGTCTTTGTTGTTGTGCTAGGAAATGACAGTAACAGCGTCCATTATTTGATCCATTCTAGGTTCAATTATCGAGCCACCCACTACATGGTAGAAAATGGGTTCTACAACTTCTTGAACTGGTTTGACGATCGAGCATGGTATCCCCTTGGGAGGATTGTGGGGGGCACGGTAAGTTCTATTAGTTTTTTTTCTCTTTTCACTGTAGTCATTAACTAAACCCATTAGTTTTTTCCTCTTTACTGTAGTCATTAACTAAACCCATATGTTATTGGAGCTGATAAAGCTTTATTTGTTTGTTGGTTTGCTTATTTAATGGATCAGCGTCATGGCACACAGGTTTAACCCATAAGGGCTCTGTTCTTTTTTCTAACTCAAGCCTGAGTCTGAAGAATCTCAGCACAGTGCATGAACTACGTTGCACCGGAGAGGATCCTGGAATACTTTTTGGGTAGATTTTTTACTCCCAATTTTGCCCGGGCAGCGCTGTTTGGCTACTCTTTTTCAGTTTTAAACTGCCAAGGTATTTTTGCATGCGCAACAATACACACGGGTGTCCGATCTCACTGCCCAAAGATCAGGGGAAATTACTAGAAATCCAAGTCCACGTAAAAAAAAATTCCAGCCTTTGCCAGGGATTGAGCCCAGAACTACTAGCGCTCGAGGCGGACACCATGCCTTGAGACCACGCAGCTCCCTTGTCTGGAGGTAAAGGGCCTGTTATATGGGTCTTTCTAGTCTCCCTGCGCTGCTCAGCTGCCATTTTTCTAGATGCCCCGCAAGTCACTTATAAGCCCTCGCAAGTCACTTATAAGCTCTCGCAAGTCACTTATAAGCCCTCGCAAGTCACTTATAAGCCCTCGCAAGTCACTTGTAAGCCCTCGCAAGTCACTTGTAAGCCCTCGCAAGTCACTTGTAAGCCCTCGCAAGTCACTGTAAGCCCTCGCAAGTCACTTATAAGCCCTCGCAAGTCACTTATAAGCCCTCGCAGAGAACAGTGTCTGGAGGTAAAGGGCCTGTTGTATGGGTCTTTCTAGCCTGCCTGTGCTGTTCAGCTGCCCTTTTTCTAGATGGCTAGTGAGTCACTGTGCCTCTTTGGATAGACATTCGCCATATTTTCTGGCCTTGTGCAGCAACCTCCCAAGTGTCACAGTTTATTCTGAAAGCTTTTAGTGATACCTTCACCTTGTTCTTGAAGCATATTTCCTGGCCACCATAAGAGCATCTTCCTTCTTGTATCTCACTGTACAAGATTTATTGGGGGGACCCTATGGTCTTACCACCTTATAAGTAAAAATGAAGTAAAGGGCCCTTTCTACATCAGGCATAAGATGCTAGACTCCTATTTTATGTATAGACGGTCTGCACTTGGTGGGTGATCTGATCACCATTCCACTGGCCACCTTTACTTCCGAGGACGTTTCCTGGTACACATTTTTGGCTGGGTCGATCTGGGGAGCAAGATCAGTTATGAAAAAATCTGCAGATTCACATACAAACCTTCCGGTCGACTAGTACGCATCTTGCCACTACGCTACGGCATCTGCCGATATACCCTATAAATTTCATTCCTTTCCCCTCCTTATTTTATTCAGATACCTTGTAAGATGTTTGGTATTTATTTGTCTCATTCTTTGCAGGTGTACCCGGGCCTGATGGTGACTTCAGGCGCCATACACTGGTTTCTCAATTTGCTGCACATCCCCATACACATCAGAGACATATGTGTGTTCTTGGCACCGGTGTTCAGGTAATATGTCATGTTAGTTTTGTTTCAAAGCTGCTGTGTTTAACATATTTTTGAGAATGTTGATCTTAGGGAATGGGTTAAACATTTTTGTTATCCTCATGACGTCATCGGTCAGCGTGTCTTTTACCAAATGTTGCTTTCTTCACAGCTAAAAGTTTCACTTTCTCTGGCTGATTCTCCAGCCCCGTGTGCTTTTATAGCAAAAGCATATTCAGTGTCCTGCATCTACCGTCGCAGAAGTCGTCCTCTGCCTCATTTTCCTGGAACGGCGCCTTCCATATAAGTTCTCTGCAGACCACCATGGCGCTTTTTAAAAAACATTCTTTTAATCCCATACGATCTCACAGTTGATGCCTAAGGAGTACGTGCCATAAGGAATAAAGTATGTGTTATGTATTTTTCACTTTATGTACATTAATTATATACATACACAAATTGCATTTTTGTGTTTTATGTTCAATTTTTGTAACTTATCTGAATGTTAATGTTGCAGAAATGTAAATTTGTCTTAATCGGAACAGAACTTGGTCGTAAGTTGGGCAGACCCTGTTACTAATTATGTCCTCTGTGTTTTGCAGTGGTATGACTTCAATGTCAGTGTACCTCTTCACCAAAGAGATCTGGAGTCCTGGAGCAGGCTTGTTTGCTGCCTGCTTCATTGCTATTGGTGAGTGCATCTGGTCTTGCAGAGTTCAGTTGTTGTCCCTATTTTCCTTTGAAGTCGGAGTGTATCTGCCTGAGAGGCAAAGAACCAACAGTCTGTCAACAAATGTTGAATTAAGAATCATGTGTGTGTTTTAGGGTCCCATTTTGAAGGAGAAAGGAATCAACCCACTGTCCTGAATAAGGATAGGGAAAACATAAAGTATTTGACAGTTTTACATAATCTTCTTCTTCTTGTTCACCGGCTGTGAATTCCGGCGGTAAGTCACGGTTGTTCGTCCAAAATGGACTTTTGGCTTTTACCTTGACCTGAGTTTTGCATGTACATCTGTTTTACTGGCTTATTTGTTTGCAGTACTCGTTCCCCGCCTCTCCGGCAGATGTACTCCGACTTCGGAGGAAAGTTTTACATAATCTTCTTTTGCCTTTCTAACCCCCACAATTGAGCTTAGGTCCTTAGCCCATTCAATCAAGTCGTTCTATTCTTTGCTGTCGCTTGCAGCTTTCCCCGTGTCCTCCCCATTTTTTAATCTTCACTCTAGAAGATATTAACAACAGAGATGAGATGTCTTAGGAGAGCTGCCGGTTTGACAAGAAGAGATAAAATCAAGAATAAAGAAATTAGATGACTAGGACTGAAACCAGTCGTAAAGAACAACAAATGAGATGGTTTGGCCCCCTGACAAGACTGCTCTGGTACTAACTGTTACAGAAAGCCACACTGAAGAAATATAATGAACACAGAGCAAGGCGAAGACTACACAAGAGATGGAGCGACATCGTCAAGAGCAACCTACCAGAAATAAACTCCATCTTGTAAATTGCATTAGGAAAAACACGCAAACGATCCTAACATCTCCCCCCAACACCTCGCTGAGGTAAATGGGGGAAGAGAAGAAGATCTTATTTCGATACAAGCCCCATAGCATGCATAACACTAAAGGTGAATAATAGCAGGAATCCTAGCACTAGAGCAGGCTGCCCAACATAATCTGGGCAGCGATGACTACCAGTTACTTTACTGGCATGGCCAGGTCATAATTATTTCTCAGGACAGGACATAACAAACTTAACAAGCATATGCACAGGCGAGAATTGGGAGTAAAGATCATCACAGACAAGCATGAGAAGCACACCGGACGCACACAAAGTTGTTAACCAACTGTTTGTCTGTCTGTCTGTCGATATTTGTTTGCAAGCACAGGCACCACTTTAATTCCATGCGGATGGACTAATGTCATCCCCACAACCAAACCCTGGTTACGCCCTATAGGCCAACCCCTCCCTCCTTAGACACTCAGTGTACGCTGTTGGCGTCAAACCCGTCCCTTTTTTTGCCCCTACCTGCGCGTTGGAGGTATTTAGGCTGACTGTCTTTTCATTGAGCAATTTTTTTTCGCCAGGGACACTAGATGAGTATCATTTATTCTATACATTAGAGTCCTATGTAGTCACTTCACAGTTAGAGCCTATTTGTGTATGTGTACTGTGTTGTCCTTTATGTGCTGATGAAGGCTAATCGCCGCAACGTCCTTTGTTTGTTTATTGTGATCGATTTTGTAAAGCTAACATAAACTAATTGTTGTTTCTTACCAACTTTTTCTCTTCCCTATAATTTTCTACTCCTTATAAAAACTTAACCAACATAGGACTGGCACTATTAACTGCATGGCGCTGATGAATATGTTGAGAAGGAATCTGAGCGCCTATGGATGTGTCCTGAGTGCTGTGAAGATAATCTCACACATAACCATGCAGAGGCTTAACCGTTGTGTCCATGTGGGCTGTGTGTGCATACTGCGGAAACATGTCCTGCAAGTCTGTGCCTTGTACAGCCAGTTAAGAAAGGAACATGGGCCTGATGAGTCAACTTCATGCTCGGAGTTGTATAGAACTAAACTAAGAAGCCAAAAAACAGTCAGTTATATCACAAAAACTTATCTGCCGATGTAAATCAGAGAGTGGTCACAAGGAGAAGAACAAAGGTGAATAATTAAGGATCTGTCTGAAATCACATGTGTGGGGCCAACAGGTGTAGATATCGCCGCAGGCACAACACAAGAGTGAATGCAGAAGTTGTAATGTACTAAACTGTTTAAAAGTTTGACAGATAGGAGACTGTATAGTCATGAATAAATCAGACTATGTATGGTATGGACAGATAGGCTGTAAAATATTAAAAGAAAATATTAGATGATGATTGGTGTTTTTCTGTCTTTCCCGCAGTTCCCGGTTACATCAGCAGGTCTGTAGCAGGAAGTTACGACAATGAGGGCATTGCTATTTTTGCCCTCATGTTCACATATTATCTCTGGGTAAGTTGCTGTTGCTGTTTAGTTGATTTTGCTGTTCTGAGCTGAAACATGGAGACTGAAATAATGTATAATATTCACTTCTGGGTTATGAGATTCCATTTTGGAGAAAGTAAGAATAAAACCATGTCGTAAAAATCTGGCTAATTCGGGTTATTTCCTTCAAAGTTCTAGAAAATCTGCCTGAGAGGCCAAGAACCAACAGTCTGCATGCAAATAAGCCAGATCTGTAAAACAAATGTTTAAGAAAAACTCTAATTCTAGAAGAAGACTGAAGCACAGAAGGGGACAAACAACTAGAACTTTCCGCCGGAGTTTACATCCGGTGAACACAGAAAAGAAAGAATTACTAATGAACTTAATATTCATTAATGAGTATCTGTTGCAGTTTAGTTTGTTTTTCTGTTCTGGGCTGAAATATGGAGGGCAATTAATATAATTACTAATAACCTACAAATGTTCATCAACTAGTGTTTGTTGATGATAGGTGGAATTAAATGGTAGAGCAGAATGGCATGTAGAGCTTTGGCGAAATTAATTAAATTGCAGTCAGTATTATAAGACTGGTTTGTTGTGACCATGTTATTGATTCCACTGGATTGTTGAGACCATGTTATTTATTCCACTGGTTTGTTGAGACCATGTTATTTATTCCACTGGTTTGTTGAGACCATGTTATTGATTCCACTGGTTTGTTTAGACCATGTTATTTATTCCACTGGTTTGTTGAGACCATGTTATTTATTCCACTGGTTTGTTGAGATATTGTTATTGATTCCACTGGTTTGTTGAGACCATGTTATTTATTCCACTGGATTGTTGAGACCATGTTATTTATTCCACTGGTTTGTTGAGACCATGTTATTTATTCCACTGGTTTGTTGAGACCATGTTATTTATTCCACTGGTTTGTTGAGATATTGTTATTGATTCCACTGGTTTGTTGAGACCATGTTATTTATTCCACTGGATTGTTGAGACCATGTTATTTATTCCACTGGTTTGTTGAGACCATGTTATTTATTCCACTGGTTTGTTGAGACCATGTTATTTATTCCACTGGTTTGTTTAGACCATGTTATTTATTCCACTGGTTTGTTGAGACCATGTTATTTATTCCAAAAGCAGCATTTTAGCTCTCCTCTGATAAAGTCTCCAATATGTTAACAACGCTGATGTAAATTTTTTTTTAATCGTTTCAGATCAAGGCAGTCAAGACTGGTCAAGTATTCTGGTCTGTTTGTGCAGCACTTTCTTATTTTTATATGGTACAGTAAATTATTTTGTTTGTTTCTGTTGGTTTTTTTTTTTCATTTTACTTTAGCAATTACCTTGTTTTGATGTTTTTGATAGTCTGGGGCTCATGACACTGAGGAGCAGTAAGTCAGTGATTATCTTCTCCTTTTGCACTTTATTATTTCCCAAATGAATCATAGGTCTTGAACAACTTTTACTTCTTGATGCTTTGCTGTTATCACAGTGTGAGTTCTGAGGCCCCATGCATTGGGTAGAGGGAAGGGGCAGGTTGGAGAAGACTGATCTAAACACTGCACCTCTATAGACCACCAACTTCAAGATATCCTGCTGGCTCAGTGTGGGCTGATGTTGACCATCATCCACAGTGCATGACATGGACATGTGGCTGGAGTTTTTCATGAGGTTCCATACAACCAGACAGAGCCTTAAGGTGACCCAAGGTGATGTCGTGGGTGTCCCATCCTTATGTTTATGACTGAAAATCATTGCACCACCAGTACCATTCTGAAACACTCAGCTTGTGTCTGGGTTCGAACGAGGGAAGGACAGTCCTGCAGTAATCCCAGTCGGATTGAATGCCAACTCTCAGTACAAACTTAAATGCTGTGTTCTACTGTTTTCGTAAATTGTTGCTGTGCTTGTTATTCGACCTATGCTTCATTAATATAAATTTATGTAACCTATGGTGCCATTTCAATTGTTTGAAATGAATTCTGTCCGTATTCTAAAGTTATGGATTTCAAGCTGTACGATAGACATGGCCTATAAATAATATGATTAACGGTATATACAATCTGATTGTTATTGAATGTATGTATTCCTAATTTGTCTGTTACTGAATGCATGCATTCCTAATTTGTCTGAAGGTTTCTGCTTGGGGAGGCTATGTGTTCATTATCAACCTGATACCTTTGCATGTGTTTGCATTGCTGATCATGGGAAGGTACTCCCAGCGTATTTACACAGGTAAGTTTTGGCATTTGATTTTGTGTATTTGTGTGGTATTGTTTGATTTTTGTATGTGCTTATGAAGGCTCTATAGCCACAAGGTTCACGTTTTCTTTGTGTTTGTTTTACTGTGAAGCTTGCTGATATACTTTTCATTTGGTTTTATATATTTTCTTGACATTTTAAAGGTACCCTGTTTTTTTCCCCCTTGATTTTCATATAAATAAAAGCCATTTCGAGATAACTAAAAACAACATTGAATGTTTGGGAATTGAAATTTTTGCATGGCGATTATAAGCATATCCTGGAAGAGAAGAAGAAAAATACAGACCATCTTGAGGATCAAACCATCAAGCAGTGGTCTGCAAACTTTTTCAACTAGTGCCCCCCTTGAGTATATAACAAGACCCTGCCTCCTCCTCATTTTGTCTGCTACTGGAATGCCTCACGGCATCAGGGCAGAAAGAACTCTCTGGAACTGGCCCTTCTGTTTGCTTTTTATAAAGTTCTTTTCAGTGTCTGAAATTTCTGCGGTCCATCTTCTGTGTGGTTGACATCTGGCTCTTTTTACCGCTGTATCTGTATGACAATGCTCTGTGTGGTGCCCTGCCTGATGGCAGTTGTGTTTCATAGCCAAACCATTTGATTTATTGTCTACCTAAGAAGTTCAGTATTGGTTCTGTGCTGATCTCCTCCTGATGTCATCATTATAAATATATATTTCCTCGTTACACCTAACGTAACAAGAGAACATGTCATTTCTGTTGTGACTATTTTCCTTCTGTCTTCTGAAGACAGTGTCCGTGTTTGACATTGATCACAAAGCATTGGTTAAAAAAAAATGGTGTTGAACTGTGTTCTTTTGGTGTTCATATTCACATGCTTGGATTTCAAGATTGGTGCCATTTGGCAAAAAATTTAATTAGCTTTGTTGCATTTTTTTTTTTTAGATTTCTTTATTAATTCTTCCTCGCCCCCAACATAACAAAATGTTATCAAAAAAGAGGAATGTGTTCTTAATCTAGAATTAAGTGCAAGTTTTATATTAGTTAGATTGTTAAGAGTAGTAAAAAGTGCTTATGAAAACAGAAATGTCGTTGGAGTTTTGTTTCACAAATAGTGCTAAAAATATTTTATTTTTGATTGAACTGAACAGAATAATATACAAGTGCACTCTTTTCACAATTGCTTGACGACCCAGCTTGGAACATCTACATGTCCCCTGGGTATTGGGGTAGGGATTTTAAGACCACTGCAATAGAAGATGACTGGCTCATTAGACGCTGCCAACATTGTTAATGCCCTTAGAGAGATAACGATCAGAGGACTTTTGGGAGAGCATGTCCACATCACTGCTAAGAATGCAAGGATTGGGAGTAAAGTTGGGCACAGCCAGGCAAGAGAGGCACACCGGACCTACGAGAAGTCTTGTTAAAACCAGCATGGGCTGGTTAACCGTGGGACAGTAACTCTTATGTTGAAGGGGCGAATCTGAGCTCTGTTGCTATGTCCAGAGTGCTGTGAAGTTGATCCAACTAATATTTCAGTTTCTGTGCATTTTCTGTAAGTCCCAACTGCTCCCAACGCTATCTTGATATATGCTAATAAATTGGGTTTATCTCCACAGCATACACATGTTTTTACATAGTGGGGCTTATTCTGTCCATGCAAATTCCATTTGTGGGTTTCCAGCCTATACGTACCAGTGAACATATGGCTGCAGCAGGTATTATAGTTTGTTATTGTGGCTTTGTTCATTAGTTCAGTATCTAAATTGTAGCACTGCAGGTAGACATATACATGGTCTGTCTCTCATTAGGTTTTTTCTTTCTAGAAATATAGCTGCTGGCACTCCCTACAAAGTACGTGAAAAGGTGACAGTACTCACTACAAAGTGACTGTTACTGTAGTGCCAAAAAAGGTGCAGGTACTGTGTACTGTTGCATACCACTTGGAGAGAAGCCCTTGATGTAACAGGTGGATGCTGATTTCTCCGCTAACCCTAGTTGTGACACTCTGGATTTGTTTTATTGCATTCCATACCTTATATGCACTTTAATTCAAACTCCACATTCCTTGGATGTTTTTTTTTATAGGTATAATAGTAAATCTGAGTAAAAATTATGAAATTGGAAATGTTGATACAAGGAGCTGCAGAAGTGCAGTAGTTGTCTGCAGGCCAGAATCTTGGATTCAAATCCACATTGCCCCATTCCTTGTGTAATTGACCTTGACTTCCAGATAATCCAATCTAAAAAAGGTACAAATTCCTCAAAGTAAAGGAATGCAGTCTGGTCTGACTGTAGCTGACTGCATGACATATTTAGCACATGTTGGTATGGACAATTATTTGTCTATCGCTGTATGTCTGATGTTGCGGAGCGACTGGCTGGACCGCAAAGAATGCTGGACTCTGATTCAGGAGACCCAAGTTGAATCCTCGTAAGGTTGAGAATATTTTTTTTTTTCTGTCTGGGGTAAAAATAAAATCCCAACCTGCACGGTCCGTGGCGACAGCACTAGCCATGCGGCCTCAAATCCCCAGGCTTAAAGACCCCCTTGCCTATACCACATAAGTGTTAAGCGTGGGCAGTAATGGCAGTATGCCTGATGCACTAGTGGTATCTGTAGGGTTATTTACATTATTTTAAAACTGATATACAGTAAAACTTATAATAGAATAGTTTAACTCTGCAAATGTTAAAAATGGGTTATGAACCTGTGGGAATTCCTGAAAGAATATAGCCTTTATGCCCAGCTACAGAGTTGAGTGAATTATGCGACACTGTGAGCTGTGGATTTCAGTTGGCATGTTCTTCGACTGTGACTATGTAGGTGTTGTGAACTGTAGATTCAGAAAATTGAGAGTGGCCTGTTGCCTTATGTGATTAAATTTGAAACTGCTGCTTCTATCCATGATGAACTGAATTTCTTATGTCGGACTGTTTGCTTTAGCACTTCTTCTTCTTCTTCTTTCGTTCGCATGAAATAAATTGTCTATATCTGCAAAGCCGTCTCTTGTATGAATTTCACTGTCTTTTGTAATTCACTGAGCGGTCCGTAAAGTTTGACTTCCACAAGTGTCTCTTTTGGCCAAATGTTTTGCCTGAAAGCGTTGAATATGGGACAGTCTTGAAGGATGTGATCTGTTGTTTCAGGTGCCAGTCCACAAGTACACATGGCCGATTGGCCAATCTTAAATTTGTTGTACATGTGGGAGCGAAGTCTATTGTGCCCTGTTCTAAGGCGAAGGATAATAACTTGCTCTGGTCTGTCCATAATATGGTAATCATCTTGTGCCAGTTTCGGTGGCATTCTGATTGATTTGATCATTCTCTTCTTCTGTTGATAAGAGACTGGTATGTCAGGTTGTTCTTCAGTTGCACCTTCCTTAGCTAGTTTATCAGCTTTTTCGTTTCCGGGAACTCCACAGTGGGAAGGTATCCACTGCATTACTAATTTACAGCGGTTGCCTAGTTCGGATAATAGTGTCCGTATGCTTGGTAATTTTCCAGACTGGAGTGACTGAAGTACTGCTTTTTTGCATCTGTCAGGAATACCACTGGTTGTGAAAAATACCCTGTATTTAGTAGTTTCTCTACCGCTATCTTGATGGCTTGAACTTCTGCATCATAGTTGTGACAGTGCTTTCCCGTTGGTAATTTGGCTGTATCCCTGGTATTATTAGGATACTCAATGTACACTCCCGCACCTCCGTTTCTGACTGCGCTTTCTGCTGACCCATCTGTGTAAACACGGACCCAAAGGTTCTGCGGGTATTCATCATCAAGTAAACTGAGGGTGGCTGTTTTGCGCTGCACACTGTTTTGTTCTTCCTTGTCAAATACCCCTTTCACTTCAGTCTTGATGTGTATTGGAAACTTATACTCCTCTCTCCAGGGGGTCCGTTCTGGGACAGCATTTAAGGATCTATCAGTTGCAGGTAAATCAGTGGTTTGTCTGCCGAGCCGTTTGGCCTGGTGGATAAAACTACTTCTCTTTAGTCGTCCCAAAGCTAAATTTTTGAATCTTTCATTCATAGGGTGACAGGGCATACTAAGAAACTTTTCTGCTTGTAAAAGCATCTTGGTGTCTCTGCGTTCACTTAGTGCTTGGGTCATCCCCATTTTCTCCATCACAGCTATAGGTGTTGATTTCATACTGCCTGTGGTAACTCTGAGTGCTTGATTTTGCACTTTGTCTAATTCTTGCAATGTGGTTTTTTATGCCGAACTCCATGCTGTTGATCCGTATTCAAGATGTGGTCGAACACTTTGTTGGTAAACTTTTCTAAGTATTTTCCGGCTAGCACCCCATGTGGTTCCACTTAGTTTTCTCAGAATGGCTACCCTCCTTCTGGCTTTGGTTGCTGCCTTGTTGATGTGTTTTCTCCATGTTAATCTATCATCAAACGTTACGCCGAGGTATGTGGGCTCCTTATCCTCTCTCAGGGGTACTCCATTTATGTGCATGGCGCCTGATTTTTGTTTAGGAGAAAGGGTAAAGAGAGTGGTGCTGCATTTGCCTATGTTGATGCTGACACACCATTTGTCGGCCCATTTAGCCATTGCATCTATGGCTCTTTGTAGCAGTCTGGTGGCCACTGTCGCATTTTCATTTGTACACCAGAGTACCAAGTCATCAGCATACATTGCAGCTTTAATTCCATGGGGTAGTTCAGAAAGCAGGTCGTTGATATAGACTAGGAAGAGTGTGGGGGACAGGACACCTCCTTGTGGGACGCCATGGCGCAGCAAAACTTTCTTGCTCTTAAGTCCATCTATCTGTACTCGGGATCTTCTGTTATACAAGTATGCTTTGACCCATTTGTACATACTCCCATTCACCCTGCAGTCTCTCAGTTTCTTCAGTAGGCCTTCTTTCCAGACCTTGTCAAAGGCTTTCTTCAGATCTATCCATGCCGTTAGCACTAGCTTCTTTTCCTGGAAGGCATCCTCAATTTCTTGTGAAAGGTAAGTTGTCTGGTCTTCTGTGGAGTAGCACTGTCTAAATCCTGCCTGCTGCGGCGTGAAAATGTTTTCACTTTCTTTAGCACTTCTGATGGCTGCTTCACGCTTTTAATGTGTATGCTAGTGGATGTGCTGAGACTGCAGTCTATGTCAATTTTTCCACAAAAGATATTTGTTGATGTAAATTCTGTGTGTTTTTCTTTTGCCCAGGAGCAGAGCAACTATGGCGTGACCCATTTGCTGTGAAACTGAAAGTAAGATTACCAACTTAGATAGGATCGACATTTTCTTTAAAAGTCAGAGTCCATCTGTCTGAGAGGCATGGAGCCAACAGTCTGCACACAAATAAGTCAGATCTGCAAAAACAGATTTGCACACAAGACTAAAGTTTAGAAGTAGACGAAAAACAAAAACCTTCTGCCAGAGTTTCTTCCATTTACCTGAAGAAGAAGAAGAAACTATATATAGTAAAAACAATGCATTTCTGTTTACACTATGTGTCTGTACAGCTGTATCAAACTAAGATAATATGAATTTCCACAGGTGTGTTTGCACTGTTGAACGCTTACGCTTTTCTCAAGTATATACAGAATTTCTTGACAAAGGCAGAGTTTAGATATTTCTTCTTTGCTGCTGTAACTGCTGCTGCAGCCGTTGTCTTTGTTGCTGTGGTTGGACTGACATGGGCAGGTTAGTATTTTAATTTTCGAATATTGTTTTGTTTTCTGAAGAGCGGCTGGCTGAACGGTTAGAATGCTGGGCCCTCAAGCGGAAGACCCGGGTTCAAATCCTCGGTAAGGCTGGCGATTTTTTCTGCCAGGGGCAAAATAAAATCCTCACCTGCACAGTCATGGCGATAGCACAAGCCATGTGGCTGTAAATCATCAGGCTTAAAGACCCCCCTGCCTACACTGCAAAAGTGGTAAAATAAGGCAGTAGTTGGCCGTTTGCCAGTTGGCAATTTTATATCGGTGTGCTTGTTTTTCCCTTCTTTTCTGAGTTTATTGTACTAGTTGTGTGCAGTTGTAATTGGGTATGAATTTTTTGTTTTTGCAGTCCATTCCTTGTTAATTATGTCTGTCTTAGTCATTTATCTTGTATACTGCCAGTCATTTCATATAGGTGTTTCTTTCTGCCATGATATTAAATTGACACTCCTTTTCTTTGTTGTTCTTTTCCTTTAACTTTCCTGTTACATTGTACTTCAGTTTTTTACTTCTTATGTTTATTCTTGTTGTACAAAGATGATTCATTCTACATGGTTTTATCATCATTATTAACTCCTTTGCTGCGGTGACCAAAAAACAAAAACAAAAACAACACGACTGACACATAATTAGGGAATTCCTGAAAATAAAATTCTTTTGAAAAACGCCAATTTTTCAAAGATGACAGTTTTGAAACAGTTCCATTAATCGACCAAAAGAATATTAAATTGTATACACAGTACAGGGTGTCATCAATAAACATGAATGCAGCAGAGAATTAATCGGGTCATATCTCTGTGAGTCTTAAATTATTACGGGGACAAAATTTTGTTTTCAAACCCTTTAAACCCATGTTCTGGTCGGAGGTTAAGACTGTGACCAACAGGATAATTATGTCATAATTTCAATGAATAAAACCTTTTTTTTTCCCTCAGAACCCCTCTGAATATTTTTTTAGCAGCTATTTGTTTGTGGTCCTCCTAAAAATGTGTGCAGATGTAAGTGGTAACACTACTGCTAGCTAGATATTTCATCAGCTGGTCACTGTAAGCAAGTCAGTGAAGTGATTCTCGCTTGGGATTGGATCCAACTGGAAAAATGAGTCTTGTGACTTGTCAGGACAAAAGAGTCTCTATGGCGAAGTGGTCAAGTTGTTTGCCTCATGCTGTGAAGACCATGGGTTCATTTCCTGGCTGCGTCGTTCTGTGCAATTTTTAACAGAGATATCTGGATTGTGGCCCGAGGTACAGGGTTTGTGCTTTTTGCGACACTGTCATTGTGCTGAGAAAGATGAAGTCGTGTGGGATAAAACCTGGTACTATTTTTTTTTTCAATTGATAAATAAAACCTTTTTATTTTTAAATTAATTTTAATATTTATGTTCATCTGTAGGTTTCATTGCCCCGTGGAGTGGCCGATTCTACTCACTGTGGGATACAGGCTACGCCAAGATTCACATCCCAATCATTGCCTCAGTGTCGGAGCATCAGCCCACAACCTGGGTGTCGTTTTTCTTCGACCTTCACATTCTGGTTTGTGCCTTCCCAGTCGGAGCGTGGTACTGCATCAAACAAATAAACGATGAGCGTGTCTTTGGTGAGTATGTTTTTCTTGTTTTTGTGAGCAGTTAGGTGGATGGCTCATCAGGTAGTGAGTTTGATTTGTTTTGTGTCATGTTATGGATTGAATTGGAAACAAGGGAGATGTTTTATGTTAGCTATTTTATATATGGTTCTTAGTTGTTCTTTGATTCTTTGTCAACATGCGCAAAGTTCTGAATCCCCAGTGTTGGGTGTCTTGTATATGGTGGCTGCGGAGTCGGTTGTGTCCAGTATGCAGTCTAAATAAAATTCAAACCTGATGCTTGGATTTCTCCTGAGGATTAATAAAGGCCTACTTCCATGATGTAGCGGCTAGATGCTTGCCTGCGGATCGGAAAATCGGGGTCCTGTTGGAGCCAGACTTTAAAAAAAGAAGATCTTGGCTGTCAGGTCATCAAAGCCTTGAGTGGGTACCAGGTAGAGTCCTGCGAAGTAAAGGCGGCCGGTGTGATGCAGACAACATCACCCACTCAGTGCTGATTGGTCTATAATATATATATATATATATATCTGAAGGCGTTGAAAGGGGTCCTTTTCTTGTATACATGTATCAAGGTGATAAAATGAACAAACTTTATTTTCAAAGGGTTGAGAATTGTCTAACATTCTATTTACTTTGCCTTTTCTCTCATATATTTTTGTTCATTCAAATGTCTTATTAGGTTCCTCTTGTACAAGGGCAACAATAATATGTGTATAGTAAACACGTTGGAAATATGTAGAAATAAATTTCATTGACTGTTTACTGCGGTGGGGCAGTAGCTAGACGCGTTCCTACCAACCAGAAGGTCTTAAATGGAGATCCACATCGGGCACATTCTTTAAAATTAATGACATTTTCCCTCAGGTTGACAGAGTCCAAAATGGATACTAGGAAAAGTCCTATGAAGTAAAGGTGGCTGGTGTGATGTTGACCATATCACCCATGGAAGTGCTGGTCGGTCTGTAATAAGACAGTTGTAGCACCATATGCCTGGTGCACCAGTGGCATGAAGAGGTTCCAGTTATGGTTACTTTATGGTCAATTGGGAGCCGCCATGGTGAGGTGGCTAGTTGCTCTCTTGCAGATCAGAAGGTTGTGGGTTCGAGCCCGAATAGAACGAGACTTTTTTGTTATGACCTTGATTCCCAGGTAAACCCAGCCTTTCAGTGGGTACCAAGTGAAGTCATAGGAAGTAAAGGTGGCTGGCAGGGTTTTGGCCACGTCCCCCACTGAATGCCGATTGGTTGATTAAATATACTTTTAGCGCGATATGCCCACTACACCTACAGCCGTGGAATAGGGTCGTTTACTTTATTTTACGTTTATTGTTAGGTTTAGAAATTTACCCTGAAACCAGGATATTTGAATAGTAGGATTATATCATTCTTCTTCTGCCTTTCTAACCCCCCAATAGGCTCTCAACCAACTCACGCCAAGTCGGTCTGTCCTTCGCTATTGCATGGAGCTCTCTCCATGTTCTCCTCATCTTTCTAACTGCATTCTTCAGCTCTGTTCTCCATGTGTTTTTTGGTCTTTCTTTATTCCTGTGCCCCTGTGGGTTCCAATGCAAAGACATTCTAGTTATGCTATTCTTCAGTTTTCTCTTCTATCCTCTATTCTGTGCAGGCACCAGTTAATGAATGTCTGTAATTTATTAGCAACTGTCTTAGGTGTTCTCCATGTTTCCGTTCCATACTGAATTGACATTAGATTTGAAAATGTCAAGTTTTTTTTTAAGATTATTTACTGCTGTCCCATAATTTGTACTCAGGTAGCATTGAAACAGCGTGTGATTGTATGTATGTTTTTGGGTGGTATCTGTGATTTGCTGTGGAAGATTGCTCCACAATTAAGATGTGAAGAGTGCTAAGCTTGTTTTGTGTAAATCTGTCCTAGGCTTGTGAATATTTAATACTTGTTGACATTTTAAAAATCTGGCCATCAGTAATCCTGTTCCTTTCCATTTCCAGTGTGGATTTCAGAGCATATTTTAAAATTTACAGTGTTGATGTGTCACTGTTTTCTGGAGTTGTCGTTTCTGTTTTGATAGCCTTGTACTCAAGAATAAGGTCGTTTCTGTTTTGATAGCCTTGTACTCAAGAATAAGATTGTCTTCCTGGCATGTACTAGCAGACATTCCTTCCTGCTCATTCCTTCTCATTTTGTCATTTATTTGCTGCTGTATGTCGGTGTCTGTGGCTTAGGCACAGCTTCATAATGCTGATTTTTTAATGTCAGCCCTCCCAGTGTGGGTTCCGGGGCCCAGTTGTGGGAAAAATAAGGATAGACCCACTGCCTGCCCAAAGGCATGTCGTAAAAGTCAACTAATTGGGGGTTCTTCCTTTGAAGACGTAGCGCATCTGCCTGAGATGCAAGGAACCAACAGATTGCATGTAAATGAGTCAGACCTGTGCAACAGATATACACGCAACACTCAGGTTCTGGAACAGGACTAGAGTCCAGAAGTAGATGAACAAGCAGAACTTTCCGCCAAAGCTTACAGCCGGTGAACGTGAAGAAGAAGAAGAAATGTCAACATCTGTGTGAGGAAGTGAACTGGGCTCCCTGAAATAGTGTATATGAAATTGTCAACATTTCCAATCCGTCTAGCATAAAGAGCCTCTGGCTGCTGTTGCCTGCATCATTATGTTTGCTAGATATTGATTTGCCAATGTCGTGTGAGCAGAAATTGTGCAGGCAAACAGCTTTTATTGACTTCTCCTGCAGCTTGACATTTCAGTGCTGTTCAAACATGTGTGCCTAATGGCAGCTGATGTTAATGAGCCTATTAGGGAATGACATTTATGAATTAAATATGATGTGGGTATTGCTTGGTAGTTTAATGCCTTGTGCACACACTCACCTGGTTTAAACATTTGTTTTTGAACAGTGTAGATCTAGGGAGCCACCACAGTAGTGGCTAAACACTCGTCTGTGGATCTGAAAGTTGTGTGTTCAGATCTGAACAGAGCAGGACATTTGGCTAGACACTCGCCTGTGGATCTGAAAGTTGTGTGTTCAAATTTGAACGGAGCACGACATTTGGCTAAACACTCACCTGTGGATCTGAAAGTTGTGTGTTCAAATTTGAACGGAGCACAACATTTGGTTAAACACTCACCTGTGGATCTGAAAGTTGTGTGTTCAAATTTGAACGGAGCAGGACATTTGGCTAGATACTCGCCTGTGGATCTGAAAGTTGTGTGTTCAAATCTGAACGAAGCACGACATTTAAAAAAAAATGACTTTGCCTCCCAGTTCGGCCTAGCCTTAAATGTGTACCAGGTACGAAGTCATGGGAAGTAAAGGTGGCCGGTGTGATGTTGACCACATCACCCACCAAAATGCTGATTGGTCTGTGAAATATTATATATAGGTCTTGTCCTATATGCCCACAGTAGGCCTGAAGGCGTATTTATGGCACAAACCTGTTGCCATGCAGGTAGAAGGGAACAGTCAGTGGTTAGATAAAGACCCTTACGAAGATTTGTGTGTTGAAATTGGATGTTCCAAGCTTCCCTTGAGGGTTCCAGGGCATCCTTTTGAAGGGGAAAGACACCCAGCACCCCTAACAAGCATGTCATAAAAGGCATCTTTACCATTCTTTTTCTGTCTCTTCAAATTACATATGTTCTGCTGTAAGGTGCAGATATCACAGCCTAGCTAAAAACTGCAACACAGTATGCATGCCTATTAAGGATAAACACAAAGGAAGGCGGATATACCAGGCCCTGGGCTTTACTAATCAGTTCCATGTGACTCACTCAGTGATAATGTTCCCTTTTGTTTTCCAGTTGTGCTGTACGCCATCTTTGCCAGCTACTTCGCTGGGGTCATGGTGCGCCTGATGCTGACCTTGACACCCGTCGTCTGCGTCCTAGCGGCAATAGCTTTCTCCAAGACCTTTGAAGTGTACCTCAAGGATGATTCGCCCAAGCAGAACCAGAAGAGTGTGGATGAGAATTCTGAGAACAAGAATGATAGGCTTTATGATAAGGTGCAATATCTGTAAACATTTATTGTGCGCGTTTGCAAGTTTTCCCCTGGGTATTCTGGGGCCCAGTTTTTTTTTTGGAAAAAGAATAGACCAACTGTGCCTTTAGAAGAATGTTGTCAAGATGTGGCTAATTAAGGGTTGGTTGGAATTAATTATTTTTGCAGAAAGGTGCAGATATTGTAGCCTAGGACAAATGCCAGCTACTTACTGTTTTAAAGGTGAATACAGAAGGAATAGAACAAGATAACTAAGGCTGATTCAGAGGAGGGTGTCACTTATCACACAAGGGGACATATAGATAAGTGATTCAGAGGGGGGTGTCACTTATCACACAAGGGGACAGATAGGTGAGGCTGATTCAGAGGGGAGTGTCACTTATCACACAAGGGGACAGATAGGTGAGGCTGATTCAGAGGGGAGTGTCACTTATCACACAAGGGGACATATAGATAAGTGATTTAGAGGGGAGTGTCACTTATCACACAAGGGGACAGATAGGTGAGGCTGATTCAGAGGGGAGTGTCACTTATCACACAAGGGGACATATATATAAGTGATTTAGAGGGGAGTGTCACTTATCACACAAGGGGACAGTTGGATACAGAGGGGAGTGTCACTTATCACACAAGGAGACAGATAGGTGAAGCTGATTCAGAGGGGAGTGTCACTTATCACACAAGGGGGCACATAGGATTCAGAGGGGAGTGTCACTTATCACACAAGGGGACAGATAGGCGAGGCTGATTCAGAAGGGAGTGTCACTTATCACACAATGGGACAGATAGGATTCAGAGGGGGGTGTCACTTATCACACAAGGGGACAGATAGGTGTGGCTGATTCAGAGGGGGGTGTCATCACACACGGGGACAGATAGGATTCAGAGGGAAGTGTCACTTATCACTCATGGGGACAGATAGGTGAGGCTGATTCAGAGGGGAGTGTCATCACACAAGGGGACAGATAGGATTCAGAGGGGAGTATCACTTATCACTCAAGGGGATAGATAGGTGAGGCTGATTCAGAGGAAAGTGTCACTTAACACATAAGGGAATAGATAGGTGCGGCTGATTTACACAGAAGACAACCATTAGGCCAGACTGATTCTGAAGGGAGAGAGGATCTGATGACCCTCAGCACATAGAACTGATAAGCAAGACTTATTTACTGGGAAGTGAGCAGAGAATGTAATCGACACTCAGCACTTAGAACTGATAGACAAGACTTATTTACGGGGAAGTGAGCAGAGGATGTGGGTGACATTTAGCACATAGAACTGATAGGCAAGACTTATTTACGGGGAAGTGAGCAGAGGATGTGGGTGACACTTAGCACATAGAACTGATAGGTTAGACTTATTTACGGGGAAGTGAGCAGAGGAACTGGGTGACATTTAGGTAGAGAGGTAGGTATAAACCTTTCTAATGCCACAACCTTTTTATAGTTTCTCATGCCGTGGCGACACCCCCCCCCCCCCCCCTTTTTCAAAATTTCAGTGAATACGTGTTTTATGATGGTCTTAGGAGACCTCTGTGAAATGTTCGTTTGACCCCCAAAAGGGTCGTGACCCACAGGTTGGGAACCGCTGATTTTGAGCACATAAGGTTTCAGAAATCTGCAGCACTGTACCAGAGTCAGCTAAGTGTTTGGAGGTTTTACCCTAACTGCATTTTCTAGGCTGCTGTTTATGACTTAACAGTATGCCAAAGGCACACATAGGTCATACTTTGAATAGGCGAAAATGAAATGTTACTTTTCGTTCAGCAACACAATTTTACTTTGGCACTTTGCCAAAGTAAAATTTTCACCCGGGGATTCCCCCCCCCTCCCTTTCCGCCCCAAAAAAAGTTAAATATGTAATTACTTTATTCATTCCTGCTTTTATCATTCTCTGTTTGCAAGGCTGCTGAACTAAGTTTACTCAGGGGCCAACATTTTGGAAGTTGGATTGTTCATGGGCCAGAGACGCAAGCCACAGCAAAGAAAGATCATGATTACAATACAACTAGCAATGATCCGTGGGCCAGTTGTTAGGGCCTGCGGGCCAGATTTGGCCAGCGGGCTGAGCCCTGCTCTGTGGCTATCCTTGATGGTTGTCTGTTTGCTCTTTCTTCCAGGTTGGCAACAAGAAGAAGGTTCGAGATGACAAGCCCAAAGACGAGGAAGGCCTGGGCATCAATGTCAAGAGCATCATTGTTGTGGCACTCATCATGATGCTGATGCTGTTTGCGGTCCACTGCACCTGGGTGACCAGCAGTGCCTACTCTAGTCCCAGCATTGTGCTGGCCTCTTATGGACAAGGCGGGTAAGGGCCAGCAGATTTCATAATGCACTAGTAGAGATATAAAACCGAACGAAAGGTATATAAGCAAGCTTCACAATATAACAGATACAAACAAAACGTGAATGTTGCGGCTATGGAACCTTCATCAGCACATACAAATCAAACAATACCATACAAATACACAAAATCACTTAGCTGGTATCTCGCAGCAGCTGGGTCGATGATTTCTCAGCAGAATGCCTACACACGTGGGATAGGGGAATAAATACCCCCTGTGGAGTACCAGGGGCCATAACTAGGGCGTTTAACATAAAACTGTTAGGGCAGTTCAATCCCCTAGGAGTTTAAATGAAACTGTGTTGGCAATTCAGTCCATAGGGTGTTAAAGTACCCAAAGTGTAAATAAAGCGATTCTCAAGAGACTTGCAGTCGCTGGGGTGGCTAGATTTAATTAGTGTGAGTTCCGGGGCCACATAGGGGAGGGGTTTAACCCCTACCAAGCATGTTGCCAAACTGCCATTACTGTGTATTTTTACCACTTTTGCAGTGAAGGCAGGATGGTTTGAGCAATGGGGATTTAAGGCTGTATGGCTAAAGCTATCGCCACAGACTGCAGCTAGGGATTTTATTTTGGCACCTGACAGCAAAAGTCCACAACTTGGGTTTCTCCACATGAGAACCTAGCATTCTTAACTGCTCAGCCAACTATAACTAATTAGGGGTGGTTTCCTTTAAAGTCGAAGTGCTTCTGCCGGAGTGGCAAGGAAGCCACAGTCTGCATTCAAATAAGACAGATCTGTATAAGGATGTACATGCAAAACACAAGAATAAACTCCAGAAGTGGACGAACGTACGCCAAATCTAATTGTATTTATCAGTTGAAATGCACCTGTAATGCTGTAAATGCGGAAAGAACGGATTGACGACTGGAGAAGCGGGTTGCTGAACATATTCCACTATGGGTGGTAAAAACAATGCAAAACACCAACATCTCAACAAGAACGAATCAGGTGAGAAGTCGTAAAAACCCACCATCAGCAATTGCATGCCATCTTCTTAATTCTGGGCCCATGGTAAACAGGTACGATGCATTTCAAATTTTTTTACACTTCTGCCAATTGTAGATTACTGTGATACGCTGAAGCATCAGCGATCAGCCAGTTTAATCCAGAACTTTGCCAACAGAAAGAAATTCTCATCACTTTGCGGTTACCTTGTTGAAACAGACAATGTGTGAATGTAGTAGATTTTGTGTTCCGGTTTAAAGGTTTCATTTATTTGCGTCATTTTAATCATGCCAGGCAATAAATTGTGCAGTCTCTTGTTTATGTCTTCTTTTTTCAAACTCAGGACAGAGAAACATTGCTCTGATTTAATGAAAGAAGAGTTATTAATTTCTTTTTTTTTTTTTTTTACGAAATAACTTCCAGAAGCCGCACAATTCTGGATGATTTCCGAGAAGCATATTACTGGCTGAGACAGAACACGGACGACAAGGCCCGGGTGATGTCCTGGTGGGATTACGGGTATCAGATAGCAGGCATGGGGAATCGGACCACGCTCGTGGATAACAACACGTGGAATAACAGCCATATAGCTTTGGTGAGTAGGCTCAGTGTTTGTGTTCTTCTGTTTCTGATTCTCCTCCTTTTTTTTTTTCTTCTCCTGCAGCTTTTCTTTCTGCTTCAGATTCTATTCTTTCTGCTTCAGATTCTATTCTTTCTGCTTCAGATTCTTTTCTTTCTGCTTCAGATTATTTTCTTTCTGCTTCAGATTCTTTTCTTTCTGCTTCAGATTCTTTTCTTTCTGCTTCAGATTCTTTTCTTTCTGCTTCAGATTCTTTTCTTTCTGCTTCAGATTCTATTCTTTCTGCTTCAGATTCTATTCTTCTCCTTCAGATTCTTTTCTTTCTGCTTCATATTCTTTTCTTTTTGCTTCAGGCTATTTTCTTTCTGCTTCAGATTCATTTCTTTCTGCTTCAAATTCTTTTCTTTCTGCTTCAGATTCATTTCTTTTTGCTTCAGACTGTTTTCTTTCTCCTTCAGATTCTTTTCTTTCTGCTTCATATTCTTTTCTTTTTGCTTCAGACTGTTTTCTTTCTGCTTTAGATTCATTTCTTTCTGCTTCAAATTCTTTTCTTTCTGCTTCAGATTACTTTCTTTTTGCTTCAGACTGTTTTCTTTCTGCTTCAGATTATTTTCTTTTTGCTTCAGACTGTTTTCTTTCTGCTTCAGATTCTATTCTTTCTTATTCAGATTTCTTTTTTTTAATGCTTCAGATTATTTTCTTTCTGCTTCAGATTCTTTTCTTTTTACTTCAGATTCTATTCTTTCTGCTTCAGATTTCTTTTTTTAATGCTTCAGATTATTTTCTTTCTGCTTCAGATTCTTTTCTTCTTTTCTTATTTAGCTTCTGTTTCTTCTGCTTCAGCTTTTTTTCCTTCTGCTTCAGCTTTTGTTTTCTTTTTCTATCTCCTCCTTTTTTTTCCTGCTTGTCTTCACACACTGTTTAGTTTATGACTAGGGTGCGATATCTGCACTTTTTTATATCGAAATGTCCTTTAGATATTTTCTCTAGGTCATGCCGGTGTGTTGTGAAAGGAACAGACAAACAGATTTGTTTTTTTTTCTGCAACATATGATGGTAGATTTATGCATAAGCTAGATGGTGTAAGGGCTCTTTGGGAGTAGTAAACAGTGTGGAGGGGCAGAATGGTTTGGCCTGTCTTACATTCAACCCTTCTAAGCACTCATCTTTTGGATCACCATTGCATGTTATCAGTAATGCATGTTTATGTAAAAATATACATAATGAAATAATGTATACACACATCATGTATACACACTCCAACATGCACATGTACACATACTTGTACGTGCTCATACATATAGAGACACATACACACACATATTCATAATACTACATGTACACACACACACAGACTGAAAAAAAAATTCAAAAAAAAAAAGCTCCAAGAAATACTAAGCTAGATTTGGCAAAGCTTGAATCAAATCAAGAAATAAGTAAGAGATATGCCATCGTAGTAAATGAACTTACCTTTTGCTGTGTTGCAGGTGGGAAAAGCCATGTCGTCCAATGAAAGTGCAGCATATGACATCATGAGGACACTGGATGTCAACTATGTGTTGGTGATATTTGGCGGCGTCATTGGTTACTCTGGGGATGACATCAACAAGTTTCTGTGGATGGTCAGAATTGCCGAAGGGGAACATCCCAAAGATATTCGGGTAAGTAGAAGACATGACACATCAAACGCCAGGATGGATTGGAAAAAAATTATAGCAGAAGGCATGGTACCAGGAAGGAGGGGCAGGGGCGGACCGACATGAAGATGGGCACAGGATATAAATGACTCCTTGAGTATGAAAGTACATGAGATGGGAAAACTGGCGAGAGACCGAGCTTCTTTCAGGCAGACTGTGATGAGAGTGATGTTCTGCAAAGGACCTGCTAGATGATCATGATGAGAAGGCATGTGAGCAGTATTAGTACCATTAATCTAATTTTAAAAAAATCATTACCGCCTGTTTTAACCACTTTGCGGTGTAGGCCAATGAGAGGGGTCTTTGAGCCTGAGGGCCGTGTGGTTAGAGCTGTCACCACAGTTTGTGCAGGTTTTAGGGTGTTGTTTTTGCCCCTGGGCAGAAAATGTCTGTAACCATACCAGGAATGAACCTGGTTCTCTGCTTAAATGCCCAGTGTTCATATCTGCTCAGGCGAGCTGCTTCTCAGTATTGGGTGCAGAGAGATTGGTTAGTTAGTTGACAGATTATCATCATCACACATCAAACCATTCAGTCCATAAGTGCACAGATCCGCTTTTCATTATCTCCCTCAGCATGTAATGGCTAATGACACCTGCTCTGTGTTGGTTTACTATTCTTCTTTTGGCCCCTATTTAGTGCCCTTTTCTGGCTTAACCCTTTTTGATGTTATGTTCATGTAGTCTATCAGTGTTGCAGATTCACAATCATTACTTGATTCGTACAGTCGAGCTGCAGATCTGAGATCATTCAGTATGTCAGCCCTGTCCATTGCTCATTCATTTCCCACGTGAGCATCACTTGCAAGTCTGTCAGCTAGTTCATTGCCCTTTACACCAAAATGCTCCAGAACAAATATGATATATGTGATATAAAAACTAATGTTAGTCACCCTAGATCTATTCAGTTACTCCACCCATTGTTTTCATATGCAACCCTTCTGTTATCTTCTTGAGCATATTCATTGTCGCTGAGAAAGCATGCCTGGGTGAAAGTCTTGTGTTTCTAGTCAGGCTATTTCTTTAGTTGCTGACTTGACCTCCACAGTCAAACTGCTTGTCGTCAAGGGGAAGGCACCGCAGTCTTCTTTGACAGTTCTCCCTCCGACCTGAGCTGTAAATTCCCACGAGCTCCTGACATTTTGAATGACAGACCCGTCTGTCCTCAGAAGAATTCTCACATATCAAGGTCTGCACTTCTGCATCCACAACTACTGAGTTTTTGCATTCTCTGTTCAGCTTGATGCAAACTTCAAAGGATGTATGACTATTCCTACTCAACTATGTCCTCAAGTGGACAACCTCTTGTATAATATCTTCGGCCTGACCCATCCACAATTTTCCTCTCTTTAATCTGCTGCCTTTTCTTTTCCTGATTTCATTGTGCAGTGAATGTTGTGTGTCGGCACCGACTCGGATGTAGGCATGTGCTCAGCAGATCCTTATTCTATCTTCTGTTGTTGGAAAACCAAGGAGGTACCACATTGCTCTGCACGCTGTATCTTTGGTGCACTCAAGTATAATGCGCATGGCCTCGTTTTGTGTCTTTTCCAGTCTCTCTGACTGAGTTTGGCCCAGAGTAAGGACCGCCAGGGCATACTTGATCACTGGAAGGACTAGACCTTGGTATAAAAGACAGAGATGTCGCTGCCGCCATGATCCTCATAACTGCCAAACCCCTCCTGGCCTTCGCTACCACATGGTCTCTGTGCCCTGTAAAAGCCAGACTGCGATCAAAAAGAACTACAAGATATTTCATCGCAGAAGCTCTTTCCCCCTCTCTTTCAGCTCTCTTTCAGAGAGTATGTATGTTTGTAATGTATGTAAAAAAAATGCATAGAAACGAGATCTACCTCCTTGTCTTCCTAGCATTCACTGGCTGTAAATTGTTGGTTTCTTGTCTCTCGGGCAAATGCAGTCCAGTTTTGAAGCAACATCTCTACTTAGTCATCTTGTACAAAATGCTTGTTGATGGGCAGTGTCTGGCCCCAACCCCCCACCCCACCTGACTAAGATTTAACCCAACCAACACATCACACCAAGCGATAAACACCCGGTGACACAAATTGCCACCATTCATCCAGGGACAGGTCCCAGAAATCCCGTTTAACCTGTCGGGTTATAATTAGGGCCCCCGGCCATTGCCGGGGTGGGGCTTCAAGTAGAAAAATATTACGTCTGGCATGGGAAAGGAAAAGGAGTTTATACACCCCCCAGAAAAAAATAGAACCAACGTAGGGAATCTTAAGAGAAATTCTTTGTCTAAATTCAAGGACACAACTTTATTGCATAAAACAATGTTTCTCAAACTTTTCTTAGTCACAGTGCCTGTTTTCAATTACAGTTTTTCCACGGCACCCTAACCAAAGTAAAAATCTGACTATTTGTATATAAAAGGTAAAAAGAGAATAAAACTCGCATATAAGAGGTCAGGGCTCTCCTGGGCGCTATGATGCACAGTTTGGGAATCACTGCCATAAAATGTAAGCAATCTAGCATGTATTCGGCCTAATACTGCTCGATGCAGCTTTTGCAGCAGTAGCTATAAAACTGTTACCTTGTGTATTATTACATTATGCCAGCAGCTGTGACTTTGGACATATGTGAGGTCTGTTTGTATATTGATCTTAGCTCAGGCAGGAGCATCCTCCAGTGGCAACAGCTGGTCAGCTAATGCTGGCAAACTAATGGCTTTACACTTTGCACCAATGAGTTGTTAGGTGTACACAAGGAGAGGGTATCGTTATTGACATATTGCATGAAGCATTCAAGGGGAATGCAACTTCAATTTGTGTGCTAATGATTCAGTTTTTTTCCCCTTTCTCATTCTTCTACGTTTGCCTCTAAATTTCACATTGCTTTGTAGTTTACAGCTAGGCTGTGATATCTACACCTGTCAGCCCAACACAGACGGTTTTAGTGAGTCCTTAATTATTCGACCAGTTATGACACACCATATTTTCCCATATATAAGATAGAACTGTTTCCCCCAATTTGTTAAGTTTAAAATTGCGGGTCATCTTGTATACGCAATGTGTTTAAAATATTTTTTCCTAATTTTAGCCCCCCCCCCCCCCCCCCCCCCTCCCCAATAGTGGACACCTTTTACAGCGGCGTGCCATGTACATGAAAAAATACAGTGCTTGTTTAGGTGCACTAGGTCTGTCTCCTCCTCCCCCCACCCCATTTTTTTTTATAGGCTGTGAAACCCACACTAGGAACTCATTGGTTTTCATTGCAGGTGTTTTTATGATGTAGGTGTTGCTGTCTTGTCTCTTTCTCTGTGTGACTGTCTCTGTCTTGCTGTCTCTCAGCTCACTGTCCTTCTCATCCTTTTTCATCTGTCTGTAATCTCTTCATATTTAATTACTAAATACAAATACACACAAAAACATTAAACAAGGCGTTAGTGATGTGCTATCACCCGATTTATTCAATTTGTACAGTGAATATGTATATCCATACCATGGTAAGCCAGGAATAGGGGTTGGTGGGCGTATTGTTAACAGCCTGCGATATGCTGATAATATAGTGTTGATCGCTGAAAATGAAACACAACTTCAAGAAATGATGGACATAATTGAAACGGAAAGTGAAAACCAGGGTCTAAGTTCGAACAGCAGAAAAACAGAAGTAACGATAATTACAAAGAAAAGTTATCCTCCAAAATGCAACATGAAAGAAAATGGAACAAACCTCAAGCAAGTTGACAGGTTGAAGTACTTCAGTACCTTGATAACATCAGATAAAAGGTTAGTTGCGTATCCATTTTAGGATGTTTCAGAACCAACCTCAACAGTTCCTGGTTGTTGTGTGGTTTTTCTTAGCAAATTTACGTCCAGTAGTTTGCCAATGCTTTCTGGACGGTCGGCTTTCTTGATACCACTGTCGAAACCAACGCAAGGCACATGGCCCACAGCTAGGATCGAACGTGGCATCCCGGCATTACGAAGCGTTTGCATCGACTTAGCCACAGAGCCGACGATAACATCAGATGGAAGATGTAATAAGGAAGTTAATTGTCAAATAGCTCAAACAAAGGCAGCATTTTACAAAATGAAGAATATTTTATGCAATCTTTCTTTGTCAGTTGAGACGAGAAAGAAAATTCTTAAAAGCTATTTAAATCCTATATTGATATACAGATGTGAGTCATGGACAGTCAGTAAATTAGTGAAAACTTTTTTTGGAAGCTGCGGAGATGTGGTTTTATAGACGAATGATGAGAAAACCCTGAACAGATTAAAAGAGTAATGAAGATTTTTAAAAGAAACTGTCTCACCAAGAGAACTGATTGCTGACATCAGAAAGAGACAATCTACATTCTTTGATCGTGTGATGAGAATGAGAAAACTGGAGTACATCGTGACGATAGGAAAGTTGGAGGGGAAGAGAGGCAGAGGGAGAACTATAGAACAGCTGCTGAATGGTTTGGCATCATGGCATGGAAGATCATCTGTGTCGGGGTTAATTGAAAGTACATGAGGCAGAAGGTTGTGGATAGACATAACTACCAATGCCACATGGCATGGATTTTAGGAAGAAGAAATACAAATGATGGCAACAGTGGTCCTGAATTCCCATGCTATAATTGTGGAAGACTTTTCTTAATGCAGACGGGTCTTGCTAGTCACACTCACCATCACTATGGGCTGAGAGTCGAGAACTGACTCTTGTTGTCTTCTTCTGTTTCTCACTGCCACAGATCTTACCAGTGGTCACAACATGTTGCAGTTTCCTTCTTCTCATAGCATGAATTAAACTGTGATGACTGTCTCTTTCTGATGTTTGTAATAAGTTGTCTTTGAGCCCTCACTGCTTTCAAAACATCTGAGTTTCTCTTTTTGGCTGACAAAACTTGTAAACCAGGTAAAACATTTGCTTCAAATTATTACTTTGGCTCTATTTTGATTCATCATCATCATCCCATAACACTGCCTCTCCTTGGGTCACCAGTTTCTGTTGACTGTCTGATCAGCTCTTGCCACCTTTGGCGGTCATTTGCGATGGACTTCATGTTTGCATGCCTGAGGCCTAACCAGTCGGGTTCTGTAACCAGGTCTTTCTTGGTCTGCCTCTTCTCCTCTTTCCCTCTACTGAGCCCTGCAGTATTGTTTTTTAAGAGGCAGCTAGATCTTATCACATGTCCACACCATTGCATTTTTTGCCTTTTCCACTGTTGTTAAAGAGTTTCATAGTTGCCAGTGTGCTGTATAAATATATGGTGAACTTACTTCATTCATAATGTGGTCTCTGTGTAATATGCCAAGAATTGTCCATGTTTCACAGTGATGTGTAGAGGTACTAATAGCTAGTGCTCTGAGCAATCGAATCTTATTTTTGCATGAAATATTCTTGGATCTCCAAAATGTTTGCTGCTTGGCAAGGATTGATGTTGTCTGGGTTATCCTAGACATGATTTCTGGTTTTGATAGGAGGATATTTCCATGTCATACTAGCTCTTGTAGATATTAAGAAGATTAACAGTTTTTGGGAGAGGAGGCAGCCCTGATGGACTCCCACTATTGTTCAGAACCACCTCCCTATTTGTCCGCTCAATGTGACAGCACTACTGGCCTTGATATTGAGCTGTTCTATACTACATATTAGGGTTTTACCCATATTGTACTTTTTCACAGTGTCCCCTTTTTTCATTATCCCTTTTTTGATTACCCAAGAATTTTCTTCTATGTTTGCTATCCGAGAGCAGTTGTCACATTATGTTGTGGGTTACAGCTTTGCCGTGATAATCTGTGCCTTTCAGCCCAACTCATCTAATTTCAGGAAATCTAATTAGTGGCTTGTTACAAATTGCTTGTTAAGGAGCAGGCGCAGAGTAAGGTTGACAAGATTTGGTAAAATTGAAAGAGCGGAGTGTCGACTCACTCTTTGCTTATGACATTTTAAACTACTAATAGGATATAAAGAGAGCAGCCATGGTGTAGTGGCTAGCAGTTCACCTGCATTTGGAAGGTCATGGGTTGAGATCCTGTTGGAGCTGCCCTTCTTTTTTTTTCAAAATGACCTCGGCTTCCAGATTGACCCAGCCTCAAATAGTTACCAGGTACAGTTTTGGGAAGCAGAGTTGGCCACAGTGATGTTGATCATATCACCCATCAAATGCCGATTGGTCCATACAAATATATGTCTAGCCCTGTGTGCCCAGTATGCCTGAATGCACATAATCAGTATACTAAACTTACTTCTTCATCATGTGCCCTGCCAACAGGCGTAGGTGCTCTTGCGTCTCCACAGATTACGATGCCTGGTTGCCTCTGGAGAACTTACTTTATATAAACACAATTTTCTTTGGGGGGGGGGGGGGCAGGAGGAATCTTGGGAAAATGGAGTATCTGACAACCGAAAATTAGGGTCTATGCATTTTTTTTCAACCCTAAAATGGTGCCCTTGGATCCATATGGGAGGCTAAAATTTAGTGTGGTTACAATTGGATGGCTTCATCATATTGTTTGCTTGTATTTCATGTGTTTTGCAGTTGGAGCTTGCATCCCTCCCGCATGTCTATGTACCTTTCATGCTGTGATGTGAAGCAGGTGTTTGCTAATTAAACAGGGTAACTGTATTTGTTCCCTCAATGTCCTTTCAGGAAGTGGATTACTTCACTCCACAAGGAGAGTTCCGCGTAGATGCAGCCGGCTCGAAGACGCTACTAAACTGTTTGATGTACAAGCTGTCGTACTACAGGTTTGGCCAAATGCAGGTAAATCTCTAAGTGTTGTTTCTTCTTTTTCTTTTGAAGTCTCACTGATACCAGGTTGTAGTCTAGTGTCGTGGTTTTCTGCATTTGTCTTGCGCTTCTCGGGTGGCTTTGGTGATGGATTTGGTCATCTTTTTGCAGATTTCGGCTTCACCGTTTATCCATCTCTTTCTTGGTCTTCCTCTCGCCATCCTTCCAGATGTTCTGCTGTAAAAACTCTCATATGTGTGTGTTGTTAGTTTACTTGATGTGAAACCTACTCATTTCAGCTGCTGTGTTATGTAGGCATTCTACAAGGAAAAGGTAGTTTTATAGTAAAGTAAAGGAACCATTTTCATGTCTTCAGGTCTACTGGGCATCTAGGGCTAGACCGAACATTTTATAGTCGATACTTTATAAAGGAATTCTCTAATGACTGCTGAAGAAGCAGACAGAGCATGTTTGGGAATATCCTGTCTGCAGAGATGTTAAGTTTTGTTTTATTCATGCATTCATTCATAAGGTTGCTAGACAATTCCTTTGCAGTTCTGATTGTAATCTTTTACTTATCGTTTATCCTCCTGTGTAATGGCTAGACACTCACAGGCTGGCCCAAATGTCTGTGGTTTGAATCCGCATCAATGGCACAGGGATGAGGGAGAGTTAAGGTCGTTGAGGTCGTGTGTAAGTATGTACTCCGTGCTTCACCCAGCCGGCTCGGGTTGGTTTTGTGGATCCTCATCAAAGACTGTGATGATTCCTTGCATGAGCCCCGGGCCAGATGTCATGTGTCGGCAAGCCTCCTTGGATGGGGGCAGGGGAGGTGAGGGAAAGCCCTTGATGTGCTCCTGCCTTCCTTTGAGGACTGACCAGTCTTACCTGTGGTTTCCCTGGATGGGTTCTTTAGATCTTTTCTCTAGGCTACGCCAGTGTAGTGGGTAATGAACAGGTAGACAGAATGGCTAGATCTGCACCACTGGGTGGTGAATTGATACATGACAAGGCAGATGTGGTCTAGGCCCTGTGGAAACAAGCAATGGAATGAGTAGAGAAACAAGATTATTATGACCGGGAGAGAATGAGGCACCTGGGTGTAACCAGAAGGTCTGGCCTGCTCACTACACTCAGAGGAAAGGTAAGACGGACTTATAACCTGATTGTGACCGGTACCATCAGTATTGGAACTCTGCACTGGCTGCTGAAGATGAGGATGAAGCACACATGGGAATGCCCCAAGTGCTGTGATGTCAATTCTGGACTCAACTCAACAGGAAATAGTAAAGGATTGCATTGACTGTATCCTCAGGTTTGTGCATTAATCACCTTGCCATGACAACTCCACACAACATTGTGTATGCAGAAATATAGAGCGGAATAAGTTTTTTGTGTGTGTCATTTTATGGCTTTTATGGTTTTTACATTTTGTAATGCGATATTGCTACTGAACGGTCAGCTGTTATTGCTGTTGAAACCAAGGCGATCTTCTGCTAAATGCCTAAGCTAGATGTCGACTGAGTAGGACAGGCTGAAACTTCATTTTGTCAAATGAAAAATATTTTATGCAAAAAAAAATCTGTGACAGATGGCAAATTAATCTAATAGTGTATTTGAAATTATATTAAATGTGTAAACAAATACGTATAAAGATATTGTCTTTACCTGGGGGGGGGGGGGGGGGCACATCCCCTTTTAAGAATTGTTGGAAAGGGGGGGCGGCGGCTAAAGGTGCCTGAGTTGCCAGGTTCAGAGCTGTTGGCATTGCAGGAAATGTAGAAACTCTTATTTAAAAGTCCTGTTTCACCTATAACCACAGGTGTGTTTCTTTTCTTTTTACAGCTGGACTTCCGAAGCCCACCTGGGTTTGATCGCACCCGGGGTGTGGAGATCGGCAACAAAAACTTTGAACTGACCCACTTAGAGGAAGCCTACACTACAGGTATTTGGGTTTAAATGTTGATCTTCTCAGGGGATGATTTGGCTGGGGTGAACACAGATCTTCATTGAAGCATACTTTCTTTGTGACTCGATGAGTATGCTTAAGAGGATAGAGATGGGCTGGGTCTGAAGTCTGTAAGGTAGTTACAGCTGAAAAACATCAGTTTAATTTTCCTGCCAGGGTATGCAGGTGTAAAAGGAAATGAACAAGCTAATTGGCTTTCAGGTAAGGCTAATAATGGAGATTCGATGAGCAGTGGACGAGGCTAAGATGTTAAATGTTCATCTAGATGTGAGAAGTTTGCAGGGAATCAAATAATGACTGAATTTGCAACTAGGATCCGACTGCAAAAACAGCAAGTTAATGGGGTGATAGCAAACAAAAGCACTATGCAGGAAGCTAAAAAAATTTTTATAAATCAACACAGAGCTGGTGCCATTAGCCCCTGCTTGCTGCAGGATTTGCTGAGCAGGGGATCTGAGCACTTATGGGCTGAGTTGTTCCGATAATTAACTTATTTTTGTAGTTTTTATTAAGTGGGATGGCAGTCATGTCATTTTTGTTTACAACTTGTTTCTCAGTCATGCTAGAAATGGAGGAACATGCAAAACTCAAGTTCTAGAACAGGACTAAAGTCCAAACCGAATAGAGTCTCTGGAGATATACAGAAGAATAGGTCATATTAAATGGGGGGGGGGGGGGGGGGGGAACCAGTCCAATACAGAGGGTTACAAATAAAAATAGAATTACTGAAAGAGCTAAAAAAGAGACAATTGAAATACTTTGGCCACATTACAAGACATAAATAATATGCTTTTAAAAACCATACTGGAGTGAAAAGTCAAAGGCGAGAGAGCAGGAGATTGGCAGTGATGTAAGTGGAGGACAACATCAAAAGGATGGGCAGCAGTCTGAGGTAGGGAATAAACAACCAGGGACAAGAGAGAGAGCGTGTTGGAGATTCATTGCAGGCAACCTTCACTGTGGAGACGGCACCTGATTGATGATGATGAAAGTCCAAAAGTGGATGAACAACCAGATTTTTTCAACAGCCAGTGAATGTTGAGAAAAAGATGTTAAAAATCTTTTACTTTTTTAAGCTTCTTATCCTCTGGGCACATTTTCATTGATTGTTCTCCTTCACAGAACACTGGCTAGTGAGGGTATACCGAGTGTTAGATTTGGAGAACAGGTCAGAGGTGAAAACTCCACACAGGCCAGTCAAGAAATCAAAACGGAAGCCAAAAAAGGTATAGTTTGGGTGTGTGGCTAGACATATAGTTTGGGTGTGTGGCTAGGCATATAGTTTGGGTGTGTGGCTAGGCATATAGTTTGGGTGTGTGGCTAGGCAGTGTCAGATATCCTTGTGTGTTGCTAGCTTCTCAGTGTCAGATATCCTTGTGTGTAGCTTTTCAGTATCAGATATCCTTGTGTGTGGCTAGGCAGTGTCAGATATCCTTGTGTGTTGCTAGGCAGTATCAGATATCCTTGTGTGTGGCTAGGCAATGTCAGATATCCTTGTGTGTTGCTGGCTTCTCAGTGTCAGATATCCTTGTGTGTAGCTTTTCAGTATCAGATATCCTTGTGTGTGGCTAGGCAGTATCAGATATCCTTGTGTGTGGCTAGACAGTGTCAGATATCCTTGTGTCTGTGGCTAGACAGTATCAGATATCCTTGTGTCTGTGGCTAGACAGTATCAGATGTCCTTGTGTGTAGCTAGGCAGTATCAGATATCCTTGTGTGTAGTTAGACAGTGTCAGATATCCTTGTATGTAGCAATGCTGTGTCAGATATCCTTATGTGTGGGTAGGTAGTGTCAGATAACCTTTGTGGGTAGACAGTGTCAGATATTCTTGTGTGTGGGTAGGCAGTGTCAGATAACCTTTGTGGGTAGACAGTGTCAGATATCCTTATGTGTGGGTAGGCAGTGTCAGATAACCTTTGTGGGTAGGCAGTGTCAGACATCCTTGTTTGTGGCTAGGCAGTGTCAGATATCCTTGTTTGTGGCTAGGCAGTGTCAGATATCCTTGTGTGTGGCTAGGCAGTGTCAGATATCCTTGTGTGTGGGTCTAGGCAGTGTCAGATATCCTTATGTGTGTGGCTAGGCAGTGTCAGATATCCTTGTGTGTGGGTAGGCAGTGTCAGACATCCTTGTTTGTGGCTAGGCAGTGTCAGATATCCTTGTGTGTGGGTCTAGGCAGTGTCAGATATCCTTGTGTGTGTGGCTAGGCATGTCAGATATCCTTGTGTGTGGTTAGGCAGTGTCAGATATCCTTGTGTGTGGTTAGGTAGTGTCAGATATCCTTGTTTGTAGCTCGGCAGTGTCAGATATCCTTTTGTGTAGCTATGCTGTGTCAGATATCCTTATGTGTACGTAGGCAGTGTCAGATAACCTTTGTGGGTAGGCAGTGTCAGATATCCTTGTTTGTAGCTCGGCAGTGTCAGATATCCTTTTGTGTAGCAATGCTGTGTCAGATATCCTTATGTGTACGTAGGCAGTGTCAGATAACCTTTGTGGGTAGGCAGTGTCAGATATCCTTGTGTGTGTGTGGGTCTAGGCAGTGGCAGTGTCAGATTTGGGTGTGTGGCTAGGCACATAGTTTGGGTGTGTGGCTAGGCACATAGTTTGGGTGTGTGGCTAGGCAGTGTCAGATATCCTTGTGTGTGTGGCTAGGCAGTGTCAGATATCCTTGTGTGTGTGGCTAGGCAGTGTCAGATATCCTTGTTTGTGGCTAGGCAGTGTCAGATATCCTTGTGTGTGGCTAGGCAGTGTCAGATATCCTTGTGTGTGTGGCTAGGCATTGTCAGATATCCTTGTGTGTGGCTAGGCAGTGTCTGATTTCCTTGTGTGTGGCTAGGCAGTGTCAGATATCCTTGTATGTGACTAGGCAGTGTCAGATTTCCTTGTGTGTGGCTAGGCAGTGTCAGATATCCTTGTGTTTGGCTAGGCAGTGTCAGATATCCTTGTGCGTGGCTAGGCAGTGTCAGATATCCTTGTTTGTGGCTAGGCAGTGTCAGATATCCCTGTGTGTGTGTGTGGGGATCTAGGCAGTGTCAGATATCCTTGTGTGTGTGTGTGGCTAGGCAGTGTCAGATATCCTTGTGTGTGTGTGTGTGTGGCTAGGCAGTGTCAGATATTCTTGTGTGTGTGTTTGTGGCTAGGCACTGTCAGATATCCGTGTGTGTGTGTGTGTGTGTGTGTGTGTGTGGCTAGGCAGTGTCAGATATCCGTGTGTGTGTGTGTGTGTGGCTAGGCAGTGTCAGATATCCTTGTTTGTGGCTAGGCAGTGTCAGATATCCTTGTTTGTGGCTAGGCAGTGTCAGATATCCTTGTTTGTGGCTAGGCAGTGTCAGATATCCTTGTGTGTTGTTGGCTAGGCAGTGTCAGATATCCTTGTGTATGGCTAGGCAGTGTCAGATATCCTTGTGTGTGTGGCTAGGCAGTGTCAGATATCCTTGTGTGTGGCTAGGCAGTGTCAGATATCCTTGTGTTTGGCTAAGCAGTGTCAGATATCCTTGTGTGTGGCTAGGCAGTGTCAGATATCCTTGTGTGTGTGTGGTTAGGCAGTGTCAGATATCCTTGTGTTTGGCTAAGCAGTGTCAGATATCCTTGTGTGTGGCTAGGCAGTGTCAGATATCCTTGTGTGTGTGTGGTTAGGCAGTGTCAGATATCCTTGTGTGTGTGTGGTTAGGCAGTGTCAGATATCCTTGTGTGTGTGTGGCTAGGCAGTGTCAGATATCCTTGTGTGTGTGTGGTTAGGCAGTGTCAGATATCCTTGTGTGTGTGTGGTTAGGCAGTGTCAGATATCCTTGTGTGTGTGTGGCTAGGCAGTGTCAGATATCCTTGTGTGTGTGTGGCTAGGCAGTGTCAGATATCCTTGTGTGTGTGGCTAGGCAGTGTCAGATATCCTTGTGTGTGATTAGGCAGTGTCAGATATCCTAGTGTATGAAGCAATACTATGGGGTGAAGGTTTTACTGAAGTATGTGGTCTCCATTGCAGAAGGGTGAAACCATTTGCGTCCTGCTCTGGTCACCTGTGTTATTCATTTCATAAGAGCAGTTCTTTTGAGATACCTGGTTGGGTGGTTGCTGGAGTTACAGAGTTTATGCTTCATTCGACACTCAGCGGGCAACTAGCTATAGTGTGGAGAGGGGCTGAACCATATGTGTTAAAGAATGCTTTAAATTCTTTGAACAGCCAAAATGAGTAACCCAGATGTTTTGAAAAAGCGGAGATGCTGAAAACTACTTATCACAGGCATCAGAAAGTGACTTTTGGCTTTGTCATGTGAAGAGGGAAACTGGAACATGTGACCACTGTAAAGATTTATGGAAAGAGATAATGTGAGAAGATTCTTGAGAGCCTCAGAAACTAAAATACTTTAGCCATTTCTTGGGTGAAGAATAGTCATGGAGGGCATGATATGGGGTAAAAGGGGCAGGGGTCGAGCACAGGTCATAAGAGACACCTTGGGCAAGAAAGTGCTTGAGGCGGGAGAGCTCGTAAAGGGCCAGGTTCTTCTGTCAGACAAGCTGTGTTGGGATTGTCATTCTGTGGACCTGCTACATGATGATGATGACCTCTGTGACTACCGGTTAATACTTGTGAATCGATTTCTCGTCCTATTTTTTCCCTGAATACTTCTATTATGAGACCCATCCTCCATGTGTGAGTTTTGGGATCCCGTTGTGGGGGAGAACAAGAATAGATCCACTGCCAATGAGACCCATCCTCCATGTGTGAGTTATGGGACCCCGTTGTGGGGGAGAACAAGAATAGATCCACTGCCAGTGAGACCCATCCTCCAGGTGTGAGTTATGGCACCGCGTTGTGGGGGAGAACAAGAATAGATCCACTGCCAATGAGACCCATCCTCCATGTGTGAGTTATGGGACCCAGTTGTGGGGGAAAACAAGAATAGATGTACTGCCAGTGAGACCCATCCTCCATGTGTGAGTTATGGCACCGCGTTGTAGGGGAGAACAAGAATAGATCCACTGCCAATGAGACCTATCCTCCACATGTGAGTTGTGGGACCCCGTTGTGGGGGAGAACAAGAATAGATCCACTGCCACCCTAACAGGCATGTCGTAAAAGTCTGCTAAATAGGGGTGTTTCCTTCCAAGTTGAAGTGCATCTGCCTGAGAGGTGGGGAATCAACAGTCTGCATACAAATAAGCCAGATATGAAAAACAGATGTGCATGCAAAACTCAAGCTCTGGAAGGAGACCAAAGTCCAGAAGTGGACAAGCAACCAGAACTTTCCCGCCAGAGTTTACAGTCGGTAAATTGAAGATGAATGAACGAACAGACTTAATTTTCAAAGGGTCACAAATTAGGCATGCAGGCCCGTCTTACATTCGGCCCTTCCAGACACCCATCTTTCACACAGCAGTTGTATTTTCTCAATAAAATGCATATTATGAATATCAAGTTAAAAATAAAAGCATGGAAGATGAAGAAGACTAGTTCTGTCCTTGTCTGAATCTCTGTCAGACTGATATATGAACAGTTGGTGTTTATGTTGGCAGGTAGAGGTGTGAACTACAGGTGGTTCACCAGCACAAGGGCTCATGCTGGCCTCAAAGTGTATCTACACCTCTCATCAGTCATCCCTGAAGCAGATTCCTAGTTTGAGGTCTGGCCAATTTAGATAGGGTCTGGCCAATGTATATAGGGTCTGGCCAATATAGATAGGGTCTAGCCAATGTAGATGGGTTTTGGCCAATGTAGATAGGAGCTGGCCAATGTAGATGGGTTCTGGCCAATGTAGATGGGTTCTGGCCAATGTAGATAGGGGCTGGCCAATGTAGATAGGAGCGGGCTAATGTAGATAGAAGCTGGCCATTATAGATAGGGTTTAGCCAATGTAGATGGGTTCTGGTCAATGTAGATAGGAGCTGGCCAATGTAGATAGGAGCTGACCAATATAGATAGGGTCTAGCTAACTTAGATGGGTTATGGCCAATGTAGATAGGGGCTGGCCAATGTAGATAGGAGCTGGCCAATATAGATGGGGTCTAGCCAATGTAGATGGGTTCTGGCCAATGTAGATGGGTTCTGGCCAATGTAGATAGGGGCTGGCCAATGTAGATGCCAGATATGTTTTGTGATTTTATGTCATAATTAGACCCGTACCTGTAAGAATGTATAGATATTTGTTGGGTAAATAAAACTATTTTTTGGTCTTTATAGCTTGTAAAGACGGGCAGATATCAGGTAGCAGATGTCAGCGTCATTAAACATGTTTAGAAGATTTGGGTCAAAGGTTGCCTGCAAATGCGCGGAGAGTGTTGTCCTAACCCTGTCGCTCTGAGCAGACTAATTCCAGTCACTTCCGGCTGTGACCCAGTCCTGTGCATGTTGAAATGTGGTTGTGTCTACAGTGACCTGTTCTCAAAATGCATAGTTAAATTCCGTTGGTTTTATGTGCGCGTGCGCAGTGTTTAATAGGCCAGGTTATAACAAATTAACTAAAAATAGCATTCAGGGGTGGTTCCTTTGACCTCAAAGGTTTCTAAATCAAGAAGTTGTAACATTTTCTCTAAGCTTTGGGGATTGAGGTCATGACAGGAGCCAATCAATACATATTGATTTTTGTTAAGACCCCAGAGAGAGTATTCCATGTAATACTTCACTTTTTTTGTTTGCATTTATTGATTACCCTATTTTTTATATCTTTATATATTTCACAAACAAATTTAAACATATAGACTAATTTTTAAAACAAAAATGTAGTTTATTTATGTAAGGATTTGTTCCTGGAATTCCCATGGATTAACTCGTTTTTGTTTTAAATTGGTGCGGAGAAAGGGTAACATTTTCATTGCCACAGAAAGCTGCCAGATTGTTTTGTTTTAGTTGGGATGATATCATGTTTCCTTAGCAGACCGAGAACCTAGTAGGATAATATAGATTTGGTTGTTGTTGTTGTTTAAATCAAGCAGAAGGTAGTTGTTGTGTCCAGTGAAGATTGTGCAGTTAAAGGAGAGTAAATGGTTGGGGCCTTGATTAAACATGTTTGCAATGTTAGAGGTACAAGTTGTTTACAAATGTGTTGTCTTCAGATTTTATGCTTTTTCTTCTTCTTTTTGTGTATTCACCTTTTAAAGGGCATTTGGTACATTGTGTTGCAGTTTACAGCTAGGCCAAACAACATATCTGATGTCAGCAAGCCCCTAATTAGTCACCATCTACAACATGCTTTTTTAGGGGGGCACTGCCCCCCCCCCCCCCCCAAGAACCCCCACATGGGGGCCTCAGAACCCGCTGTCAGATATGTTTTCTTGACTTACAATTACTATTGTACTTGGTTGGATAATAATAGATATTTGCTGCGTAATTAAAACAGCAGTGGCAAACTATTGAACCTTAAAGTGCATGGTAAAACCACAAACAGCCCTCAAGTGCTGTGAAGCAGGGCTATTCAACTGGAGGCCTATTCCGGTCTTCAGAGGCCGAGCTAGTGGCCCGGCCAATGACCATTGCCATTTGTATTGTATTGATGATCTTTCTTAGCTTGGGACTCAGACCTCTGGTCTATGAGTGTCCCGAGCTAGTGGCCTGGCCAATGACCATTGCCAGTTGTATTGTATTGATGATCTTTCTTAGCTTGGGACTCAGACCTCTGGTCTATGAGTGTCCCCATTTTCAACATTTTGGTCCTTGGGTAAATTTAATAGGATAGATAGCCCTGCTAAAAAACAATATAGCTAACAAAATAACAAATGGTAATCTCTACAGTTCTAGAAGATTTGGAGAATAAGTGTCGGCCTGATAAAATATTTTCAGAAAATTGAGGGTCTGAAAATATGCAGTGTGTGATTTGAGTTTTGATTCACTGCCGTTGAATGCTGCCAGATATGTTTTGTGATTTGATGTCTTATAGACTACTCCCTGGTAGTATATGTAGATTTCCAGACACATATCAGTTTGATTTTGATTTGCATGAAGCTGTTCAAGGAAATTAACAAACTAACAGGCTTACCGACAAGGCTTCTGTCAGGGGCAGTGAATCAGGCTGATATACTGAATGCTCTACGAGATGTAAGATGTTTGCAAGAAACAAGTGACTGAATCTGCTGCTGTATCGGACTTCCAAAAACTGCAGGATGAGACCATTCTAGAGCACTATGAAAGAATTTAAAAAACTGAATCATAAACCAACACGGAACTAGTGTTGTCAGCCCTACCCGCTGCGGAATTTACTAAGAAGGAGATCCAAGCACTTATAGACTCAATGGTTATTTGTGCAGTGAGGATGATCTGTCGACTAACTAACTAGGATTTTTAGATACTTGCTGGGTAAATAAAATTGAAGATATTTTCATATTTTGGTGAAAGCTTGTATGCAACTGAATTGTGTGATAATATTCCATTGTTTATCTACAAAGATTTTGTGTTCATTGGTTGAATTGTTGTTTCTTATTTGATGTTGCTTTAGTAAGTTATGTGTTTGTGGTGAGCCTGAGATGAAGGATGGCAAAAGAGGGGGTTGTGTCTGTTTTTTGTGTGTGTGTCAGTGATAATCAAGACGTTAACGTGAGAAATTATTTAATTTTGCTTACAAATAAAATTAAATGAATCCATTTGCTATTGTCATGCATCTGTTCTTTGTGTATTGATCTTATTTTGCTAGAATCCCTTGCTCAAGAATAATTTGTGAACAGCAATAAGATCTTGTTTAACCCTGTAATGTGAAAACATTGGGGGGGGGGGGGTACCTTAAATTTTATTTTGCGTGTGTGACTAAAATTTTTAACAATTTCCTTATCTACATTGTTGCAAATATTTGTTTCAAAATATATATATATTTTTTTTTTTTAAATTATAAAGTGGATAACCAAGAAGAGTAAAGCATTAAATGGAATGCATTGCCCGAAGCCTAAAACATGTGAATGGGATTACTCATGCTGTATCATAACATAACCTTTGACCCATTAGGGTCATGGAGGTGTAGTGATAAAAGCACTAGCACATAAAACCCGCCATCTTTCTCTGTTTTCCCGCTTGATGAATAAGTGTATGATAACTTAGTCCTGTCCATTTCTTGATGTTGTCATTCCAGGTTCTTCTTTGCCTTCCTCTTCTTCGACTACCCACCAGTGTTCCTCGAAGTACAGTCTTTGCAGTCGAATCATGTCTCACATATTTATTAGTTTTGTGTTCTAAATAACTAATTTGTATTACCAGTATTGCTAAGACTGAGGACAATTATAAGTCATCTGGCTTTGAAAAAGGAATTGGATTCTGAGAATTTTTCTATAGTGTTTCAGCTCAAAAACACTATTTTCTTTCTTAAGGACTGGGAGAAAGTCCAAGACTCACATCCGTATGTAGCTACAGGGAAGATACATACTCTCAAAATTGTAATTTTGATTTCCTTGCTGGTGCTTAACCATACACTTTTCATTAATCCTGTTTAATCTTTGCATTACTACGACTACCCTCCTTTTGATTTCTTTCAGTTTCCATTGCAATTTTTTTACTATAGAACATTCAAAATTTGTGACATTTCAGTTTCTTCATCAATTATTTTTGGGTGAGGGCCAGTTTTTTGGGTGAGTTTCATCATATGAATAAACAATATCACAGTTACGAAAAAGAATACATACAGTCACTTAGCTGGCCACTCATACACTAGCATCAGTCAGTCAGTAGTATGTTATTTGCAAAATCTTGCTCCCATAACAGCTCTCCGGAAAACTTCATCACACTCAAGATGTCCCGCGTCTGATACACCCATCTGGCGATCATCCGCCACATCCTGCACCCATCTTCTCTTTGGCCTTCCTCTCTTCCCAGGCATATTTCCCTCCATACACAAGCATCATTTGCCAAAATAGGGACTTTTCAGCTGAAACGCTATAGGAAGCTTCTCTGAAGAACAGTGTGGACAAAGAAGAAGACAGATACTGAGATCCTAAAAGATCTTTACCTAGACATTCACGTGGACCTAAATCCTCCTCTACAACCATTCATCAAGGTTCCCTGTGTGGGTTCTGAGGCCCCATTGTGGAGGAAAACAAGAACAGACCCAATGCCTCCCCAACAAGGAGATCATAGGAGTAAACTATTTGGGGACTTCCTTTGGAGTCAGAGTGCATCTGCCCGAGTGGCAAGGAACAACCAGCACTCAAGCTAGTAAAATGGATATACACGTAAAACACGTGATGATGATGTTGAAAGCAAACAGGTTTAAGGTCCTCCTTTTAGGTCTGAAACCAAATCTGAGGTTCAGTCGATGAAAAAAAGCCTGGCCACCCATCTCGTGTATCATAGCTTAGATCATGACTATCCAACAAAATTTACCCAGGGCCAAAATGTTGCAAAATCGAATAGCAGAAGGCCTGAGACCCGGCATAGAAAGGGCATTATTAAAATGCAGTTGTCAGGTGGCCCGCGGGCCATTTGCTACACCTTTGTGGGCCAGATTTGGATGCCAGCCGAATAGCCCTGGCCTAGATTATGCGATGGTCCAACACTTTATATCTCGTCTACAGTATCTTTTATGAAGCTGCCTTATTAAGTCCTGCTCGTTTAATTTAAAAAAATATAATCCGATCATTTCAAATCTCGGGGTCATGAAGGTGTCTTCGATGGAGGTTACGGCTACCAAGTCTAGCCACTCCATTGACAGAGTTCGTGAGTCTGTTGAGAACAACTTTTCCTGTCTAACGGACTCCCAACTTGCCTACGGGACTTAACGTCCAACACAGCTTTATTTAATGTTTCAGTTTTAGTCCTTGCCTTTACAACTTTTTCTGGCTAGTATTCATTTCCGATGTTCACACGTGTGTCGGAGCTTCAACTGGACAGACAGATATGTGGACTACTGTCGGAGACGCCTAAGCTAAGTGATGCTATGCATTCTTGTTTTGTAATTGTGACATTGTCTTTTCAAGTGATTTGGTCAGGGACACCAAGACGGTGAACAGTCTTTCACAAAAGTCACGCCATTTTGAAACTTTTTTCTCCACTCACACGCTTGCTGAACTGACAGCCATGTAGCACCACATCATACATTCATTTGCTAGTGAATTTCTCTAAGTTTCAGCCACTCCTTCACTGCTCTTCCGTTGCGCATGTCAAAAGTGTGGTGGCCACCTATATCTTTATGTTATTAGTGTGTCCATCTGCACCGTGATGTCATGAACGTAAACTCTTGATGTCCTTGCCAACAACATTGACAGGTCACAGTACAAATGTATGGTTACTGGCATCACACTTTTAAGGGTTTCATTTAATGCACCATTACTGAAATTCTGGAATTATTCTGGTATCCATTTTTAATGAGACTTTGTCAATCCCACAACTGTACTTGTCGGGAACAAATCTGCATCTTTTGAGGATGAATCTTTAACCACTCTCAGTAGACAAACACAATAATCGCTATGCCATTGTATCCAGTTATCTAAGAATAAAACAAGACTCCGCCCTCCCCATCAAGCCCTCTCGTATGGACACCGGAAAGAATAAGAGAATGGTGAAGACCAAGAGAGACCTTGCGTAGAACCATCATCAGGGAAGGCTCAGCCATGGGCATGATAAACATCCAAGACTTGAAACGGGTGGCAACGAAACCACCAGACATGGAGAGATATGGCCTCTGCCCTATGTGCCGCCCTAGGCTCAAAAGGAAAAGACTTAACTAACTGAGGCTACTCTATTCAGAATAAGTTAATTGTTTATCCTTTATAGGACTTTGAACCAGCGTGATATTGACCACATCACTCATCTAGGGTCAGTTGCTCTATAAAACTGAGTCTGACCTCATACGCCTGTTGCGCCACTGGGATGCTGAGGGGACCTTTACATACTGTTATAATACTGGGTAGTGGGTTCCCCCCCCCCCCTTACTTCACCCTAGGTCTAGTGAATATCTGTTCACGAAAGGAGCGTCCATTGTGGTGTCAGCCTCTTGACCTGGCAAAACCTCTCTTACCTCAAGACCATTGTGCGTGGCGAAGAGTCACAGCCTCCCCGAGGTAGTCCCGGTAACTGGGGGTGCGAATCCCCAGGCAAAACACAATGGATCTAGAGGAGCAAACCTCGATAATAAACCCGGTGCACCACACCGTACTGCCCCCTGTGGGAGGGAAGGAGCCAGAGGTGTGCTGAACAGTCTTAGGAATGGAAACAAGTATGCTAACCCCCCTGAATACCGGAAACTATCGTGAAGGCACAGGGACTCAGGACGTGACGATCCAGTTGCCCCAACTACTCATGCTTAGGCCATGCTTAGAGACATGAAGAGCTCAGCGAAACCTGCAGGCAATCTGGTGGCGGGGAATGAGCACACTGTGAGCCCCACCTTAGCTACGTGTTAAAGGGAAAGGCAGAAACACAACCCATATTTCCTTTAGAACTGGTACAGGGCATTTCTAGCTGCTGCCCGGGGAGGTAGGTAATCCACAGACACCCCAGCACCACAATGCCATGAATATGTCAAAATTTAAGAAAAAGGATGCTGAGGGGACCTTTACATACTGTTATAATACTTTGTAGAACCAACCCTAGCATTCATCTGCGAACAGGTCGCCCATTAGCTCGCGACTTCGTCGTTGGTCAGGACAGTATTTGGGTCTGTCTCCTTTGATCGCATCAGCACTGCTGGAGTCCTTTTCAGGGCTCTTGATGGCGTGCCATGCTAAGTCATTTTATATGGTGCACATGCCCGGCTCTCTAGTGTAGTTGGCTAAACTAGACTGCGTGGTGACCGGGTGACGTGACGAACTCCATGTGGTCCGGCTTCACTCCCAGGGGTAGGCAGAAAAGCTACATTTCTCCCAGATTTACGGTATTCACAATGGAATCAAGGCCGAAAGGTTGCGATATCCATAATACCAAGCCTAAGAGTTAACAAACTCATGGCTTCTGGATACTAAAACAAACAAACATTTGGTGCACATAATATAGTCACATTTTAACTACAGAAGACAGACAAAAAGTCAGACAAATGCTAGGAATAAAGCCAGTCTTACAGGTCATCGAAGAACAACAAATGAAGTGGTTTGGACACCCAACAAGAATGCAGTGTTCCTATCTACCACAGCGAGCCACACTAAAATGTTACAACGGGTATAGAGCGAGTGGAAGACCTCGGAAAATATGGAGTGATGGCATTAAGAACAGCCTTACAGAAATGAACATCTGTCTTAATAGTGCTCTTGACAGAGCTCATCAACAAATGCTACATCTCCCCTTGACTACAAGGTAATGGAGAAAAAGAAGAAGAAGACACAAACAACAGATTGCACAAAGTATTGCCTGGCATATTTCACTGTATCTCTTCAGGTGCATAATACAGTAACAATTACGTAAATGAAACAAATAAGTTAATCCTTTAAAACTGAAGTACAAATTCCACAACTGCCAAAACCAACTGCCTGTTTTACCAGGGCAGCTGCAGTAAATATGCCAGGCAATAAATTGTGCAATTTATTGTTTGCGTCTTCTTTATTCAAATTTACAACAGGGAAACATTGCTTTGATAGTCACAATTATAACCTATAGCTCCGCCTTTAGGGAATGCTAATTAAACGTGACAATTTCTTTTTTAGCAAGCTACCACCAACTCCAACATTTGTTGGCTGTTTCGATTCTACTTGACAATTGTACTTTCAGTAGTTTGCCATTTCTTTCTGAAGGTTCAGCCCCTGATACCCCTGTCAAGTAAACACAAGGCAGTCTGCTACCAAATTTCCTGCAGCTGGAATCAAACTAGGAACCTCTGAAATGCGAAGCATGTTTGCAGCACCTGAGCCTCAGATACCAACTGAACTGTCAAAATACTGTAGAATGATCAGAAAGTAGTGTGTTTGAGCCCTGATGAAGCCGGACTTTAAACAAAAATTTGCCTTGGCTCCCCAGTCGACCCCGCCTTGAGTGGGTAGAAGGTGGAGTCCTGGGAATTAAAGGCGGCTGGCGTGATGCTGATCACATCAGCTACCAGGTGCCAATTGGTCTATAAAATATAGGTCTAGCCCTGTATGCCTAAAGGCGTGGAAAAGGGTCCTTTACAACACTTTTCATTCAAGTTTTCTCATTTATGTGTTGAATACATCTTTGGTGATTTGGGAATTATCTTTCAACTCTGAAAGCTTGTGGAATTTGAATTACTACATTGTAAATATTTCTGTCACGAGAACAAAACAGAAATGCCAGCTTGGTGTGGAGAGTGATCTTCGTTACAACTTGTCCAACATCAGACAAAATAGCAGATATAATCAAGTCAAAACAGTCTCGACTGTTACATTGATTTTGCGCACTAAATTACCAGTTGCTGGTGATCGTTTCTTGTGTTATTTAACACTTTGAATTATGTGCGTGTTTTTTTTTTCGAAGTTTTTATTGACAGTACTTAGGATTTTTCTTTTTATCGACCACTTTTTAATCACATTTTGTTACATTATTGAAGAGAGTTTCTTACTACACACTCAAGGAGGAGCCACATGGAAAGGGATAAGATCAATGCAGTAAACAGAATTAGAGGTTAATAAGGTCTTTACTGCACAAATGGTAGTGAATTTGCAGTAAGCAACTGAAGTAACCATAGGTGAGATGACGACGTACATTAAAAGCATCAAATTTGCAGTAAACAACTTGTTTTGGACAAGTTTTAATTTCCACCAGGAGGAAGTAACTGTGTTGTTATAAGTTGAAAAAATGCCGATATTTCGGCCCATCCCCGATTTTCAACAAAGGGAAGTAAGAACGTTAATTCCCACAGAACTGTCACACAGGTAAAGCTGGTGTCTCCCAGAACGTACTGTCAGACCCTTCGTCAAGCACACTGAACCAGTTAAAACAATGATTAGCGCGTATTCCTTCTTCCACCACTTTTACTTTTCAAAGGTATCAAATTGTTAGTAAAGAACTTGTTTTGGAAACGATTTGATCTACATCAGGAGGAAGTAACTGTGCTGTTACCAGTTGAAAAAATGTCGATATTTCGGCCCATCCCCGATTTTCAACAAAGGGAAGTAACAACATTAATTCCCACAGACCTTTCACACAGGTAAAGCTGGTGTCTCCCAGAACGTACTGTCAGACCTTCCATCAAATACACTGAGCCAGTTTCAACAGGGAATGGAGCATTTTCACTTCTCTAACCGCCTTTACCTTCTGATGATTTTTCCAGGAATTGCTTTCTCGCTGTTTTTCTGTTTGCTATCTGTTCTCTTTTCTGGCTGTTTTTCTCGCTCTCGTTCTTGCCGTTGTTGTTCTTCTCACTATTGCTGCTGCCGGTAAGACAACAACAAATAATACTACTGCAACTGCTGTTGCTATTACTACTACTGCTGCTGCTTTTCCTCTTATTACTACTACTGCTGCTGCTGCTACTACTATTACCACTCCTCTTACTACTACTACTGCTGCTGCTAATGCTGCTACCACTGCTGCTGCTACTACTCCTACTACTGTTGCTACTACGGCTGCTGTTACTACAACTACTAGTAAAACTTGTAACACTGGTATATTTTTTTTGGTTTTACTTTTAATAAGTAATATTGTTATGTTCAATGCAACAGCAGCAGGAGCAGTTGTAGGAGGAGTAGTAGTAACAGTATTATTATTATTATTGTTATTATTTTTATTATTATTATTATTAATTATATTATTATTTTTAGTACTGTAAATTGGACAATTTATCGTGTTTTTTGTATTATCTGATCATGGGTAAAACTAACGTTAGTCTTCCCACGGACCGCCCATATACACACTAGCACACTTCTGATTGGTGGATCTTGAGCCACGTGACCTTGGCACAAGGCTACAAGGGTGTTCCGCAATCTCGTTGATTATGAGTGTTGTATATTTCAGCATGCCAGCGCTTTTAACTCTCCAAAAACATGGGCAAACTCGATCCAACACAACCCCTTAGAGAGTGCTGCACATTAATGCAAGACAACCCATAAAACAAACAGAGATGCACACGCGTAACCTGCAGGAAAGTAGACCAGCCCAACAAACTTGTGAATGAAATGTGACCTACTTTCTTTGGGAAGACTAACTTAAACCTAACCCTGATAGTGTCTTATGTTGTTATTTAGGTGAAGGCACTGTAGAATATTAAACATTGCATTGATGAAAAGAATGCACACGTTGATTAAAAGAACATACATTATACCAGTGGTTCTCATTTTGTTAACTTCCATGGACTTTTCTTATGTTTTCAAGGTTTGCCATAGGCCGCATATATTTTAATAGTTGTACTGAAAAACTTAGCAGTTTCTGTATCGAATGTTGCTCTCATCAGGGCACGCCTGAACACCTCTCTTTCCCTAACCAATTCTTCAACCCTATGTGCTTTCATAGCCAATGCGTATTCAGTGTTTTATATGCACCTTCTCCCGGTGTGGGTTCCAGGCCCCCCTGCCTCCCCAACAAACACGTCTCAGAAGTGACTAATTGGAAGCATTGTATCAAGAAGGATGTGTCATTAATTGGTGCCTGTACATAACGGACTCTGTGAAATGGTATATTATCACTATTTCTGGTCTGTTTAGAAGACAGGCGGGGTAATGATGCTGATAAGGACTGGAGCTGCCATGGTGTAGCGGCAAGACGCCCACCTGTGGAACTGAAGATCTTTCAAATCTGCATAGAGCCAGATGTTTTCCCAACATGATCTTGGCTCCCAGGTCGACCCAGATTTAACTTTGCAATGTAATGTTTGAAAACATTTCTTGTAAAATCTATACTTGAAAATTCCAACATCTCTCTCCCTTATCTGTCCTAATGAAATCCAATTTGTTGGGTTCATATTCTTTTAATAGTTGTTTTTAACTAATTGCTTGAACATATCACACAACTTTGAAATTTAATGTTTAAAAACACTTCTCGTAAAGTCTACATTTGAAAATTCCAACTTCTCCCTCCTAATTAAACCCAATTATTTTGGTCCATGTATTTTTAATAGTTGTTTTAAACTAATTGTTTGAAAGTATCAAGTAACTAAGAAACTCACTATTTCAAAACACCTGTGAAACCTGTGTTGTTTGAGAAATCTGGCATTAAAAGCTGTTAGAATATATTACTACAGAATGTCTCTTTGAGTATTTTATAACAAATAAATGCACACATTGTTATTAACAAGGCTTCATTGGGTGCCTAAATAATTTGCTGGGGAACTTACCAGAAAAAAAATTATTTTTAATCCTCCGCCCATAAAATTTACATTTGCCCAACTAATAAATTCTTTTGAGGTTGAACAGGGTATCCGGGAGTTGCCCTGTCATCCAGATGGAGAATTTGTGATACCAGGATGTGAGACCTTGGGGTAGCAGCCTGGAGTAGGAAAATGAAATGGAACTAAGACAGGACTGGTCCTGTGAGCCTTGGAACATTCACATGTTCTTCTTCGCGTTCACTGGTTGTAAACTCTGGTGGACAGTTTTGGCTGTTCATACAACTCTGAACTTTAGATTTGTTTAGATCTGAGTGTTGCATGCACATCTGTTTTACAAATCTGACTTATTTGTATGTAGACTGTTGGCTCTTTGCCTCTAGGGAAGATGCACTCCGATTTTGAAGGAAACCGCAATTAGTCTACTCTTAAGACATGCTTGTTGGGTAGGCAGGAGGTCTATTCTTGTTTTCCCCACAATGGGGAGTGAAACCCACACTGGGAACTCGCATATTTAAAACAAGGAATCTATATACATACATATGTGTGGGTTCCAGAGCCCTATATGGGGACGGGCTAGGTTTCGAAAAGAGGTGGGGGAGGGGTGGCCGGCCTGCTGCTTCATAATACGCAACTTATTTATGGGTGTTTCATTCAAAGTCAGAATGCATCTGTTTGGCAGGTGAGGAACCAATAGTCTGCATACAAATAAGCCAGAGCTGTAAAACTGATGCGCAGGCAGAACTTGAGCTCTGGAACAAAACCAAAGTCTAGAAGTGGACAAACAACCAGAACTTTTCTGCTCAAGTTTACAACTAGTAAACGCGAAAAACATATCTGAGGTTCAAGACAATCAGCTGTGTGATAAAAGATTTAACAAAAGACGCATCGAAAAGAAATCTTCAGTTTATTATCTACTCAGTTATACTCTTGTTTACACTGCCAGTACACGAAACGTCAGATCAAAAACATAACACACTTTAAATGCAGCCAGCATATCTACAACTGAAAACACACACACAATCTGGAATGTAAAAAAAAATCCATAAAAACTAACTTTCTTTTTTCATCATTCACAGCCTTAAATAAGCAAACGTGGGTCAAAAGTCACCATTCATATGTGGATGTTACGTGAATTCCACAATCACTGTCTTTTTGTGTTGTCTTCCCTCAGACACAATGGTCTGTATAATTTTCCTTGGTCTGCCTTTGCCTCCCCCAACTGTTGATCTCTCTCATTCTTACAAATGTGTATGTTTTACTCTCTCACTAATCCTTTTAAATGAAGGAAATCATTAGTCTACTAACTAGAGGTGTTTACTTTGCAGGCCATCTGTCTGAGAGGCAGGGAACAAAACAGTCTGCATACAAATAAATAGATGTGCGTGTAAAATTCAGGTCTGGGAACAGAAGTGGATAAACAATCAGAACTTTTTGCCGGAGTTTACAGCTGTTGAACGCTCGGAGGAAGAAGACAAATTTTGGCCGTAGCCTTCATCTGCAAGTCCCCCCCCTCCCCCGTATCATTTTGTGTTCAGTGAATTCACGAGGAAACATAAGTTATATATGTATGTAAATAAGTCCAGCTATCAAAACTTTAATTACTACAATGTGACCAACATCTGATGGCCGAACTAATCGGGTTTCTCTTTTATTTGAAGTCATCGCCTGTGTACATGCCCTGTAGAAAAACAACAAAATTAATTGTTAACTTCTTTAAAGAAACAAACACAATTAATCAAATCACCATCTTCCGGGCCATATTATAGAGAAAACAAGAACAGACCCTCTGCCTACAAAAAAACATGTCTTGAGAGTCGACTAATTGGGAGCTTCCTTCGAAGTCCGAGTGCATCTGACTGAGAGGCAAGGAACCAATCATCTGCATATACATTAGATCTGTAAAACAAATGCACACACAACACTCAGATTCTGGAAATGGGCTGAACCCAGAGGTGCAAGAATAACCAGAACTTTGCAATGGAGCTTACAGCCAGTGAACGTGAAGAAGAAATCACCATCTGCAAATTGAAGGGTGGCTGCCATTGATCAACTTGCTGTTTCTTATCCTGGTTGTGACTGGACACAACAGACTTTGCAGACGTAAGCACAAGTAATTCAAGATTGGGGACTCAGAAATGTTCCCACATCCACAGGCAACGAAGAATACTGTACATATGCTGCATTCATACTTTACACACCCCCCACCCCCCCACATCAGACTTTACTCCACCACACAATCATACTTCATTCCCCCATACCATCGCAGATTTTATCCAACCCCCCCCCCCCCCCACTCACCCGATCAGACTTTACTCCACCATGCAATCGTACTTGATTCCCCATACTATCAAATTCAATGCCCATTCCTATCCTGTGTGGGTTCCGGGGCCCTATTATAGGGAAAACATGAATAGACCCACTGCCTACCTAAAAGCATGTTGTAAGAATCAACTAATTGGGAGCTTCCTTTGAATTCGGAGTGCATCTGCCTGAGAGGCAAAGAACTAACAGTCTGCACACAAATGTTTCAGAACTGTCAAAGAGATGCACACGCAAAACCCAGGTTTTGGAACAAGGGTGCAGTCCAGAAGTGGACGAACAACCAAAACTTTCCACTAGATTTTACAGCTGGTGAACGCAAAGAAGAAGAATGCCCATTCACTGAAGATTACCCAGCTTACCTTTGCTCGCCGCAAAACGGAATCTTTGGACGGATCATAGGGACAGTCCTTACTGGGAATCTCCAGCACAGCAGGGATCGGCAGAACATGGGAATCTATGATGTGTCTGATCATTTCTGCTACCTGTAGACAAACATAAACAATCTATGATGTATCTGATCATTTCTGCTACCTGTAAACAAACATAAACAATCTATGATGTGTCTGATCATTTCTGCTACCTGTAGACAAAATACAAACAATAAAATGACTTCTTTTCTCTATTCCTGAAATACCCCCCTGCATAATGACAGGAACAGATCTCTGGAACCACCCTTCTGTTAATCTCGTATCAAGTACTCTTTAGTGCCTGCAATATTTCCGCAGTCTTCTGCATTATCGACCTCTATATATGTTACCGTTGCATCTGTACAACATTGTTACCTCCACACACCGACTGACTGATTAGAACCACTAACACAGCACTCTGGAAACACTCACATTTGCTCAGTCTCTAACAGCAGATGTTGCAGCTAGATGCTCCACCACAAATTATCAGGTTTGAATCCGCACCCAGCCAAATATTTTTTTCTCTCCAAAAGTGACCTCGCTTAACATGCCGACCCAGCCTAAAATGGGCAACAGGGACGATTATGGGAAGTAAAAGTGGCAGCAGTGGTGCTGACCAAAGCACTTATGGAGGGTCACTCAGTCTAAACAAACCAAGAGCCTATAATCATATGCCCAACACCTCCCTTATGCATGCAAGTGGTGCTATTTGTTCCAAGCTGAGAGATTTATCGAAACCGTTCTGCTGTCTCTATAGTTAAGCACCAGCAAGGAAATGAAAATATAATTGTGAGAGCATGCACCTTCTCTGTAGCAACATATGGATGTGAGTCATGGACTGTCTCCCAGTCCTTAAGGAAAACAATCGGGACTTTTGAGCTGAAATGCTATAGAAATAATTCTCAGAATATTTCACTTAACTGACACACCATCATCATCACCTCATACTCATAAAAAAAACAAAAAAAACTAGACGTTAGTGGACGAAAATGTCTAAGAGAATGCTCCTCGATAAAGAGGAAATGGCACTGCAAGGAGACAAGTCGACGAAAGACAGAATACTGTGGCTCTTTTGTGCCAATGCCAGTGGTGATTTTAAGATAACATCTGTGTTGGTTTATCACTCTGAAAATCCTAGTTTTGAAACAACAGAAAGTTTACAGACACAGACTCAACTTTATGTGGACAAGTAACAGCACAGCTTGGGTAACCAGGCAATTCTGAGATTGGATAGACTGATTTCCCGTAAGATATAATGGGAAATTGGGTTTCAAGGCACAAACTTTCCAACATGGAATCAACCGTCAGGAACGATGCAAGTTCATTGGTCAAGACCACTATACTATCCATATCTAGACAAAAGAGATGGGATACTAACGTTCTGGTTGATGAGAACAATCCCAATGTCATTTCTTTTCAGGAACCCTCGGAAAGTGTCTTCTATCTCTGCGATACTTGTATCTGTAGAACAAAGCACAATATTTCAACCAGTAGCTAGCACACCATTAGCATAAGAATAATCAATTACACAATTATTTAGTTTAAAAAAAAAAAATATCCAGACACCTCTAGTCTCGGTACTATGGATATGGCAACCCTTCGGCCTTGATTCCATGACAAATACCGTAAATCTGGGAGAAATGTGGCTTTTCTTCCCATTCCAAGACAACAAGGAGTTCGTCACCAGGTCACCATGCAGTCAGGTTTAGCCAACTGAGCTAGTGAGCCGGGCAAATTATTAAGTTAAAACAAACACTTTAAAATCCTATAAAACACAATATACCTAGAAACTTAATCTCGCCAACAAATGCACACAGAAGTCGGAAGTGTCATCCAAAAGGTGAAAATATCAAAACTGTGTTGTAAAGAGGCACAAAGTAAAGAGGATAAAGGCAGAAGTAGAAATCCTAACAAGTTTAAGTAAGTTTCGTCTAATATGCGCTCCGTCCCCATCCTCAGCAGCCAGCGCAAAATTTCAAAACTAATGGTGCCAGTCGCAGTCAGGTTGTATGTCTGTCTTGCCTTTCCTCTGAGCATAATGTGCTGGCCGAACCATTTGGTCACACCCAGGTGCATCATTCTCTCTGGCCCCTTATAACCTAGTCTCTCTTCTGACTTTGTTACTTGTTCCCAAAGAGCTCTGACCACATCTGCCTTGTCATGTATCAATTCACCACCCAGCGGTGCAGACCCAGCCAGTCCCTTCCCCACCATTCGGCATGGCCTGGAGAGAAGATGAGACATAGAGAAGACTCCTGACAATCATTAAGGCAGAGATATCCTGTTTAAAACTGCCAAATCCAGACAAGCATGGCCAGAGACACCAGTCCAGTTAACACAGCACTTCTTTTTCTTCAACAGCTGTAAACTACAATGGAAAGTTTCTGGTTGTTCGTCCATACATGCACCCTAGTCCTTTTCCAGAAAATGAATGCTGCAGTTTATCAGGTCTAACTCAACAGTATGCAGACTGTTGGTTCCTTGCCTCTTCGGCAGATGTACTCCTTTGAATGAAGCTTCTAATTAGCCAACTTTCCGGACATGCTTTTGGGTAGAGGGTTGGCCTGTTTTTGTTTTCCCCACAAAGGGGGGGGGGGGGGGGGGGGGGGGGGACGACAGCACTTGATCTGGATGTTTGTACAATTCTTATGATCATAATCACTCATCAAACTAACTCTAATCTGTAAGATTAATTTGACTATAAGATTAACTAAGCACTTACTTTTGTCAACCACCATGAAATTGGTAGCTCTACTTTTGTTCACCTCTCCGATGCCACCCAGCAAGAAACCAATGCATGTGTCCTGCAAAATAACAATTAACTTCAAATGGGGGAAAAAGACAAGTCAGAGGAAGTTGCCTTTAATTCTTCCAAAAATGACATTTAAAAATAATTAACTGGCAATTATTATCATATTTACGTGTTTACAGCCCACACATGTGTATAGGTCGCACTCCGTTCCTTAGATTTTATGAAAACTTATTTGCTTAGAAATTCAAGACCAAAACCGAGGCAGCAGCACGTGTGAAAAGTGAAAGATGGGCCACGAAAGGCAAGTTACAACTGCAAATTTAAGTTGCCAGTTAGTGTGTTATGTGCAAGAAAATGCAACTGAGCAGCTCTAAGGAAGTTCGGTAAAGATGAGAAAAAATATGTGAAGATGGGCTGGAATAAAAAATGCTTTAAAAAAAAACACATTTCAAACTCAACAATCTTCTCGTGATAATGATGTGAAATACCCAGCAGAAAAAAAAAAAAACAATCGGCTGGAATATGTCCAGAAAATACCGGCAGATGTGTTTTCTGTGTTAATGGAAATGTTACAGCTTGAAGCATGTCAATTATCAGACATAATAGGAATTCCTCAGAGTGATTTTAAAGCTAATTGTAGCACACAAGGTGATTTATGACCTTGTGATTTAGCGATGGACAGCAATGGAGTCCATTTATCTTCTATCCCCCAATCAGACATAGACCCTCAACTCACGCCAAATCGTTCTATCCTTCACTACTGCACTTTCTAGCTCACTTCTCCATGTGTTTTTTTAAGCCTTCCTTAATTTCTATGCCCCTGTGGGTTCCAGTACAAAGACATTCTAGTTATATTGTTCTCAGGTTTTCTCAACGTGTGTCCCATTCAACGCCGGCATCTTTTCCTCACCTCTTGGTCCACAAGAACTTGGTTAGTTCTCTCCCAAAGCTTTACATAAGTGATTCTATCATATCATTTAATTCCCTCTATTCTGAGCTTGTAGTTTTTTAATAACTGCCTTAGCTGTTCTCCATGTTTCGGCTCCATTACTCGTTTTTATTAGGTCTGTTTCAGAATGGTGTGTTATTTATTACTAAATTTTGTACAAGTGACATGTAGACCTAATATCTTGAATATAAGCCACACCTTTTTTTTTCCCTCATCCATGATTTTTCGGTTAAAATGCTGCTGCCTACACGTGACTAAACACGGCACAACTATTTCTGTCAGTTTATAATATGCCCTGTCATATAAAAAGCACCCCAAAAATTAAAAGACTTTGTCCAGAAAAAAAAAAATTACAAACTCAAATTTAAAGAAAACTATATCTCTTAAAACTAACCTTCAGAAGCTTTTAAATTCACTCCTATTTGCTTGAATTTTTAAATTTTTTTAATCGCTAACGTTACGCTCATGAGCACTACAAGATTTTGTAGGAAAAAACTAGAATGCGGCAACTATGACAAATAATGGTACACGTAGGCCTACCCTTGCTTTATCTTCTTCTTTGTTCACTTCTTCTTCTTCTTCTTCAATCCTTCTGTCAGAAAACTTAGATCAGGAGGCCGGTAGCCTTTATGAAAGCTATCGTGCAATCCATATCCTCTTGTGTACCATACAGTTTTGTCTTCATTGTGGTTGGATCAGGCCAGATTGCGTCTCTGTTGTCAGCATACAGTTGACAGTGTTGGAGCACATGCTCAGCATTTTCGGGTGCCACGCTGCAGGGACACGTTTCCGTATTTCCTACACCGAAAAATTTGAACATATGTTGGCGTAATCTGTTGTGCCCTGTCCTTAGTCTGAATATAATAGACTGTCCCTCTCTAGAGAGGCGATGAAGTGAGTCTTGGGGAGAAAATCTGGTGTGGGTATCCAGCCACCTTTCTTGGATACTAGATTGTATTAGTGTTTTCATCTCTTGGTGGGTTAAGTCGCTATTTGGTTGTACCATGTCACTGCCGCTTCTGGCCAATCTGTCCGCTATTTCATTGCTTTGTTCACTGACTGTAAGCTCTAGCGGAATGTCACGGTGTTCATCCATTTGGACTGGCTTTGCGTCAGGGCATGAGTTTTGCGTGTATGTCCATTTTACTGGCTTATTTGTGTGTGGGAGTTGTTCCTTGCCACTTGGGCAGATGCACTCTGACTTCAAAGGATGCTCCCAATTAGTCGACTCCTATGGCATGCTTGTTAAGGGCATGGGGGGGGGGGTTTATTCTTGTTTTCCCCCACAATGGGGCCCCAGAACACATACGGGGACTTTGTTGTATAAGACACAGCCTAATTTTAAGAACAAAAATGTGCAGCTTATACTATACAACAACTAATATAGAAACTCTTTTAGTCCTAGACAGTTGTTGCTCTAATATTGTTTGTTCGAAAGTGAATGTATATATTATAGGGACAGTTCTGGGGTCTCTCGGAGTTATATAAGAAAGAATAGTGAAAATAACATTAGGAATATAATGAATTATCGGCTCAGAACTGAAGAGAATTTGTAAAGAAATGTACACCGTGTACTGAGTAATCAGTAAATGCATTTTCAGTTACTTAGAACTGAAAAAACAAATAAGCTATGACAATGATGCATTTGCCTGATGTGTGAAAACTTCGTTACCAACTACCCCAAGTTGCTTCTATTGCCTTGCTTCTATTGCAGCTCTTGGAGGGCAATCTAGAAAAGACTGTGCAGTATTCTTAAAATGTGCACACAGTATATTTTGTTGTTGGTTTGCTTGCTGATGAGGGGCTTTTTTTCCATTAATGCTGAGTCTTTTACTTTCACTTGACTTATGTCATAAAGCGTATATTTTTATGGACTTTAAAAAAAAAAACTGAACAGCTGCTGAACAGATAATCTGATTTATGACTGCAGCCAGAAATGGCTTTTATAACACATGTAGCTAAACAGTTCACACCAAAGACATTTTCTACGTCATCATAAGCTCAGCATTGACCTCTGCTGGGGGGAGTCCAAGTGTCACAGTCAAGTAAGTAAATGCATGGGCTATTCAGTGTGCAGTTACATCAATTCTTCAAATAACCATTTGAGACTTGTGTTTATGAGATGAGGGGTCACTGGAGCTTAAACCACAGACTTATTATAGTATTATAATACTGTCAGACATGTTTGTCACAAGACAAGAGGTTCTTCTTCAAGTGTCCGCTCATTTATGTTTACCTTCACGTCGGGTGTCAGACCCCAGCTAATTAATTAATTAATGCAGTAAAGAGTAACCAAGGTTTACTTTTACCAAGAGAAATTATTACAAGAAAACTAAGAGCACCACAAAGCTAGATTTAAACTTGAACAAGTAACCGTAAAACTAAGTTAATGTTACTACTTGTCTTCGAAACAAATTCACCAAGGTGACACTACCCTCACCACACGAACTTGACAATCTCACAATGACTGACTAATTACAAAACTGAATAAGATATACAACGAATTCGTGTTGTCAATAATAAGCTTACATGCAAAAAATGAATTTTATTATATGTCGCCACAGTTAAATATACAATCATAAAAATGTATCTTTAAAACTGAACACAAAGGACAAAAATAATCTTAAAAATCTCGGACGCAGCAGTCAGAATACTTAAGACTACAGTCATCACATCCACAACATGGTTTACTTTCAAATGATAAGTTCCCACGTAAATATTCACAGCATATCGCTACTACAAGAGAACACAGATATCTGAAAACTTATGTTTATCGTAGTCTGGTGTCTAGAAATGGAAGAAAATGTACCTCATCCCCGATGACAGCGATAAGTTTACCAGGCTTGAGTGCCATTTTGATTTTTCCGTTGTCATATGATAACTGACAGGGCCAGCTTTTTCCCGCAGCCAAAAGTGAAACAAGGAATTTCAATGCTCTTAATGCTGCCACAATATTTAATGGGTAATTCCAATGCTTTAGTTGATCTTAGTTGGTTGATCTATAGGCCCAGGCTGCATTAGAACAGCAAGAAGCAAGTCTGAAACAGCAAGAATTAGCATTACAAGAGAAGGAGATAGCGATCCAGGCAGCCTTATAGACTAATTTACTGGACGTTGCAGAACCAGCTCAATAATTTTTTAGCTGTTGTAGCTTTCCAAAGCAAATTTTACCTTCTTCTTCATCATCATCATAATCTTCTTCTTCTTCTTCTTCTTCTTCTTCTTCTTCTTCTTCTTCTTCTTCTTCTTCTTCTTCTTCTTCTTCTTCTTCTTCTTCTTCTTCTTCTTCTTCTTCTTCTTCTACTTCTTCTTCGAGTTCACTGGCTGCAAACTCCAACGGAGTTCTTGTTCGTCCACATGTAGGCTTTCGCTTGTTGAAAGAACGGTTTGGCTTACTTTATGTAGACTGCTGGTTCCTTGCCTCAGGGAAATACACAAGGAAATAGGCAGTTAAACCTAACAGACAATGCTCATTCTTCTTCTTAAAGTCCATGCTGTGTGGCGTTGGAAGTCATGTCTATCCATAACCGTCTGTCTCAAATACTTTCAGTAAATTCTGATAAAGATGATCCTCTATGCCATGATTTCAAAATGTCCAGCGTCTGTACTCTCGGTCTCCCTCCAGCTTTCCTCCTGTCACGATGTACTTCAGTTTTCTCCTTCTTATCACGTGACCGACTGTACCCTAACTATTAATGATGGGTGTTTCCTTCGAAGTAGGAGTACAACTGCGTAAAAGGCGAGAAGCCAGTAGCCTGCATAGAAATAAATCAATGTAAATGAGATGTGCACACAAAACTCAATTTCTAGGTCAAAAGCAAAGAATCCAGAAGAGGACAAACAGCCACATTTTTCAGCTGGATTTTACCGCTGGTAAAAGAAGAGAATCAGTAATCAGTAAGCAACGGACTCATGAAGCGGAGAGACAACGAATCATATGGGTTAAAACTTGAGACAGTGAAGTCAGTCGTCTGAGCTTTATATTTTAAACGCTAGCTACCCAGAACTTCGATGCTTGCCGCTCAGCACTGAGCATACCAATCTCCATATTTCTCAACGTGCTTTTTGAGTTAGTTACAATCACTACCTGTGGGTGCAGCTGGCTCTCAAGCAAGGTAAAGGCTGCAGCGACCGCCTTCACCTCCACTTTCAATTCTTTTATCTATATTGCAACAAAAAGTCCTTCACAGTCAACCTGGCAAAGGGCGTTCTGATAAAACTAGGGGGAACTACTCTCATATATCAAACTTCCTGTTTCATTTCTGCCAACACCAACGATCCAGAGATCAGAGGCATTTCGCAAACACAACACACAACTTTCGTTACTTATTTTGTATGTCCTGTCAGAGAAAAGAAGTTGGTATGTGGTAGATTACCGCCGTAACGAGAGTGTTATAAATGTGTTTGCTGATGTAGCTAAAAATGTATAGCAGTGTTTTAATAATTAGTTCAGAGCAGACAAGTCGGTGTCAGGCGGTCATTAATTTACATTTGTCACTTCTTCTGCTGCTTATCTGTATTATTTTCTGTATGCATATGTCTCAATGTTATGTTATGTCTCTATATATCTCTAGTTGTCTGTGTGCATATATGCCTAATGTCTGTGTGTGCATTTGTTTCTGTGTGTTTGTCTGTCTGTGTGGGTGTGTACGCATATCTTTATGCACCTATGCCTTTTGTATGTAAGTATGTGTGTGTATGTTTGTATCTGTGTGTTTGTCTCTGTGTGTTTTCTGTGTGTATATCTGGCTGTGTGCGTGTGTGTGTGTGGGGGGGGGATATGTCATTCTATGCTGGTCTGTGATTGTCTCTGTGAGTGTCTGGATGCACGGATGTATGTATGATGTATATTTATGTGTGTATATGTGAGTATATGTTTGTATGTGTGTGTGTCTGGGGTGTGTGTGGTGGGTATGGGCGAGTATGGAATATGTAGGTGTGTATGTGGGTGAACAAATAGGTTGACATTTGGGTGTGTGTGCACGCGAGTGTGTCCATGCATTTTACCATCCATGCTTTTGTGATTTTTTGGGTTTTTCATAATATGCATATTATTATATAAGCATAACATGCTTTATTGATAAATCACAACTGCTATGTGAAAGGTGGATGTTTAGAAGGGCCGAATGTAAAACGAGCCTGCATGCCCAATTTGTAACCCTTTGTTCATTTGTTTGTTCTTCTTCCTCTTCTTCTTAGTCCTTAAAATTAAATTTGACAAGTTGTGTTGTGATTATAACTATGATGTGAAATCTGCGCCTTTAAACAAACCCCTGTTTAGTCACCTTTTGATTTTACCACTTCATTGTTAGGGGCAAAAGGGTCTATCCCCCCCCCCCCCCCCCCACCTCACAAGTATGGCCCCGGAACCCACACGAGGAGAGAGATGGGTATATTCATAAATGATTCAGTCAACTGTAAAATATAAGTGATATCTCTATGGCTTCAGACTCACTGGGTTTATGGGCATCCACCTTATGATCTCGGGTCAATCAATATGCTCAAGAAGATCAAGAAGGGTTCCATACGGAGACAATTGGGGGAGTCCCTGAATAGATCTAGGTTGAAGAAAATCAGCTTCATATTTGTTCCAGGGCATTCTGGTGTGCAGGGCGATGAATGAGCTGACAGGAAACAGACGAGTAGTGGATGGGGCTCTGATATACTGAATGCCTTCAGTGAGGCAGCTCGATTGAACAAATCAAGTAATGATTGTGAATCCACAACACTGACAATACTGCACCACCATGACATCAAAAGGGGTGAAGCCAGACAAGAGCCTACACAGAGGCCCAGATAAGTAAAGTAAACCAACACAGAACTGGTATCATATGCCACCACACACTGAGGCAGATACTGCAGAGGGGATCTGAGCACTTATGGACTGAAGGGTTTGATGTGCGATGATGATCTGTCAACTAACTGACTGGGCATCCTCCTTACTTGTTCAATCCACAGGTATTGTGTCAGATTAGTCACAGTACGCTTATGGAGCTACTGAAGAAGAAATCAGAGTAGCAGATGTTTTTAAATTTGCCCCCACTGTAATTGCATTATGTAAGATTAAAACCTCAAGGATGAGAATCAAAGAGGTTCAAATGCCAGAAACTATGTTCATGAGCATAACACAGTTATACTGGGGCTCCTTGTGGTTAACAGAGTAAACTGTAGTCCATAAAGGTTGGGTGTGGTATGCACCACCTTAAGTTCAAGGTATATATATAGTGATAGGTAAACTGTCAGTCCCTAGAAACTGTGAGTTCAGTCATAACAGTGTGCTGCTGTTTTTGGAGTCTAGTCATAAGAGTGTGCCACTTTGTGTGTGTGTGTGAAGTCCAGTCGTAACAGTGTGCAGCTGTTTTTAAAGTCCAGTTGTAACAGTGTGCCTCTGTTTTTGGAGTCCAGTCGTAACAGTGTTTTTGGAGCAGCATCTGCTATGAAAGTAAAGCAGAGCTTTTTCCCGTGGTAAGCAGTACCGGCAGCCTCTTATAAGGCATAAGTTTTGTCCCGGTGCTGCTGTAATAAACACGTCATGTTGCGTTCACAGTCTACAAAAAAACATTGATACTCTTTTATAAAGTTCAAGATAGCCACCATTTTGTCTACATATGTATGTCATTTGTTTGATGTAATACATTTTTCTTTTGTTGTTAATTGCAGGGACACATAAAAGGCTATATTGTATGGAAGAGAATCAAATGATACTACTGAAGCATAGTCTGTGATAGGTGTGCATGGTTTTTTTCTTCACATGATGCCACTCATTGAAGGCATTGGAGATGAAGTTACTCTAGTCCTTGGTGGATTTTTACTATGCGTTATCCTGATGTTTGCTTGGTTTTCCACCCACACAGCAGATATTCCACTGCTGCGTGAGGTCGGAGTAATTGTCGTTGAGCTCAGCCAGAGGCGGAGTCGTTCTCAGAATACTGCAGGCGAAGAAAGGTCAACTAGAGTCAATAACGGCAGCTCTATAGAACGTGAAAATGTTACCGGAAATGAAGACGTTCAAAGGGATGAAGCAAGCACCAGTTTAGATGAGACTTCTAGTTCCCAGACCAGAACTGGGTCGGTTTCTGAAAGTCCTGCTGCTCCCTCAGCTGTGCCAACAGATGAAAGTTCTGGCGTTAAAGAACCCGATGTCCTAACATCACATTTAGTTTCAGGACATGCAGAAGGGTCATCAGATGCAGCTGTGCTAGATGAATCTGTACCGAAGGCATCTGTTGTTGTGGATGACAGCAAAGGATTTACGTATTCCACAGAAGAAGACATTAGACAGCGGAGAGTTCATTACTTCAAAACCAATAAGCCGGAAAATGGCAGTAGTGAAGAAGATGCCGCACAACCAAGGTCTGAAGGTAAATCATCTAGTCTTTCGGGAATGCAGACTTTGGACAGAGATAGCCCAGGATTGTTGAATGATGGAGCAGCTGTCAATGATGCTTCTAATTCAGACCAAACCAGAACAGTAAGGGCAACACAGGAACATCTTACATCCACATCAGCAGTGAACCTGGAAAATATTGCCTCCAGTTTGCTGGAAGAAAGTATAAATGTTGCAGAGGATTCAAGCTTGCAAGAAGAAAGTTCAAACCAGTCAAAGATACGAGTCAAACTGAAGTATATGAACGAAACCCAGAGACTTGTCTACGCGGAACCACTTGATACGATAGGAGAGTTTAGGAGGTGAGTGCGGAATTTCTTCATTAACATCATCCTATTTTGTCATCAGTGTCAAACACTATTATCTTCATACCACTTATTCATCATTCTAGAGTTCCGTCGATGATTCTGGATTCAGAGATTATTTTTAGAGTTCTGTAGGTAATTCTGGAGTTCCATAGATGATTCTGGATTTCCACAGATATTTCTGGAATTCCATAGACAAAGGTAGATGATTCTGGAGTTCCATAGATGATTCTGGAGTTTCATAGATGATTCTGGAATTCCATAGACAAAGGTCCGTAAATAATTTATAGAGTTCCATAGATAATTCTGGAGTTTCAAGGAGGATTCTGTCAAGAAAAGATAAAAAACCTGAACGAAAAGTATATCAACATTAAAAAAAAAAATAATCATTCTATAGTTTCGTCCTTTTTAGGACAAAATTTTTTATTATTTGAAGCCCCGCCCTGGCTTTTGCCGGGGGCCACAATATTGGCAGGCCTGAAATGTGGCCAATTGTCTGAACGCGGTTTCTGGGACCTCTCCGCGGCAGTCCTCATCCACATGGTGGCACTTTGTGTCATCGGGTGTTTATCGCTTGTGTGATGTCCTTGTGGGGTAGAAAGTCAGTCAGTATATCAACAAGCTTCACAATATGACAAACACAAACAAAACATCAACATTGCAGCTATGGAGCCTTCATCAGCACATTCATAAATAAACAATACCACACAAATAAACAAAATTACTTAGCTTAGTAACTCGAAGCAGCCAGGTCGATGTCTTGTCAGTAGACTGATGAGACATGTGAGGCAAGAGAATAAATACTCCAGGGGAATTCCAGGGGCCATAACTGAAGGATTTTAAAAAAAACTGTGTGGGCACTTCAATCCCCTAGGAGTTTAAATGAAACTGTGTTGGCAGTTCAGTCCTCTAGATGTTATTGTGCCCAAAGTAAAAATAAAGCAAATTTCAAGAGACTGGTGGCAGTGGATCTTACAACAAAAGCTTAAGTCACTGACAGTTACTGGTACCATCGGATTGGAATGCTTCGCTTACTGCTGAAGACGGGGATGGAGTGCTTATGGGAGTGTCAGTAATTGAACACAATTTACTGGTGGGTGGAAGGGGGGGGGGGGAGTCAAGGGATTGTCACACACACTCCAGGCGCTGCTTTGGATTGAAAGAGTTGAGGATCAAATGGTTTCATGTGCAGTGAGGATGAACTGTTCACTTGCTAACTAATTAAAACTATACCACAATTCCTCCGTCTGCAGAAATAATTTTCAGGCGGAGTTGCAGGAAAACAAATGGGTCCGATTCATTTACAACGGACAGGATCTACGAGACGACGCCCGAACTCTGCAAGCCTGCAACATTTGGGACAACTGTACAGTTCACTGTCTGATCACTGCCCAGACTGAGACACGCCTGCCGCGGGATGCAGTAGCAGACGATGAGGAGGACTCTATCATGGGGACGATGATGTACCCGCTGTTTACGATCATTATTGTAATTGTGTGGTACTTCAGATTTACGTACAGGTGAGTTATTGTTTCATTTCATGAATGTTTTCTTTTAATATCTTGTTAGTCTCATCAAGTGGTTGTTCTGTATCTTCACAAATCAGCTGTGTGCCTTCTATACACTGGGATAGATAGGTAAGTAAGTTGTACCCCACCAGGACATCACACAAGCGATAAACACCTGGTGACACAAAGTGCCACCATGCGGATTAGGATCACCGTGGAGATGTCCCGGAAACCCCATTCAGCCTTTAGGTCATATTTATGGCCCGGCTATACTTTAGGACCTCGGCCATTGCCAGGGCTTCTCAAAATAACAAAAAAAGTTGCATCCCACAAGGGGATGACCTAACTGCAAACACTAGGATGTTATCTCTAAGCTATAAATACATTGAGGCATCATCTGAAGCCTGTCATTCCAAGAAGAAGCAAACCTAGGAATTTCCACCCATGCCTCAGTCTCACAAATCCTGCTTACTAGGCATTTCTTTTAATAAAGTTTTAAAAAAAAAAGGAAAGAACTCTTTTCTATGCCTTTAGGCAAATTGGACATATATGGCTAGACCTTAGGCATATAGGGCTAGACCTATATTTTATAGACCAGTCGGCACTTGGTGATGTGGTCAGCCACCTATATTTCCCAGGACTGCACCAGATACCTACTTAAGGCTAGGTCGACCTAGGAGCCAAGGTCATTAAAATAAAAAGTCCAACTCCGTCAGGACCCAAACCTATGACTTTCTGATCCTCAGGTAAGCATCTAGCCACTACATCACGGCGGCTCCCATTTGTTTTCATTTATAAATAATTTGTATGTGTTTAAATGCATTAGTGACCTCTGCTATGCAAACGATTAGGAAGAATATACAACCAGAAATAGGTGAAGAGCAGTGTGAGTTCGTGGAAGGCAAGACTAGAACAAATGCTGTTTATCTCCTAAGGACAATTATAGAACGTTCAGTAGAAGTAAATAAAAATCTCCTTCTCTCCTTTATTAACTACACAAAGGCTTTGGGGGCAGTAAACGAGACACTAGAGAAATGCAATATGACATCACGGCAAGCTACACAACTAACAAAGACAGTACGTCTAACTGCCCTCTCTAATGGTTTACGGTATAAGCCCTAGGTCAACAGAAGAAAGAAAGAAAGAAGAAGCTTTATGTAAGAAGAACACTTTCTTCTTCTTAAAGTCCATGCTGTGTTAGTAGTCATGTCTATCCACAACCTTCTGTCTCATGTACTTTCAATCAACTCTGACACAGATGGTTTTCCATACCACGATGTTAAACTGTCTACCTCTGCCTCTCTTCCCCTCAAACTTTCCTACTGTCACGATGTACTCCAAGTTTTCTCCTTCTCATCACATGACCAAAGAATTAAGATTGTCTCTTTCTGTGTGGGTGATCAGTTTTTCCTTAGTTTCTTTCAAGACGTCTTCATTACTCTTTTTAACTGTCCAGTGTATTCTCATTATTCATCTATAAAACCAAATCTCGCAGCTTCTAAATAAGTTTTCACTATTTACTTACTGTCCATGATTCATATTCGCATATCAATACAGGATTTATATATAACTTTTAAGAAGTCTCTTTCTCATCATAATTGACAAAGAAAGATTGAATAAAATATTCTTCATTTTGTAAAATGCTGCCTTTGCTTGAGCTGTTCTACTTTTAACTTTCTGAATACACCTTCCATCTGATGTTATCCAGGTGCCCAAACTGCAACTCTCCGGTGGCTAGAGATCAAAAGCATACACATGTCGTAATTGTAACAGACTCTGAAGGCATGCTGAGAAAGGTGAAGACAGGGATGCTTCGAGCAGAGTGGCAAACTTCACTAGGAAGGTCACGGGTAGTGAGCATACTTTGGATCTTTTCTCCAGGCTATGCCGGCATGGTAGGTAATGAACGGGCAGATAGATTGGCCGGACCTGCACCACTGGGTGGTGAATTGATACATGACAAGGCAGATGTGGTCAAGGCCCTTTGGGAACAAGCAACGGAATCAGTAGAGAAAAAAGATTATTATGGCCTGAAGAAAATGAGGCACCTGGGTGTAACCAGAGGGTCTGGCCGGATCACTGCACTCAGAGGAAAGGCAAGACGGACATATAACCAGATTGTGGCTGGTGCCATCAGTATTGGAACTCTGCGCTGACTGCTGAAGATGAGACCGGAGCACACATGGGAATGCTCTGAGTGCTGTGATGTCAATTCTTAACTCAGGTAAACATATCAACTTGCTTGAAGCCTGTCCCATTTACTTTGATGCAAAGAATACTTTAGTACATGATTTCTCTGTTTCAAACAATTCTAAAGTACATTATCTGTCCATTTTCAGACAATACTTCAGTGCCATGAGCACGGTCTGCCTCATTGGCATCAGCTTCTTGTTGGCTCTCAGTTACATTTCCTCCCTGAGGACCGCCGACCGTAACCCTCCGCAACTCAGGGTCGGCTCCTCGACACCTTCGACTGCTGGGGGCGGACGAAGTGGACAACAGGAAGAGCATCAGCATGCAGACTGATCACAGAAATGCGTCGACTATTGAAACATACAGCATAATTATATTTAACTAAAGAAGAATTCACTATTTGCTTGTGGTGGAACATAGAAGACATGATGAGATTTTCGTTGATACTTTGATTTTGTTTCCTTTGTTGTACTGAGTATTTATATGTATAGATGGCTGTGTTACGATGGTAAAGTCAAGTAAATGACCCTTTTCATGTCTTTAAGTGTCTCGGGCATATAGGGCTAGACCTAATTTTTTTTAGACCAATCAGCGTCTGGTGGGTGATATGGTCAGCAGAACTTTAACTGTTACCCGTTTAAGGCTGGGTCAACCTGGGAGCCAAGGTCATTTTCAGGACAATGCATAGATATATTTTGTTTAATATGTGTCTTTTTCTCTTCTTCCTCTTCCTTTTCTTCTTGTTCTCTTCTTCCTCCTCCTCATCTTATTGTTTTTGTTGTTCTTTTTATGCTTCTTCTTCTTCTTGTGATCACATCCCTGATGTTCACACACAGACAAGACGGATATACAATCACACAGTTACTGGGGCCATCGGAATTGGAACCCTTCGCTTGCTGCTGAAGATGAGGGCAGAGTACTTATGGGACTGTCCCGAGTGCTATGATGTGGATTCTTAATTCAACATTTAACATTGTATTAAAGTTGACCGTTTGTTTGGAGATCCTCTGTGGTTCCATACAGCTTTAAGTATGGCAGGCTTTATTTTTGTTAGCAAGAATTCTGTGAACGCAGTTCTTCCTTGAGCAGCTTTTGTCCGGGAATCTGTAACATCTGTTTAACAACTTCATATATTGATTTTCTATGTTTTATTTAACTCTTTCAGTCACAAGGAACGTATCATACTTTTATAGGTTCCTGTCTAGAAGCCCAGTGAACCCAAGATGTGCCGAATATACGTTTCAGTGGATCCCCCCCCCCCCCCCCCCCCACTTCCACAGCAAAACCTGCAAGAAAACACATGGCCAGAGGGAAGAGGCGTCCAGGACAAACTTTAGGGAACCCTTAGAGTCTTGCCGCAGAACAAACTTTGGAAAACCCTTGGAGACTTGCTGCAGAACAAACTTTGGAGAAGCCTTGGAGACTTGCTGCAGAACAAACTTTGGAGAACCCTTGGAGACTTGCTGCTGACAAGTTGGTTCATGGAAGCAACACAACTGCAGAGAAGGACTATGTTTTATTCTGTCTCATGCAACAATGTCACAAACCAACTTGCTCCAATTTTAAAACACCCTGCTATCCTAATTGAGACAAAACAACATAAATACAATATCTATACCAATTTTAGGTTAGCAATGTCAGACTTGGACATTGACAAAAGAAAACTAACCACCTGTGAAATGAGATGTTTGAAAATGGCTGTGAATAAAACTAGAAGAGATTGAGTAAGAAATGACATGATCACAAGAACTGTTGGAACAACACCCATCGTCAAATTTATTGAGAAACAAAGAATGAAATGGTTTGGTCATCTGTTGGGAATGAAACCAACGATGTCTGCAGCAAGACAACCTGAAAATCCAAACATTAAGAGGTATGGGAAGACTGAGAAGAAGATGGATTGAAGGAGTCACTGACACCTTGAGACTGCATAAAATCACGGCATATCAAGCCACCGAGCGCACCTTGGCTCTGCTGCCGATCGCCTGATGAACTGTGACGCCTGCTTGTTTCCAAAGGGCCTTGACCCCATCTGCCTTGTGACCTGTAACCAGATGTATAACCTTCAGGTGAAGACGTTGCTGGAGCTAGTCCATGCTTTATAGAACAATGCCACAGGCCACCAGCTATTCTGTGAATAGAGACTGAGCTTCATGGTATAGAAAAAAGAGATTGTAAACTGGATCCTTTCACATTTTATAGTTACTTATTTTAACAGTGGAGGAGTGGCTGGCTGAAAAGTTTAAAAAGTTCTTATACCTGAGATCCAGGTTTATTCTTTATATCCCCTTGTGTGGGTTCTGGAGACCCATTTGAGACGGGGAGGAGAGAATCGGACCTAACAAGCATGTTGTACAAGGTAACTAATTATGAGTGTTTCCTCTGAAGTCAAAAGGGACCAACAGTCTGCATACAAATAAGCCAGATCTGTAAAACTGATTTGTACACCAAGTTCGAATTCTGGAACAGGACCACAGTCCAAAAGTGGATGAACAGTCAGTACTTTCTGCCAGAGTTTAAAGACAGCGAACACTAAAAAGAAGAAGAAAAAAACATTTTATGAAATGTTGAGGAATGTAAGATGAAAACGGTAGCGATTTCACAAACAAGTGTTGTGTATTAACTTTTTGCTTTGTGACTTTGTGCCTGTATAGGCCAAATTTCGTATGAATCTTTACAGGCTAATGAGGCATATATTTCACCCATATTTTGTATGGCCAGATACACAATGAATGATAGTCTATATTGGGTAAATTGGCTTTACTTGCCAAGATGTCTTTGTGCCCACTTCAGGCGGCTGAATTTGACCTTGAATTTGATAGTGCATTAACTTTAACAGCTATGACCCCAGAACTCATAAAGGGGCGGGCAAGGAGTTATTGGTATTGTATGCAGAATTAAATTCCCTTAACAACATACAACCACTTTTTTTTCATGTTTGCTTTTAAGAATTTTGTTGTTTAGTTAGTTTAAACATTGCTATGAATCAATTGAGAATGGACATCATTACACTCAGGACATTCCCACATGTGCTCTGTCCCCTTCTTCAGTAGCCAGCGAAGAGTCAACATGCTAATAGTACCATTTGCAACCTGATTAAAAGTCAGTGTCCTTGCACATTGGGCATTCCCATGCATGCTGAGTACTCTGATGCAACCAGCCACTCCAGCGTGCCTCTGCTGATTGTTTCCATAAAGAGTTGGTTGCAGAATCTCCTTTCTTTACCTCAAAGACGGTATAGACGAGCTTTACCAAGCTTAACTCCTCAGTCATGCAATTGTGTTAGCATCAGAGATTCAACGTTATCCCCCAGTCTAGTCAGTACAGCGTTGATGATATCAGCTCTGTCCATGCTTCTTCGCATTTGCATTGGTGCATTACTTGCCAGCTGGTCAGCTCTTTCATTACTATTTACTCCTGCATGCCCAGGTGTGTAGACCCAGTGGAGGAGGTTAACTGCGACTTCCAAATGCTTTCGACCCTTTCAGAGCATGGACTACTTGGTCATTAAGTGGAAACTGATATCTTTCAACAGTTTGTTTATTCAAAGAGGTTTTAATATTTGCACACAAAACACACACCAAATGCAATCCGTGTAAGCATGATTATTGTAGACAGGCATCTATTTACATTCTAGGCATCAGTTCCGTTAACTCTTTGATTCTAGCATGTAGTTATATTTCTTTGTTTGCTATTTTTATTTATTTAATTTTTATGGTCAAAAGTGCAGATGGTCGTAAGTCACAAGTCAAGGAAAATGTGTAATCTGCATAATTTCTTCAATATCATGCATAGAATCCACTCCAGCATCATTGGCCTCTCTCGTCAACATTCATTATAGGGTTTAGTTTAGATGTCCTTCCTTCCTCAACCCACTTGTTTCCCATTTAAGCACCTGTTGTTTATTAAATGGTTTTGAATAAGCTAAAAATCAAGGACTTTTTTCTGGTAATGTGCTCGGCAAACTGGACATGTGTTCTTTATGTCCTGCATGGCTATATCCTCTAAAGTCGCAAGACACGTACTGTGGAAAACATGAGTGCATGACAGTAACACGGTACTTCGAAGACATGTCTTCTGCTCCTTGTCATCTGACTTCGATGTTGCAGAATTACTACTATTACAAATTGTCCCATCAGTTACTCGCATTTGCTGATCCTCAAAGCCAGGATTTATTCCCTTTTGAGGTGAAATGGTACAGTGACCCGTTGTTTGATTGGTTAATTGTTCAGTTGGTTTACAATTGTCTGGTTTCCTTTGAGAAGGGTTTTGAGTTCTTTTTATGCAAGTAGGCAAATCTGGAGTTGCTAGTTTGCCATTGCAGCAGCTAGTCGGCAACCAGAGCTCAGTAAGGCAGATAGGACATTCTGTTTCCCCTCTTTCAACAGCCTGTTTTGAGAAAAAAGATGTGCATTAATATATAACATTCTAAAAGTAGTACGTTCATTAAAAAAATACAGAAGAAAAATGTAACAAGAATATGCAACATTCTACAAATTATAAATTTAAGTAGTCAAAATCCCCAAGGGGTTCGAAGGGTCTCATTTTGGGCAAAAGGATTAACCTATGCTTCCCTAAAAATTTACTTTACTAATTTAGTCGATCCTCTTCTGCTTTGGGGTGTAGAGGTTTGCCAGAGAGATCGCCAGATTAGCTTTGTTCCATTTTAGTCCTCTGTCAGCCAGGGACTGTTGTCTTCCCACTGAACCTTGGGTCACCCTGGTGGGTTGGTTCTTGGTCTCCTGTGCCTGCTATGGTGTCCGACTCTCTCTCCCATTATACATTCATGTCCAGAACATTGTAACTGTGACTGATCCACTTGAGTTTGTGAGGCCTGAGTTTAAAGATCCTGACATATTGTCTAACTGCAAACCTTTCCCTGACAAGCATGTGGTACAAGGTAACTTAGTCAGGAGTTTCTAAAACTGTTTGTGTTGGACCAAAAGGCAAAGATATTGCAGCACAGCTGTAAACCAGAGCACAACATACCAGCTGCTCTGTTAACAGTGAACAAAGCAGCAGAAGAAGAAGAAAGTGGTCAAGAAGGAAAGATAGCATCAATATACTTTTTCTAAACATTGGAACTATAAGTGATTATAAACGAAAAATATAACATCAATGAGCATTGTTCTAAATGTTATTTTAAAAACTGCTTCTAATAGATCAAACAAGGAGAAAATCACTATAACAAACTACTTCTCATCGACCCCACAAGGAGAAAGTAAGTCTAAAAAACTACTTCCCATAGATCCCATAAGGGGAAAGTAACTATAATAATCCACTTCCCTTAGATACCACAAAGAGAAAGTACCTATGATAAACTACTTCCTATAGATCCCATAAGGAGAAAGTAACTATAATAATCCACTTCCCTTAGATACCACAAGAAGAAAGTAACTAATAATCCACTTCCCTTAAATACGACAAGGAGAAAGTAACTATAATAAACTACTTCCCACAGATCCCACAAGGAGAAAGTAACTATAATAATCCACTTCCCTTAGATACCACAAGGAGAAAGTAACTATAATAAACCACTTCCCATAGATCCCACAAGGAGAAAGTACCTATAATAATCCACTTCCCTTAGATTCAACAAAGAGAAAGTACCTAAAATAAACAACTTCCCATAGATCTCACAAGGAGAAAGTATCTATAATAATCCACTTCCCTTAGATACCACAAAGAGAAAGTACCTAAAATAAACAACTTCCCATAGATCTTACAAGGAGAAAGTAACTATAATAAACTACTTCCCATAGATCCCACAAGGAGAAAGTAACTATAATCCACTTCCCTTGGATAGCACAAGGAGAAAGTAACTATAACCACTTCCCAAAGATCGCACAAGAAGAAAGTAACTAAAAAACTACTTGCCATAGATCTGCACGAAGAAAGTAAACATAAATAATAAACTACTTCCTAAAGATCACACAAGGAGAAAATAACTATAATAATCTACTTCCCATTGATCCCACAAGGAGAAAATCCCCGTAATAAACTACAGTGGTACTCCAATATTTGTCTTTATTAGAGTTTGTCCTTTTCTTTTTTTCTCTCCGAAATTTTTGTTTGAAATTCACAACAACAACAAAAATGTATATTCATCCCTCCTTTGACATGGCCGGCGAGTCAACAGACAATGAAAAAGAAGATGATTGGCCAGTCCCATGTGCTGAAATTAGCGAATGGCTGTCCACCATGCAGGTTTTCACTGAGGAATAGGAATATCACTCAAGTATTGCTATAGATAATTACTGTATCATTTGATGACAATGTGCTTGGACACTTCTGGGAAATTAAAAACAAGATTAGATAACTTATATTTTAAAAAAAAAACAGTGCTGGTGAATGATCTAGAAATGCTGATGACTTTTCAAGACATAAATCACCAGAAGTGGCATAATCTGGTGTCATGGAAGGCAACTGCCCTTCCAAACAATAACCAATATTTTCATGCATAAAGTAAATTTCTTTTCAAAATTGTATTTGTGTAGGCCTACAGTATAATTAAATCTTCAGGACAGGTTATTGTGTAATTAAAATGTATTCACAATGATTTCAAATCACAATCAAAAATGAAGAAAAAGAAAATGTCACAGATTTAGAATACTTTGGCTCTTTATTGAACATCAGTGGTGACTGCTGGAAAGAAGTCAGAAGAAGACTTGCATTAGCAAGGCAGAGATTAAACAGCAAGAAGATACTATGGCAAAGCACCTGTAAATTAGTTTAAGTGAAAATCTTGAGATCATGCATTTTTTCCTGTGGCAACTAACAGTTGTGAGTCCTGGACTCTCACTCAGTCACTGAATAAAAAGATTGAAGCCTTTGTAGAAAAATTCTCAGAATTCCATGGATCAAGAAGAGGAAAAACACTGATATTCCACACGAGTTAAACATCCAGAAGAACTGGCTCATAAACAGCATCCTATCCAAAAAGTTGAAGTATTTTGGCCATATCATCCTTTTTAATATTCATCCTCCCCACAAGAACAGATTAATGACAAAAATTGGAGTTGCACTGTGCTTATCTTAGATCACACAAGAATTCCAGAGAAATTAGACTAAAAAGCTCAACAAAATGGGGAAGCAGAAAAACGTGCACAAAACAACACAACGTAACGTTTCGACCGGGCGGCCTTTTTTCAAACATAAGTGAACTACACAAACTTAACAACGAGGGGAGAAGAGTATGTAGATCTCTGAGGGGTGACGTGAGCAACGTTTAAAAAAATGTGATGTGGAATAAATGAAATAAAATAAAATAAACGATTGCTAAAAAATATAGTCACAAAAAAAAATAGTAGTATTGTTAATATATAATATAATACTGGGAATAAAAGAAATACAAATGTTAATGATACATAAATGATACTGATAAGAAATAGAATAAAGTAATAATATAAAAGAAAAGAAAAGAAAATAATTAAAATTTAAATGTGGTAAGAGTAGAACTTTTTAAATGAAGGTATGTTGGATATTGATACCACCTGGACTAAGAATGCCTAATACTGTGACAGATATATCATCTTTACCTCTGTGGTCAGAGCTATTAAAATGTTTGTGTAGTTCACTTATGTTTCAAAAAGGCTGCCTTGCCTAAATGTTACGTTGTGTTGTTTGTGCCCGTTTTTCTGCTTCCCCATTTTGTTGAGCTTTTTAGTATAATTTCTCCGGAATTCCTGTGCATTAGCTTGACTGCAGTCACCCCCGTATTTTCACCAGTTTTAGATCACACAAGAAGAAAATCTGCACAGTAAACTATTTCAATGCCCACACAACAAACACACCCACCTTGAGCTGAATAGAATACCACTGATCTATTGAAATACTTGTATGTACAGCATCCCACTGATTGAATATCTCTCGGCTTCGCTGGACACTGCTGTCGATTTCTTGTATAAATTCTGTTATGTTCACATCAAGGGATTTCACCATTCGATCAACAATGGCTGACAACTGAGTACAGAAAAGGAAACATTCACTTTTTATCATCTCTTGTGATAGTATAATAAATATCATCATCATCATTTTTTTTTCTTTTTCTATTGTCTCACTGATACCAGGTTGTAGCCCAGTGACGTGGTTTTCTGTATTTGTCTTGAGCTACTTGGGTGATGGATTTGTTCATCTTTTTTTACAGGTTTCTGCTAAACCATTTATCTATCCCATCTCTTTCTTGGTCTTCCTCTCGTTCCTCCCAGAGGCTCTGTTGTATTCAGTATTTCTTGTGTAGTAGTAGAAATCAGTAACACCACTGCCAGCTTGCTAGGCCCGTTGCCTGGCAGGGCAGGAAAAAAAATCTGACATGGTTGGTACCTGTCTCCTTCCAGGCGAGCCAATACTCCACTAGCCTGAAACCTCACGGCTTCAGTTTTCTCGCGTGCACCACGAGGAGCTGGAGTTGACCTGAGTGCTCTACAGGTCGTTGGCAGGCTACTTAAATTTTGCATCCTCATAATCCTGAATTCCATTATACATAACTAGGGCTCACAGTCTAGCTCTACATCCGGTTTTACCCTTTCAGTATTTCAGTATCATGGATAGACTCCAGTCTTGCACCCTTGGCCTCCCTCAGACACATTCTTTTTAGGGTTTCTCTTGGACATCTCCATTTCTTCAATCCATCAGTGTTAGTAAATATGGCTTGTGCATTTACTCTCATTTCTTTATTGACCTGCATATAATTTCCTATATAGGTCTAGCCCTATATGCCCAACATATCTAAAGACATAGAAAAGGGTACTTCATTAATGTTACTTTACAGTGTTTCCTCCATTTTTAATTTGTTTTTGTAATCCTTTATTGTTTCTTCTATTTTTATTTTGTTATTTTAACCCTTTGCAATTGCAGCCAAAAAGATTGACCCCCAATGAATCAAAGGTGTGTGTGTGTGTGTGTGTATGTATGTATGTATATATATATATTTCCACTGCCACAGAAAGGGAGCAGTTATACAGCCACCCATCTGTTGTGACCCTGGAACTTGGAAATAACTAACTAGAACAGAACAAATTTTCCAGTTCTGTTTTCCTTTACACACGGTTATTTACAACCTTACTGCTGTTAACTGCACACCACATTAAAAAAAAAAATTTCACATAAGAAACTTTCAGTTACTTAAGGGACTTCCGTTTTCAAAATTGCCAGAAGTGGCTGTGTTATTTTACGATGGCTTTGAATTCTCTTGGATTGTTCTGTTCCCTTATCATGGTCTGCTATTCTGTGTGCATTTCAAATGCCGGATACTATGTGTGTTTTCCACGGCAGTAGTTTCAATTTTAAATGTGCTATGTCTGGGTTTGATAATGACCGATAGATTTGGAAGCCTAGACCACGCTGCCTTTACAATGTTTTGATCACGGTGGACCACTAATTAGAAAGACACAACCTTATTCCCTTTTTTCACGCCTTAGGCACATCGGGCATATGGGAAGAGCGTCCCAAATTTTTACAGACCAATCGGCACTGGGTGGGTAATGTGGTCAGCGTTACGCCGGCCGTCTTTACTTCCCCAGGACAGCCCATCCTGGTACCCATTTTAAGCTAGGTCGACCTGGGATGCCCCATACCATGATAAAAATCCATGCAGCCAGCAGTGGGTTTTGATCGCTGTACGTTGGAATTACGAGTCTGACTCGCAACACCTAAGCCACGTACGCCGCACAATCTTATTCGGGGGACCGCACACTGTCTAGACAGCAAACTTGATAAAAGCTGTCCCCAGAAATGTGTCAAAACTTTTGTGTGAGTATGTGGGAAGGACTTGACACATACGGTTAACTCAAAAGCCATGAGTTTGGTGAAACATAAGATACCTTGAGATGACCTAATGGTCAACAGTATATTAAGTGCATTACCAGAGATCGCTGAAGAAGAAGAAGTTACCAAAGGTTACCTTTTCCTCATAAAACTTCTTTCTCAACTTAGGATCTTTAGGTGCAACAGTCTCCCTTAGTTGTCTGTACCAGCATCTCACAACATAACCCCTCCACAACGACTGAATCCTGAAATATAACATTTAAGCTAAAGAACAAGTTTTTCATTTTTTTTATCCAGCCCAAAATTTGTAGCAGTAAATTACATGGGAAGTAAAGACGGGCATTGTGTTATAAACCAAATCACCCATTTGGTGCCGTCTGGTCTATACAAATGTGGAATATGTACCTAATCTGCCCCAGTGTAAAAAAATTTTGATCTTTCATTTTTACCAATACTATTTTATATCTTCACTAGCTGTTGACTCCAGCAGAAAGTTCTGCTTTCTTCTGGTATGTGTCCATTCGCAGACTGCTTTTGTTCCAGAACTTGAGTTTTTGTATGCACATCTGTTTTACAGATCTGATTCACTTGTATGCAGACTGTTGGTTTCTCACCCCTCAGGTAGAGATGCACTCTAATTTGAAGGAAAAACCTTGAATTATTTGCCTCCTAGATATGATTCATAGGTTCATGTGGGTGGGGGGTGGGGCACAGTGGGGCCCCAGAATCTACATAGGGAATACTTTATGAATGCTAGTCTCTTGCCTGTCAGCCTGATAGTCTAGAGTTCAAATCCGCATCATGGCAGATAATCTTTTTCAATATGGACTTTGGCTACAAGGTTGACCCAGCAAACAATGATACCAAGTAATGTCTTGGGAAGTAAAGGCAGCTGGTGTGATGTTGATGACAACACCCACCGAGTGCCGACTGGTCTATAAAAATATGAATCTGGCATCATATGCCTGCCCCTGTAGTGAAAAGGGTCTTAGGAATCGACCAGCTGGGGCATTCTTCAAAGTTGGAGTGCATCTATCCAAGCGGCATGGAGTAACCAACTGCACACAAATAAGATGGTAAAACAGATATACACGTAAAACTCAGGCCCTGGCATAAAGTCAAATAGGCGAACAACCAGCACTTTCAGCTGGAGCTTACAGACGGGGAATAAAGAAGAATAGGAAGAAATGGAAAATAAATGGACTGAAGAAATGAGGTCATCTAAGTGAAACTCTAAGATGAATGTTGTTTGAAGCCAAGTGCTGGATTCCATTCATGATATCAAAAGGCTTGCTAAAAGATGGAATGAAATGGAGGAATAGACTGCTAGCCAAATGTGACATAATGGAATGAGAAGATGATACCTGGTTGCACACTTGTGTTTATAAACATGTGCCCCTTCGTGAATGACCCTTGTCTGATACTCTTGGTGCCGACACATTGGGCAGGTTTTTCTGCCAGTGAATCTTTCTAAAGACTGCAGACATGCCTGGAGCAAAAAAAAATAATATATATATATATATATATATATATATATATATATATATATATATATATATATATATATATATATATATATATATATATATATATATATATATATATATATATATATATATATATATATATATATATATAAATGTTTACGTATTTTTATATAAACACTGAGGTATTGGAAAGAGCAGATATATTACAACAGTTTTCTCAATTCTTAGTCTACAAAGGCTCAGGTGGCTAGGTCACACGTAGAGAATGAAGGATGGAAGAGTCCCTGAAGTCATCCTTTTTGGTGAATTAAAGACGGGTAGAAGATGTCGTCAAGTTCTTGAGGTTCTTCTTCTTCTCAAAGTCCATGCCATCTGACATTGGTAGTCATGTCTATCCACAATCTTCTGTCTCAGAGACTTTAAATCAATTCTGAAACAGATGATTCTCCATGCCATGATGTCAAACTGTACAGCATCTTTGCTCTCTGTCTCCCTCTGCCTCTCCTGCCCTACAACTTTCCTACTGTCATGATGTGCTCCAGTTTTCTCCTTCTCATTACATGACCAAAGAATGTAGATTGTCTTTTTCTGATGCGGGCAATCAGTTCTCTTCGTGATCAGTTTCTTTCAAGACATCCTCATTACTCTTTTCATCTGTCCAGGGTTCTCTTATCATTCGTCTATAAAACCACATCTCTGCAGCTTCCAAATAAGTTTTCACTAATCTACCAACTGTCCAATACTTGAGGTCCATTGCTGCAATATCACCTGCCTCCATTCATCTCTGTGACTTGCCTTCTGTGTCCAGTTGGTGACTTCAATTGTTTTTAGGTCCACCTGAATATGATCTCTCCACAATAATTTGGGATAGGTATTGAGTTTTAATTATCCAGGAACTTGCATGACATCAGAGGGAAGATTTCTCCAGGCCATGCCGACATAGTGGGTAATGAACAGGCAGACAGATTGGCTGGATCTGCACCACTAGGTGGTGAATAGATACATGACAAGGCAGATGTGGTCAAGGCCCTTTGGGAACAAGCAACAGAATCAATAGAGAAACACAATTATTATGACCTGGAGAGAATGGAGCACCTGGGTGTAATCAGAAGGTCTGGCCGGCTCACTACACTCAGAGGAAAGGCAAGACGCACATATAACCAGATTGTGACCGGTACCATCAAAATAAGAACTCTGCGCTGGCTACTGAAGATGAGGACGGAGCATGCAGGGGAATGCCCCGAGTGCTGTGATGTCAATTCTTGATTCAACTCAACTCACAGGGAAGATGCATTACAGAAGATTTTTCTTCTTCTTCTTCTTCTTCGCCTTTACCAGCTGTAAACTCCGGCGGAAAGTTCTGGTTGTTCATCCACTTCTGGACTGCAATCCTGTTCCAGAACTGATTTCAGAGCACAGTTAACTAAAGTCCCCATAAACATAACAGAGATAATGAAAAATTCATCCAAACAGTTTTACTCATCACATTAAAGAGAACTGGGCATTGAATGTGCTCAGTTTTTTTTTTTTTTTTTTTTTTTTAAGTATTCAAAGGGTAGGTTCCTGACAAGGGTGCCGTGGCGAAGAAAGTTTGAGAACCACTGCTCTACAGGATGTTGCAGAACCAGCCCTAGCATATTTTTGCCTGTTTGTGATTTCACTAAGCAATTTTACGTTCAGCAGTACCGATGGTCAGTATCGGTAGCCAGTACTGATGGCCAGTACTGTGTTGGTCAGTACCGATGGCCAGTACCAATGGTCAGTACCAATGGCCAGTACTGATGGGCAGTACCAATGGTCAGTACTTATGATCAGTACTGTTGGTCAGTACCAATGGTCACTACTGATGACCAGTACTGATGATCAGTACCAATGGTCAGTACTGATGGTCAGTACCAATGGTCAGTATTGGTAGCCAGTACTGATGGCCAGTACCATTGGTCAGTACCAATGGCCAGTACTATTGGTCTGTACCGATGGTCAGTAATGATGGTCAGTACCAATGGTCACCACCAATAGTAAATACCAATGGCCAGTACTGTTGGTCAGTACTGATGGTCAGTACTTATGGTCAGTACTGTTGGTCAGTACTTATGGTCAGTACTGTTGGTCAGTACCAATGGTCACTACCAATGATCAGTACTGATGATCAGTACCAATGGTCAGTACCAATGGTCAGTACCAATGACCAGTACCGATGGTCAGTACAAATAGTCAGTACTGATGGTCAGTACTGATGATGAGTACCGATGGTCAGTACCAATGATCAGTACTGATGGTCAGTACCAATGGTCAGTACCGATGGTCAGTACCAATCGTCAGTACCGATTATTATCTTTGACTTTTCACATACATTTTCAGACCAAACTGTTTTGACCATGTATCAAGTGTGTTAAATTGTCTTGCAGTTGATTTTGTGTTTGGGTTTGAGGAGAAACGAAGCTTACACGGTACGGGTATTTGCCGTCGAAGTGGGAGCGAGAGGCCTCGTTTCCACTTCGCTCTACAATGTGGTAAAAGAACTAGGATTGCGCGGTAATGAACGGAAACGAACACTTAAAAAACTGGGAGAGGTTGCCGAAAGGGCCTCTAGCTGGCTGTGGACACAGCGCAACAACGTAGGGGACGGGCCTCGGTGAGCTGGTCCGGGTGTCTAGCGGAAAGGAGTTTCTCATCCCTTTGAAAGTCCATCGTGTACGAATTGTCTGCCAGTGTCCCTCTGCCAACTGCTAATAAAAGTCCAACATGTGTCTGGTAAACCAAAGTAAGCTTGTCGCTCGGTCGTCCAGGCATGCGGACTGTTCTAATTACGCTGCCGTGGCGGCTTCTTATCTCACAGTACCTCCTTCGAAACCACTAAGTCGTCTTGTCTCTGGCCGAAATAATAACACCATCCGGTAATTCTGTGCAGCGGGGAAGCAGCCCTGAGCTTCATGAACTCAGGTGGGCCCACCTCCGAATACGTTTAGGAATCGTGGGCCGAAACGTGTGTCGAAAGAGGATAATTTCTACTGATGACTGTAGATCCCCGCTGTACTTGCTCCCTGTGAGTTTATTCTTATTGTGTATGGGACAGGATTCAATGCCATCTGAAAATTCTACCACTACTACTTTTACTGCTGCTGCTACTATAACTACAACTACTTCTACGGTAATTATTGCAACTACTACTAGTACTCATACAACTATTGTACTGCTAAAAAGACTTCTACTACTGCAGCTGGTACAGCTATTTCTAACAGTACAACTACTACTTGTACTGCTAGAACTACTACTTGTACTGCTAGAACTACTACTACTACTACTGCTACTGCTACTACTGCTGCTTCTGCTACTACTAATACTGCAACTAATATTACAAATAGTAACAGAACAGCACTACACACACACACACATACCCTATGGAACACATGTGTGCAGGACAACAGAACCTGCTCATGGACACCAAAGTCTTCTTTGCAGATCACACAAGGCTCCTTAGAATCATCTCGCTGGTTTGACCTGGCCTTGACATGTGCCCAATCTTGCTCCGACAATAACGGCTGTGGTGCATAGACTAAGCCATACTTTTGTGCTGGCAGAAAGCAACAGATTAATAGTGGCATATTCACACCAGATCTATGCTACAAGACCCAAACTTTCAATTCAGTGAACTGTCATTAAAAAACTTAACAAAATGGGGAAGCAGAACATTTTGGTAAGCATTTTAATTCATTGTTCACTTGATTAATTTCTTGGTAGCTTCACTACAGTCACCCCTATTTTCACCACCTTTATAGATCCAAACACTAACATTTTCAAAAAACTCACATACGTAAAATAACAGTTGTATACTGTCTGAACAAAGCAGACTCAAATATCAGACAATTCATTGTCTGGCATATTACACTGTGTCTCATCAAGTGCATATAACAGTAATAACTGCCATTCTTGCCTGCATTTGACACTTTTGCAATTTAGGCAGAGAGGTCTTTGAGCCTCAGGATTTAAGGCTGCATAGCTAGTGCTGCCTTTCAACGTCGTCTAGTTTGAGAGTGGAGGTGGAGGCAGTCACTGCTGCCTTCTGCTGGCTTGAGAATCAGCTGTACACGCATGTCGTAATTGTAGTTAACTCACAGAGTATGCTGAAAAAGGTGGAGACAGGTGTGCTAGTGTGTTGGAAGATAAACAGGGAGATAGACTGGCCGGTGCTGTACCATTAGGTGGTGAATTGTTGCACACATGTATAATGAGCTAGATGTTGTGAGGGCCCTTTGGGAGGATGTGAACAATGCGGAGGCACACATGAATCATGGTCTGAGGAGAATGGTGCTGCGAGGTGTTACCAGGAGATCTAGTCGATGCTCAACACTCAAGGGAAAGGCGAGATGGATGTACAATTAGACAGTGACTGGTACCATCAGAATAGCAACTTATCGCTTGCTACTGAAGATGGGGACAAAGCGCTTACGGGAGTGTCCCAAGTGCTATGATGCTGATTCTTAATTCTACATTCAACATTCAGTCTAGTGCTGTTGCTACATTCTGTGTAGGTTAGGATTGTTATTTTTGCCCCGACAGAAAAAATACCCAATCTTTCTGAGTATTCAAACCCTTGTCTCCCAAATTACAGTAATAATTGATTAAAATGGAGCAGTTTATTCCTCCATGTCAGTCTATCCTGTACAATCCTTTTTACATCATGGATGCAATCCTCTTCTTCTTCTTCTTCCTCTTCTTCTTCTTCTTCTTCATTCACCGACTGTAAGCTCGGGCAGAAAGTCCAGGTTGTTAATCCATCTGGACAATGGTTTTGGGCTAAAACCTAAGTTTTGTGTGCACATTTGTTTTACTGGCTTATTTGTGTGGGGTTGGTTGTTCCTTTCCGCTCTGGCAGATTCACTCTGACGTCGAAGGAAGCTCCCAAATTAGTTGACTCCTACGATATGCTTGTTGGGGAAGCTGGGGGTCTATTCTTGTTTTCCCCACAATGGGGTCATGGAACCCACAATAGGGTCATGGAACCCACAATAGGGTCATGGAACCCACAATAGGGTCATGGAACCCACAATAGGGTCATGGAATCCATACTGGGAGCACGGAATCCAATCCAGTACATTTAGTCTCTATCAAAGTTTTCTTAGGGTTTCTGTTCAGCATGTTATATTTTCTTCAATTCATTTTTTTCTCTTTGCAGTGCTTGTATTGTGACACTTTGTCCACTTTTTTTCTTCAATTCATTTTTTCTCTCTCACTGCAGTGCTTGTGTTGTGACATTTTGTCCACTTCTTTTCATGACTGGCCCAAGTATACTGCTTCTTCTTCTTCTTCTTCTTCTTTTGTTGTCTCACTGATACCAAGTTGTAGCCCAGTGTCATAGTTTTGTCATCTCACTGATATCAGGTTGTAGCCCAGTGTCATAGTTTTGTCGTCTCACTGATATCAGGTTGTAGCCCAGTGTCATAGTTTTGTCGTCTCACTGATATCAGGTTGTAGCCCAGTGTCGTAGTTTTGTCGTCTCACTGATATCAGGTTGTAGCCCAGTGTCATAGTTTTTTCGTCTCACTGATACCATGGTGGAGCCCAGTGTCATAGTTTTGTCGTCTCACTGATATCAGGTTGTAGCCCAGTGTGGTGGTTTTGTCGTCTCACTGATATCAGGTTGTAGCCCAGTGTCGTAGTTTTGTCATCTCACTGATATCAGGTTGTAGCCCAGTGTCGTAGTTTTGTCATCTCACTGATATCAGGTTTTAGCCCAGTGTTGTGGTCCTCTGTATTTGTTTTGGTCTCCTCGGTTGGCTTAGATACATAATTTGTTTATCTGTTTGCAGGTTTCATCACACCATTTATCCATCTCTTTTTTGGTCTTCCTCTCATTTTCCTCCCAGATGGTCTGCTGTAAAAAGTCTCATATGCAGTTTGGTCTGGCTGCATTCTCCCTAGATGGCTGAACCATTTCATTCTTTGTCTGTGAATATAATCCAGACAAGATCTTATTCAAAGTTTCTCTCTAATGCTGGTATTCGTAACTCTGTCTCTTCTTGTGTTGTTAGTGACCTTGCGGAGACAGCGCATTTCACATGCAGTTATTTTCTGTTCTAGTGCCTTATTCATTGTCTATGTTTGGCACTGATCCAGGATATTGCAATCTGCTTCATTTTAAAACTGTTCATCCATGCGGTTGTCCAGTCATTTCTCTTATTTTGTTACCCTTCCACTGTGGTCACAGCATTAAATTTCATTTTACCACTAGCAGATGAAAGGATTTTTTCAAAACAATCGATTGTGGCATTGTCCTGCTTCCCCATTTGGTTAAGCCCTTTAATCACAGTTCACTGGATTAACAAAAATAATACATGAAAGAAAGTCAAATCATTTGTTTACATACCCAAAGTCATTGGTGGTGGTTTTGGGTCCAGAACATACTCCTCTTCCTCCTGCTTCTTATTCTGAGATTTGTCTGCTTTCATGTGCCCTTTAAACAGAACCAAAAAAATTATTTTAAAAAATTAATACATATTTTAAACATATCTGGCTCATCATTAACATGTCTTTGCCAGGCTGAATTGACATTTAAAAAAAACATAGATAAAATAATATATAATAAATAGCATGTAGGTGTTGAATACATAATTGTTAATAGACCCACACAAATAGCAAAAGAGGTGATAGGTTGGCTGGATCCGCTATCACTACCGACTGTCAGCTTATGGATCATGCTGATATTAATAATGCCCTCAGAGAAATGGGAAGGATAGAGGACTTTGAGGGCAGTGAATCCACATCACTCGCCAGAATGGCAGACTTGGGATAAACATAGAACTGGTACTATTAGCCATCGGACGTTGGGGTTCATACTGAGGGGAGGATCTGAGCACCTATGGACATGTCTGGAATGCAATGAGGATAACCCAACTAACTAACTAACTAAGATAGCAAAAATATAACAAACAGATTAAAAAAATGGATAATAGACAGATAACGGATATCATGTCAGGAGAAGTAGAAAACTGGAGTTCACTGTGACAGTGGGAAAGTGAGAGAAGGAAAGAGGCAGGAGGAGACCACGAGAAAAGATGCTGGACAGTTTGACATCATGGCATGGAAGTTCCTTTGTGTCCGAAATAATTGCAAGTACATAAGACAGAAGGTTGTAGATAGACATGACTACCAACGCCACACGGCATGGGCTATAGAAGAATTTAAAAAAAAGAATTGATGGATAATAGATACATAATAGATACATAATACATATATAATCGATACAAATACAAAAGATTAAATCAAAATTATGCCTGCAATAAACTCAGCTATATAGTGGGTTGCATAGTCTCGAGGCATGGCGTCCACCTCAAGTGCTGGAAGTCACGGGTTCAAATCCGCGGTGAAGGCTGGGATTTTTTCACGTGGACTTCTAGGAATTTCCCCTGGTCTCTGGGTAGAAAGATTGGATGCCCGTGTGCTTTGCCGCGCACGTAAAAAATCCCTTGGCAGTTGGAAAATGAAAAAGTGTAGCCTAATTGGGCTGCCCTGGCAAAATATGGAGTTCAAAATCTACCCAAAGTATTCAGGATCCTCGCCGGTGCTACGGAGTTTGTGCACTGTGCTGAGATTTTTCGGACAGGCCTGAGTCAGAAGTAGAACGGAGCACTTATAGGTTACTACCCTTGTGCCATTATGTTGATCCGTTGTCTAAACCTAAACTCTGCTATATACCTTTGTGTCTGCCAGTGTCGATTAAAGATTTCACTTCCCGATGTTGCTTGGCCCTGGCAGCTGGACCCAGACCAACCTTTTTTGGGCCGAAGACTGGACCCAGTGAAAGTGATCGGGACCAATGGTCTTGTAAGGCAACTGCTGTTAGGATTACACTTGATGATCCAGTCACCTGTTACAATTTAAAAAAAAAAAGGGTACATTATCACAGATCAATACATTAAATAGTCGTATAGTTCAGTGTTTCCAAAACTTTTCTTAGTCGCAGCGCTTTTTTTTCAATTAAAATTTTTCCATGGCACCCTAACCCAAGTAAAAGTATGACTATTTGTTTCTAAGAGATAAAAAACAAATAAAACTGTTCAAATATATCGTAGCGCCCCTGTGAAGAGGTCGTGGCTTCCCGGGGCGCACAGTTTGGGAATCACTGATATAGTTAGTAGAAATAACCTTTGCATGATGTTGCAAAACCAACTCCTGCATTTTTGGGGCTATTAGTGATATTACAAGGTAATTTTATCTTCAGTAGTTTGCAACTGGTTTCTAAATGGTTAGTGCTCTATGCCCGAGTCAAAATTAATGCAAAGTAGACTGCTGCCAAATCGCCTGCAGCTAAAACTGAAATGGGTATTTCAGAATTACAAAGTGTGTTCACAATGCCTAAATCACAGATGCGAAATAAAAAGTGTTATAATACATGTTACATTTGTTGACCATCTGGTAAGAATGCTCTGTTACCATCTACCATAGAGAGTCAATTGCTAAAAGAGATGAACAAAACCATGTAACAAATAAATTAATGGTAGCCAAAACATACAGATGTGAGTCATGGACTATCTCACAGTTATTAAGTGAGAAAACAGGGTCTTCTGAACTGAAATGATATTGAAATATTCTCAGATTACCATCGACCAAAAAGAACAATAATACTGACATCCTGAAAAAATCTGAACATCAACAAAGATTGCATAGTAAACAGAATCTTGTATTGGAAAATGAAATATTTTGGATATTATAAAGTGCCACAGCAGATTGGTTGACCAGCATAAAACTGGACAGGATGTGATGAGAGAGTGTTCTGAAAAATGACCTGCTACAGGATGATGATGGTATCAAGAAATAAAGACCAACTTGCAAAGTGCATTGGAAAGAGTATACTGCAGATTTCTGAACATTTCTTTTACACATACATAACCGAACCCTCGACCCGTTAGTGTCGAGTAGGTGTACTGATGGAAGCACTAACACATAAAACCCGCCATATTTTTCAGTCTTCCACTTGATGAATAAGTGTATGATAACTTAGTCCTGTCTATCTCTTGATGTTGTCATTTCAGGTTCTTCTTTGCCTTTCTCTTCTTTGATTTCCCCCCACCCCACCCACCCCCATGTTTCTTGAAGTACATATAGTCTTTGCACTCAAATCATGTCCTATCATGTGCCCAAACCAACCTGGCTTGCAATGTTTCATCACTGCCAAGAGAGGCTCCTGATGTCTTGCAAATTTTTACATTTTGTCTCTGACATGTTTATTAGTTTTGTGTTCTAAATAACTAATTCGTAAAATGGGTCTATTACACTGAAAGCCTGAATCCTCCTTTCTATTTTCACAGTGAGTGACCAACTCTCACATAAAAAAACATAGACAATACCAGTGATTTGTATATAATGACCTTTACTGTGATGCTGATTTTCTCTTCCAGTTCGGACATCGCAGACTGACTGATATTCAATCCCACCAAGACTGCACAACAAGCGATAAACACCCAGTGACACAAGAGGCCACAATGCAGATAAGAATTACCTGGGTATGAGTCCCAGAAATCCTGTTTTAACAGTTTGGATATATTAGGGCCCCCAACTGCAGCCGGTGTGGGGCTTTAAAATAACTAAAAATTACATCCTGTATCAGGGCGAGGTTGGTTATACAAGGCAAGGACAACACTCTTGTAGACAGCAGATAGAAACAGGGAATGTAAATGACCTAAGGAAACCTGGAGAAGGATAGTAAAAAGGGAAACGAAAGAATGTTAAATGACATGGAAAGTCAAGGGCAAAAAAAGCAGAAGGCTGGAAGCAATGCAGACCATTTGGTAAACCATATAACACAATCTGGGTTGCTCCCCCAATTACAGAGTAACCCGAAGTCAACTGTGAAGGGTAGGTGAGGCTGTCACGCATTTATCTTATCTCTTAGCTCACGCTTAAAGCTCATTGGCTATTTTACCACTCTGCAGTTCATCAGGCCGATACAAATTAACATTAAGTTGTCTTATTGGTTGCTATCACACACAGCTCACTTCATGTCTCTCCCATGTCTTTCCCATGTCTTTCCCATGTCTTTCCCATGTCTTTCCCATGTCTTTCCCATGTCTTTCCCATGTCTTTCCCATGTCTTTCCCATGTCTTTCCCATGTCTTTCCCATCTTTTCCCATGTCTTTCCCATGTCTTTCCCATCTTTTCCCATGTCTTTCCCATGTCTTTCCCATGTCTTTCCCATGTCTTTCCCATCTTTTCCCATGTCTTTCCCATGTCTTTCCCATGTCTTTCCCATCTTTTCCCATGTCTTTCCCATGTCTTTCCCATCTTTTCCCATGTCTTTCCCATGTCTTTCCCATGTCTTTCCCATGTCTTTCCCATGTCTTTCCCATCTTTTCCCCCCACGTTATTCTGTTAATTTCCTACTGCCTGGCTTTTATTCCTTTGACCCAGTGAGTGACAACCCAAGGATATTCTAGTTTTATTTTATATTGTTTTCTTCATGCTCTATTGAACACTAGCACCACATCCCCACCTTCTTTTTACTTTACTCGGTAGGATTTGATTAGTATGCCTAAGAATAATAATAATAATAATAATAATAATAATAATAACAACAACAATAATAATAACAATAATAATAAAAAGCCTCCAGTATTGCTTTAATTGTTATGATCATATAAACCATCTATGAAAAAAAAATTTAAGCCTTCCTATTCTTCAGATAAACACTGTCTTCATTCTTGCTTGTATTCCAATTTTTGTTTGCTGGCAAAGATTTTAGCAGATACTGGTAAATATTAATGTGGGGTTTTTTTCGTGGGGGGGGGGGGGGGGGGGGTTTATTTTGCTACTGACATCAACTTGACAACTGTTGCTCATCCTTTATTTCCAAATTTGACTATGAGTCGGTTTTACAGTGACCAGTTGTAAATTTCAGAAATTAATTAATAAATAATAAAAGGAAAGAGCTGCACTGATGCAATATTTACTTTTCGGCAAATTTGTGAACAGACAATCGAATATAATAAACACCAGAATCTTATATTCATTGATCAAGAGAAGGCTTTTGACAGGGTTAACAGAAATAAACTATGGAACATTATTGAAGAATATGGTGTACCGGGTCAATTATTGGGAAACATAATGGCTCTCTATCAAAATAGCCAGAGCGCTGTAAGAACAACGGAAGGTATGACAGACTGGTTCCCCATTACATCAGGAGTATGACAAGGATGTGTCCTATCACCCCTACTCTTCATCACATATATGGATAAAATTGCACAGGAGTCAAACCAAAACACAGATATTATAAATGAACTACTCTTTGCAGATGACCAATGTTTGTTACAAGAAGAAGAACAAAAACTACAACAACATGTTGATTCATTGCTCACTAACTGTACAAAATTTGACATGAAAATAAACACCTCAAAAACTGAAGTAATGACCATAGGAAAGAAACACAGTAATGTAAACATAAAGATCAATGACATACAATTAGAACAAGTTCAAGAATTCAAGTACTTAAATGCATATTTACAGAAGATGGAAGACTCGATAAAGTGTTACAGGCTAGAGTTCAAAAAGCCAATGCAGTCAACTACCAACTGGCCCCACTTCTTCGTCATCCAAAGATCTCGTTGCCAGCCAAACAACAGATGATCAACAGCATTTTCATCCCTACGTTATGTTATCAGTGCCAAACGTGGACAATGAACAAATCACATATGCAAAAAATAACTACGTGTGAAATGCGATGTCTCTGAAGAGTCACCAACAATACACGAAGAGACAGAGTCACAAACGTCAGCATTAGAGACAAAGTTGGAACAAGAGCATGCATGGAACATATTGAAAGACAGAGAATGAAGTGGTTTGGCCATTTAGTAAGAATGCAACCGGATCAGATTGCCTATAAGGCCTTTTACAGTAGAACATCGGGAAGAAAGGCCAGAGGAAGACACAGGAAAAAATGGATAGATGGGTAGCTGAATACGGTCAGAAGATCCAGAAAACTGTCACTCAAATCACGCGAGAGGCACAAAACAACTATTTTAAACCACGACACTGGGCTGCAACCCGGTAAAAGTGAAGAAGACAATAGATAGATAGATAGATAGATAGATAGATAGATAGATAGATAGATAGATAGATAGATAGATAGATAGATAGATAGATAGATAGATAGATAGATAGATAGATAGATAGAAAGATAGATAGATAGATAGACAGAATTAATAAATAATCATAATAATATTATTTTCATAATTTACAAAGTTACTATAGTTACTTTACTGTTACTAACTTGTAATGGACGACCTGTGCATCTCTTCGACATTTCAAATAATGGTAACCGTGACACATACGAACGTCTATGTCTGCAACGTTCTTGTTCATCTATTCTTTGACTTCCTTTATTTGTATTTTGTCAGTCCCAGTTCATGGCGTAAATCATTGTTTTCAATGTATTTGATCTTAAAAAACTAATTAATAGTTCAGCAGCGTCCCCAGCAACGGAAGTAGTTACGACTATACGGTAATTAATCTCCCTCACCAAAGATTGCCAGGGTATAAAGGAGGCTGTCTGTGCCGTTACTCCTCATATTCCAGATTCCAGGGAGTGGGAGGTCAATTCCGTTCACGAGGAGGAATTTGTTCAGAGGAGTAACGGACGACAGAAGATGAGTGCTACCAGGTGGGTGTTAACGTTAACTTTTAACTTGATTAATTCCCTTAAACGTGCCCGGTGATTACACGTATTTTTAGGCTTTTACAATTAGTAATTATACTAATTAAGTATTTGTATAAATTAATAACAATAACAATGTTATGTTATTTTTAAACTGATTATCAATCATTATGATATATAATTACGGTATGAATGAAAAGAGCGATCGTTAATTACTTATTACAGATGTATTTTTATGTCATCATTTGTTGTGTCAGTTTTGCATAGGCTATCAATTATCATGATTTGCCGTATCATAAAGTCGCAAATCACTGGTAGAGATAAACAGTGTTCATGTTGCATTTATGTGTGTTTGTAAAAGTAATAGTAAATTTAACATACCAAAATATACTACTCAACCCTTCTGGGGTGTAAATGGGATATATCGTTCTTTATCTGTATTTTCAGACACTTATTTAAAAAAATAATAATTTATTATCTTATGAGTACAGATATTACACAATTTGTAACAATGTTAAGACAGTTAATGATTCGTTTTCACAACAAAAGCGTTTAGATATTAGTTCAGCTGTCATAACGGATTCTGTATCTTTGCCGTGGCCACGGTAGGGGTAGGGGTGGGGAGGAGGTGACAACATCGCGGCTCTGTCATAAGAAGTGACGAGTTCTCATTCCCGCTTGAACTACCGTTCCACAGCTCACTTTGGAAAAAAAAAAACTCCCCTCACTTTCTCTAGAATTGAAGTCTGTAGGATTAACACTTCAGGAATGAGAATCAAACGTGTACAAATTCTAGAAAACCCAGTTGAAGTTGAACCGTATAACACAGTTTTAGGAACTCCTAGGTTATGAAGCAAACCTGCCTTCTAATGCGGGGGTTGAAAGAAGTGTGCAGGCGTGTATTTCTCGGCTCACGTTCAAGTTTTATGCGGACTTTTCTATGACTCGACAGTTCATCGGGTCGATACGGCGACCTGGTTTTCGCACGGTCGCTACGACCTTGGGATTATACTCCCGTGCCATAATGCCTTCGAATGGATACAATTACCAGACAAAAACAATTTAAAAGATATATTGCCAGTATTTACCACTGATAATGTACATAAGGATCTAATTAAGTCTGCTTGACTGGCGCTGTCGCTTATTACTCTGTTGATTAGGACACCCCCACCTTTTCCCCGGTAGACAAAAATCCATCTCTCACTGTGGATCGAACCCGTGTCCCCCGCCTGAGAAAACCAAGTGAAAGCTGCAACTCTTCCACCCGATGACGACGCCAATAGCATGAAATGCACGGGGGAATTCCATGACTGAGCGGTTTATTGGCCGGGATGAAAAACTGTAACGTAACTCCAGACTGGGTGCAGTTACAACTGGACCAAAGTAGGGAGTATTATAATACCGTCTGTTGAGCAATTCCCGTAGTAATGATTATTGAGGGCAATAACTGGTACCCCCTCCCTTTCAGTCAATTAGGTGCCGTCTCCACTGTAATTGTTGGCTGCATTGGATCTCCAACACGTCCTGTCTTTACACTCTCCCAGACTCGTGTCCGTCCATATTTTGAGATGTTGTCCTCCCATTTGTATCATGGCCCACCTCTTGCTCTCTTTCCTTCGACTTCTGCCTCCAGCATGGTTTTTTAAAGCCAGCTATGTATATGAATGTTGCCAGAGTATTTCTTATGTCTCTTTTTCTTTTTCAGTAATTTTATTTTCATTTCTCTATATTGGACTGTTTTTGATTCCATGAAACATGAAATTTGAACTGTTCTTCTGTATACCCAAATCTCCAAAGACTCAATTCTATTTTCTGGTTACTGGTTCATTGTCCAAGTTTTGACACCATAAAGCAGGACTGAGTGTACACAACATTTGTTGATTCTCCTCCCCTTCCTATCTGTACACTGTGACCTGTATTTGAAGAGAATAATGGATAACAGTAAGGGGTCGACGAGGGAGGAAGGGCACAATTAGAAGAAAGGATCAATCCCAGTCATAAAATTCATAAAATAATAACGGCTCTCCTTGCAGATCCGGACGAGGGTTGGACGCGGGCTGGACGACTTGGTTCAGTTTAGTGGGAGTTCTCTCCCTTGGCCGCACTCGAAACAAGTAGCGGAAAAAGTCCACAAAACAAATGACATACTTACCTATCATCATACGGTTGCGTGTAAGGTTGCGTTTAGGGTTGCGTAGTCATCATACGGTTGCGTAGTCATCATACGGTTGCGTGTAGGGTTGCGTAGTCATCATACGGTTGCCTGAAGGGTGGCGTTGTCATCATACTGTTGCGTGTAGGGCTGCGTAGGGTTTGGGTTAGGGGTAGGTTTAGGGGTTATGGGTAGGGGTAGGGTTAGGGGTTAGATGTGAAAATTTTCACGTAGGAGGTCGAAATAGTGGCCGACAATCTGATGCTTGTGGGAGTGGCGCCACTGAAATTCTGCCAAATATGACGCCAATAGCCGGCGGCTGGTGCCCAATCGGTGGCGAATTGTCAGTGTCAGTAGCATCCACCGTCCGTCGACTGATTGAGTGTGTATGTGACTGTGCGCGATTATAGGGAATTACGGCGTCAAAATTGTCACATCTAAGGCTAAACCTAACCCTAACCCTACCCCTAACCCTTATGGCAACCCTAACGCTACCCTAATCCTAACCCTAATCCTACCCCTACCCTTAACCACGCAAATTTATCGGTCATTAAAGCATACAGATAGGCCAAAAAAAAGAAAAAAACCCAGATATTCCCGCAGTGTCAAAAAAAACCCCAGATCTGGGGGACACACCCAAGCATTGGCAGCCCTGATGTCGACCTCACTGTCTTGTTTGATTCGTGACTTTTTCCGTTACTTGTTTCGAGTGCGGCCAAGGGAGAGAACTCCCACTAAACTGAACTAAGTCGTCCAGCCCGCGTCCAACCCTCGTCCGGATCTGCAAGGAGAGCCAATAATAACTTATCAAAATGTTTACCTACCTGCCAAGAAAGCCCTAGTACCTTATACCATAAAGCCACATGAAGTCTATACTAAAGAAAGTGTATGTTTATATTAATTAAACAAGGCATCTGAATTTAAATATCTTGGAACAACATTCACTGAAGATGATAAATTAGGTGAAGAAACTGACATTCGATGCAGTAAAGCTGGCCATGTATTGGGACAGCTAGCTCCCCTCTTACAGCATAAGGCAATCCCAGTCAGCACAAAGAGACATCTCATACAAATAAAAATTCATTCCCACCCTATGCTACCAGTGCCAGACGTGTTCATTCACTACAAATCATAAAAGAAAAAGAGTGACCATGGAAACGAGGTGTCTGAGAAAGACTGTAGGAGTGACCAGAAGAGATAAAAATCTGAAAAATCAGGAATGTGGTCATATGAGATAAAATCGGCACAGAACCAATTCTAAATTACATACAAAGACAGCAAATCCAACGTTTTGCCCACTTGGAGAGAATACCTTCTTATGCTATACAGTTCAAGGCATATACAAAAAGAGGAGAGGGACAGAGCAAGAGTTAGACCACGAACCACATGGAAGGATAAGATCAGAAAAACTAGAGTACCACGATGAGTCTTTGGTCAAGCAGGAGAAAAGCACGAAGTGGTACCTTTTATCTCTCTCAACACTGAAGTAGTAAAATATGATGTAAAGAAGAAAGAAAAAAACAAAGTGTGGGACAAAGCTTAGTAGTAGATGTATTTCAGATGCTCAGCATATGGATAATAAATATATATATTTATACAAAAACATTTGTGCGATTTTATTATTATTATTTTTTTTTTTTAACTCTTTCAGGCCCATGAATTTTGACAGACTTGGCTCACATTAAGTCCAAGTCCATGTACACAACAAAATCAAAAACTCAACTACTTTCAATCTGCTGCTAGCTAGCTGAAGCCGCCAATAGTCTCTGCTTATATTCGTGGTCTAATTTGGCTCACAATTATTTTCCCTTATAAAAATTAAAAGAGGGTGGCGGGGAAAAAATGGCAATTGAGAATGTAATATATTTCTCATCCCTACAAAGGAGATTCTTTTAAAGAGGAAAGAATGTACATTTTAAATCTGTTTTTGTTTTATACTGTTATTGTAAGTAAGAAAAAAAATTCAGCAGGTATAATAAAGACCAAATTTTACCCCCAAAAAATCTTCACTTACATGGTTTTGCAGATACAAGAGCAGTGAATATCCAAATTTGAGAATAACATATTAAAGTTTGTTCAGTTTCCTAACAAATTCAAAAGTTGTGATACGTTTATGGGTTGGTGTACCACATAGAGGTATAGAGGGGCAGATAACTTTCAAAGAAAAAAATTTCATGAAAATTTGATTTATAGTCCTTTACACACAAAATATTAACTTTGTAGTTATATACAGGCTGTAGGCTGCAGTGATTTCAATACAGCTAAGCCATAGTATGAGTATGATACTGTCTGAAATGGTTCTTTTCATGCAAATTCGGGGGACTGTCACATCCTTCGCAAATCAAATGGGTCCTCCTTGATGTACTTTATCAGAATAAACAGCTGCCGCTGGTGTAAATTTACCCTCAGAATCACATTCCTGAAAAATTTCATTGTTTCATTATTAGAAAAAATCTGACTGAAACAATTTAGAGCTTCAGTCACAGAAAGACACATTTTTCAACCTGTGCTTGTGTTCGGAACATTGGTAACCATGGCCGCTTGATCACGAAATCAGAAAATGCACTCTGAAGATCACACTAGCAATGAATGGGATCAGTTTGGGCCAGCATGTTTACAAACATAGATTTGATTACAAAGACAAATGTTATAGCCTTCCCTGAATACTTGAACGTAGTTCTGAACATTAGAAATAGATAAGAGCGGTATGCAAATCAGTATTCAAGGGACACACGATCGACACATACAGTGTTGTTTGAGCAAATCAGAAATTTTCAGTTAACACACACAGCTTTGCTCGGGCCTCAAAGAGTTGAAGAAAAATTAAATCTACAGGGACTGGAAACAAAGAAATCACTGAGGATATGGGGGAAAAGGGGGGGGGGTGGGGGCTTGGAATGGGAGAGGAGCTAAACCCCTTTAGACATTTTCTAGGGTGGTTCAAGACGCCTGAAGCCTTTTTTGATAATAAAATAATAATGCAAATGATGATAATTATTAAGATGAGCAGAATGGCTCACTCATATAAGTATATTTGTAATATCTAAACAAACACCCGAGAGCTGCTACTACTATAAACAGTTTGGGGACTTTACATCTTTACACATTTTATGGGGAAGTGGCATTCAGCAAAAAAATATTTTGGTGTGGGGGGGGGGGGGGGCAATGTGTTTGAGCTCCAGTGTTGAGGCACCCATTTTACCTCTGTTTAATTATTTGTTTGTTTGTGTGTTTTTTTTAAATATTTATTTTCCTATTTTTTAACTGCCTGACCCAGTCTTGAATTTGTATCAGGTAAAGTCCTGGGATGTAAAGGCAGCTGGCATAATGTTAACCATATCACCCACAGAGTGCCAGATTGTTTATAAGCCTATATGCTTAGTACGCCTGATGGCCTGGACAGGAGTCCTTTTCTTTTACTTTACTATATTTACCCGACTCTACAAGAACATCATTTTGCCAGTTCTTCTTTATAGAGCAGAATGCTGGAGAATGACTAAAAAGAATGCTCACAAGATGTCCACCTTCCACCACACATGTCTACGTAGAATTATCAAAATTTTCTGGCCAGATACAATCTCAAACACTAAACTACTTCAAGTCACAAACCAAGAAACTTTAGACAATATGATTACCAAGAGAAGATGGAAATGGCTTGGCCACATTATGAGAATGAATTCTGATATATCTGTCAAAACAGCTTACACATGGACACCAGATGGAAAGAGGAAACAGGGGCGCCCAAAAACAACATGGAGACAAACGATGGAAAGTGACCTGAGTGCGGCATCTTTGACATGGAAAACTGCACTGAAGATTGTACAGGACAAGAAAGCATGGAAAGTCCTCTCTGAAGCCTCATGTGCCACTAGGCATAACGAGAACTGATATTTTTTAAAACTTATCTTGCCTGGTGCTGTTTTAAAAATAATTTCTTCACTGTGGCTTCCACTATTCAGGTCAGGGTCCGTTGTGCCATTCCTGCGCCGGAACTTGGCTTTATGGAATGTGACCAACTTAAAAATCACGGACAGCCCCCACTGTGTGGCCAGTTTTACCATCCCTGGTCTGTCACATGAAAGTTTTGATATAGACGGTGAGTACTGACATTTTGCCAGTGGTGAAGTATGATCAGTGTGTATGTGTAAGTGGTTGAGACAACACCGATGGTGGCTCCGTGGCTTAGAGGTTAGGAATGGTGGTTAGCAGTTTCATGATCCTCAAGTACTAAGGTTCAGTCCCAATGGTTCCCGTGTGGGTTGTGGGGCTCCATTGTGGGGAAAACAAGAATAGACTCTCTGTCTCCCTAAAAAGCGTGTCGTGAGAGTCATCTAATTGATAATTTCCTTTAAGGTCGGAGTGCATCTGCCAGACAGGCAGGGAACTAACAGTCTGCATACATATAATTTAGATCTGTAAAACAGATGTACATGCACCACTGAGGTTATGAAACAGGTCTAAAGTCCAGAGGTGGATAAACAACCAGAACTTTTCACCAGAGTTTACAGACGGTGAACGTGAAGAAGAAGAACAAGTTTCCATATGGTAGATGGCTAAAAAAATAATTGAGGTTTTCTGGCAAAGGTACAAGAATCACACTGTGGAAGAGATTTGGGCCCCACCACAAATATTCCAGAGGAAAACAGTGGTACACTGTAGCCAACTTTCATTGTGGAGATGACACAGCATTGAATATTTGAAGCGCTAGGAAATAGCAAATACACTGTATGGTGTCTTCTTTCTTTTCTTCTTTTGTCAAAATCTGCTTGTGCCGCTAGGCGTCGCAGTCTATCAGATGATCGGCAACCGAGCCAGGGTGTGCTCAGTCGCTTCATATGCCGTGATGTTATGAAGTCTCAAGTTGTCAGTGACTCCTTCAATCCATCTTCTTCTTGGTCTTCCCCTGCCTCTTGGTATTTCGATTTTCATGTTGTATGCTCTTGATGCTGGCATTGTTGGTTCCATTCTCATTAGGTGACCAAACCATTTCATTCTTTGCTTCTCAATAAATTTAACGATGGGTATGGTTCCAATAGTTCTTGTAATCACATCGTTTCTCACTCGATCTCTTCTGGTTTTATTCGCAGCCATTCTCAAACATCTCATTTCACAGGTGGTTAGTCTTCTCTCGTGTTCTTTTGTTAATGTCCAAGTCTGACATTGATAACCTATTGTCGGTATAAAGATTGTATTTATAATTTGTCTTTTTATCTCAACTGGGACAGCAGGGTGTTTTAAAATTGGGGCAAGCTGGTATGCGACATTGTTGGCTTGTTGGATTCTTGCTTCGATCTCTGTCTATTTTACCATTGAATGTAAAGATACTTCCCAAGTATTTAAATTCTTGCACTTGTTTTAGGCTGTGATCTAGAATCTTTATGTCGATGGTCTGTTGCTCTCTACTTATGCTCATGACTTCTGTCTTTTCAGTATTGATCTTCATATGATGCTTGAGGCAACTGTCGTGTAGTAGGTTTATGTGGTCTTGCAGCTGTTTACTATCACTGTGAAATAGGCATTGGTCGTCGGCAAAGAGCAGCTCATTGAAGTCCTCCTGTTTATCGACATCTGTTGGTGTTATGTCTATTTTATTAATATTGTCCATAAATATTATGAAAAGTAAAGGTGATAATACACAACCTTGTCTTACTCCTGATGTTACTGGGAACCAGTCTGTGATGCCAGCTCTTGTTCTAATGGCGCTTTCACTTTGTCTATAAATAGCCCTAACACAATCTAAAATTGTTGCATTTATACCGTAGTTTTCAAGAACTTTCCATAATAAATTTCTGTTTACTCTATCGAAAACTTTTTCTTGATCTATGAAAGCGATGTTCATTTGATGTCTGTGTTCTATTGTCTTTTCGCTAACTTGTCTTAAAGCAAAAATAGCGTCAGTACACCCTCTTCCTTTCCTAAATCCGACCTGTGATGGGCTCAGGATCGGTTCTACAACAGATCTAATTCGTTGTTCCAGAATTTTGGCAAACATTTTTCCTACGTGGCTTAGAAGGGAGATGCCTTTGTAATTGTTACAGTCTTGCTTATTGCCTTTTCTTTTCCAAATTGGGACTATAAGGGCTCTTTGCCAGTCTATTGGTACAGTTCTTTCATTCCAGGCTTTCCTAAATATGTGGAGTAGCCAGGTGACTCCAATTTCTCCACAAGCCTGTATTGCCTCGGCTGATATTCCATCAACACCTGATGCCTTATTTTTGGGACTGCATCTGATTGCTTCTCTGACTTCTTGTTCGATTATTGTAGGCTGTTCCTCGTTTGTACATCTGGGTGTGAATGGTACTGTTTCCTCATTTCCTGTTACATTCAGAAGAGTCTGAAAATATTCTTTCCACCTTTCTCTGATCTTGCCCTCCTCATGTATGGGTTTGCCTTGACTATCATTGACATATTCAGATGGCTGGAATGGTTCATCTCTAGTTCTCATTTTTGCAATGGTTTTGTAAAACTGTCTACTAGATTTAGCACAGATTTTGTAAGATTTTCCCCATACATGATCCAGGATGTTTCCTTGGATTGTTTAATTTCTCTTGCAGATTGTCGCCTGGCAATTCTGTACTTGATATAATCGTCATCTGAGTGGGATCTTAGCCATTTCTTGTATTGCTCCTTTTTACATTTCACTACTGTATGGTGTATCACGCGATATTTTCCTTCTTGTAACTTGGCTGTTGAGAGTATGTGCCAACAGCTTGTGTAGCACTGTAAGTAAAATCTAGCTCTCACGGTTAGTTTCTACATAAGTGGCGTGGACGTACAGCAATTATTTTGTCCTGCTATGTTCAGATTATAACAAGCTTTACCTGCTCAACAAGACATAAATCAAGCGTGTATTTGCAACAAATAGTAAACAGTAGCAATACACAGTAAAAAAAATAATTTTCTTTAGCAGGCTAAAGTGTAAGCACCGATTTCAGCCGTTACATGCACGCCTGACCGCTGCATTATGCACGCCACTTTCTTTGCAATATTACTAATGGAATAAGCAACTGGTCAGAAACACTGGCAAACTACTGAACATAAAATTGCTTTATGAAGCAACAAAAGGCCTAAAATGCTGGGTGGTTTGCTTTCTGGTGTCAGTATCTAGGTATGGCAGTTTAGCAGATGAACGGTGGCCAAGCCAGGAAACTGTTGCTTGGCCTGCTGGGATGTTGCCAACTCTTGGGGTGTCAGTGACTTTTTTAGTGCATCTTTTTTTAGGCTTACTACAGACTCTTTGTGTTTACATTTTCACGTTCTGTGATCTCATTGTCAAACCATTTGTGTTTGTCTCAGTTAATTTATTGATGGGGATTTTTCAGTTCTTCGTCTAAATTGATTAAATGATGGGTATTTTCCAGTAGTTCTTTGTCTCAATTAATTTAATGATGGATATTTTCCAGTACAGTAGTTCTTTGTCTCAATTAATTTAATGATGGGTATTTTCCAGTATTCGTTATGCTGATGATACAGTATTACTATCAACATCACAAAATGGTTTAGAAAACTTATTAACCTCACTCCAAAGAAATAGTGAAAATCATAACTTATTTCTTAACATAGCAAAAACAAAGATAATGCATACAAACAAAACTGCCATGGAGAAGGAAATATATGTTAATGAGGAAAGATTGGAAGTGGTGGAAAATTTCGAATATCTTGGGTCACTGGTTACCAACAATGGTGACACAATGAAAGAAATTAAACGGCGACTATCAATTGCTCTTCAAAGACTAAAACAACTGAATAAATTATGGAATTGTACAGATAGAATTACAAAGGTCAGATTTTTAAGAGCATGCATCTTTCCCATTGCAACATACGCCTGTGAGACCTGGACACTTACTAAACAAGCGGAACAGCGCATAAATGCATTTGAATATAAATGTTACAGACAGGTTCTAAAATTATCTTGGGTAAAGAAAAGAACAAATGCATCCATACTTCAAGAGCTGAATATTGAAGAGGGTTGGCTAGTAAAGACAATAAAACAAAGAAAATTGAAATATTTTGGTCACTTGAAACATCATGGAAGTCTAGAGAGAACAATAATGGAGGGGTATATGCCTGGGAAGAGAGGAAGAGGAAGGCCAAGGAGAAGATGGGTGCAGGATGTGGCAGATGATCTCCAGATGGGTGAATCAGAAGCAGGACATCTTGCTCAGGATAGGAAGGTTTTCCGGAGGGTTGTTATGGCAGCGAGGTTCCGCGAGGGACATGCTACTGAATGAATGAATGAATTTTCCAGTACAGTAGTTCTTTGTCTCAATTAATTTAATGATGGGTATTTTCCAGTACAGTAGTTCTTTGTCTCAATTAATTTAATGATGGGTATTTTCTAGTAGTTATTCTTCTCAGTGAATTTAAGGATGGGTATTTTCCAGTAGTTCTGATCATTCTTTCTTTCTCACACAGTCACTTCTGGTTTTGTTTATTCCTTTCTCACTCCTCATTTCACTAATGGTTAGATTTGTCTCTTGTCCTTTGATTAATGCCCAAGGCTTGAGCTCCTTGTTCTAGGATCAAAAGAAGCCATTTGCTTTTACTTTACTAATTTTATTTAAAACCAATCTTGCCTGGTACTGTTTAAAAACAAAAAAATGCTTTACTTCGGCTTCCATTATTCAGGTCAGGATCTCTTGTGCCATTGTAGGATCCCTTGTGCCATTGTAGGATCCCTTGTGCCATTAAAGGATTCCTTGTGCCATTGTAGGATCCCTTGTGCCATTGTAGGATCCCTTGTGCCATTGTAGGATCCCTTGTGCCATTGTAGGATCCCTTGTGCCATTGTAGGATCCCTTGTGCCATTGTAGGATCCCTTGTGCCATTGTAGGATCCCTTGTGCCATTGTAGGATCCCTTGTGCCATTGTAGGATCCCTTGTGCCATTGAAGGATCCCTTGTGCCATTGTAGGATCCCTTGTGCCATTGTAGGATCCCTTGTGCCATTGAAGGATCCCTTGTGCCATTGTAGGATCCCTTGTGCCATTGTAGGATCCCTTGTGCCATTGTAGGATCCCTTGTGCCATTGTAGGATCCCTTGTGCCATTGTAGGATCCCTTGTGCCATTGTAGGATCCCTTGTGCCATTGTGGGGAGAGGCTTAAAGCAAAGAAGACTTCATCCAATCAGTAAAACAGTCAAGTGTTATCTCCACAATGTTTCCCTGCAATGGCTTCCGTCTTCAGACATGGTTGTAGACTCAAACAGACCACTTGTTTTACATATTTTGAAGTGATCTTTCTTTTTGTTGTCTCGCGCTAAAAAGCATCACTGTTTTTTATTTTCCAGCCAACCCGAAAATCACAAGCATAATGATCACATCAGTTCTTGCCAGAGCGTATGCCCTTAACAAACCTGACAGCTCTACGGGAAAAGCTTTCCTTGACTGGCCAACCGTGACGAATGGCAGATACACATTTGTTTCCTCCACAGAATTCAGAATGTCCCAAGATTTGTACAACCCAGATATACCAAAATGGCCGCTGGATGCCAGGTTTTCCCTCGGCAATGTTGGCAACTCTTCTGTAGCTAATGTTATTGATTTTTATGTACATGGGAAGGATCAACATTTGTGGACAAATGTGACCCAGTTAGTCTGCATTGACTCCAGTACAAGAAAACCAACCCCACTGCCCGACTGGTTTAAGGAGCAGTACAAGGGAAAAGGCTGCTTGGAAAAAGGTTTCATTGTAAAGACATTTGAGCGGCCGCCAGTTACATTTGTTCAACCCGTTACGGTAAGTCATTATTCAGGTTTGATTTGTGGTGATTAATCATGTAGCAGGCCCTTTGCAGAACGTTGCTGCAATCACAATCTGCCTTAAAGAAACTCAGTCTTTCACCAGCCCTCCCACCTCATGCACTTTCCAACCCAGGGTGCCACTTATATCCTGTGCCCATCTTCATGTTGGTCGGCCCCTGCTATTCTTTACTGGTACCACACTTTCTGCAGTTATTTTTTTCAATCTGTCACAATTTTTTTTAATTTCCAAGAATAGATGCTCATTGCTAGCTAGTCTTCCTTCTTCTTCTGTGTTCAACATCAGTCAGGCTAAACATTGAGTCCCGTCTGGGTCAAAAATAGGATTGTGCGTTTAAGGTCCCCACCGGTCCCCCATAGCTTCTCTTGTAATGTGGCTCCCTTGGGCCAGATCCACAGTCTTTGCTCGGAGAGGTTAGGGCAGTACTGTAGTATGTGCTCAGGGGTCTGTTTTTCTGCTCCACAATCACAGGCAACAGATGCTTTTATGCCTATCCAGTACAAGTGTGCTCGAAGACCACAGTGTCTAGTCTGAAGTCTAAAAATTTATGTTTGTTTTTTCCTGTTGAGTTTGTTTATGCTGTCACTCTCTGTTCTGTAATCTCCATTCTGCCTTCTCCACTCCCGCTTGAAAGACTGCTTTAGCGCTTTTTTGGTTTCCTTGTAGCTCCACTGCAAGACCAGTTCTGCTTCCTTGGAGAGTAAGCCAATGTTGGTCCTTAGTTCTGCAATTAGTTTGTCTTGTTTTTTGCTAGATAGTGCTTGGAGAACAGACAATGAGTCACTAAGTATAACAATTTGGTGCCCTCTGTTCTTGAGTGATGAGATGTTGGACTGCAGAGAGGAGGGCAGTTGCCTCAGCTCTGAAGTTAGTGCAGAGATCACCTGCTGGTAGAGAGAAAGTTTCTGCTCTACTGCTAGGGGGTTTAATGTAAATTCCACAACCCCCCTTTCTGACTGCATCTGTAGCAGAGCTGTTGGTGAAAACCTGAGTCCAAGTGGTGTTTGGATACTTCTCATTAAGCATAGCAAGAGCCAGGGTTCTCTGTTGTCTCTGTCTGGGCATCTTTTGAAGTGATTCCTGGAACCTTTAGGACTACATTTGCTTTCTCTAGCTTGCTTTTCCATGGTTCTGGCTTAAGTTTTTCGCACAGTGCAACATCTCTTTCAAGCAGATCTTGGTGCTGTCTGTACAGTTCTCTAGCAAGGTGGTTGGGGCTCTGACGCTTCAGTCTGTTTTTTGTTCTCTCTTGAAATTTAAAATGCATTGGGTGACTTTGAAGTCTTTTTAATTTCTCATACTGTAAAAGAGTTTTTTATTGTCTTCTGAGTGGTTCAGCATCTGCTATCCTTTCTATCTCTCTGATGGGGGTGGTTTTCATGGCTCCGAGAACAATCCTTAATCCCATATTCTGAACCTTGTCCAGTTTTCCCATTGTTGTCTTGGCTGCTGCAGCCCATGCAGTGGAGGCATATTCCATGACTGGCCTGACTGCTCCAGTAATACTTGTTTAGTCTTCCTTGATTTTCAGATCTTTTAAGATGTCAGTATTTCTTTTCTGTCCAATATATTCTGAGCATTTTTCTATAGCATTTCAGCTCAAAAGCAATTTTTTTTTCTTCCCTAATGACTGTGAGATAGTCAACAACTCACATCTGTATGTTGCTACAGGGAAAATGTTTGCCCTCAAAATTTTGACTGCGGTTTCTTTGCTGGTACTGAAGAACCATAGATTTATCATGCTTTTGACTAAAGTGCAGATGGACAAAGAACCAAAACTTTCCACTAGGGTTTACAGCCAGTAAATGAGAAAAAGAAGAAGATAATGCTTTGTTAATCTTGCTGTTGATTACTTAATTAAAATAGTGTGGTCTCCGTGAGAGCTTGGCTGCAGCACATCCACTTCTGTTCTGCCCTATCTCTTCCTTTCAGTATTTTCATGTAGTTTGTGATAATTATTGTTATCCTGCCTCTGTTAAGTAGAGTTAGAATTATTCATAGTCTTTGTCATTTTCTTCTTCTTCTTTGTGTTCACCAGTTGTAAACTCCGGCAGAAAGTTCTGGTTGTTCATGCGCTTCTGGACTGTAGACTTGTTTCAGAACCTGAGTGTTGCATGCACATCCATTTCACAGGCATTTTTTTTTGGGGGGGGGGGGGGGGGGGGTTCCCGATATATGGCTTATCATTTTGTTGAGGTTTTGAAATGTTAAATCTGGAGTCATGTCCCATGCCTGTTTGGGTAGTCAAAGAAGAAGGAAAGAATGATTTCTTGTCATGAATTGTTTTGCTTCGTTATTTCGTTTTGGCATCTATGACTTTAAGGTTGTGGATGTAGTTTCATATATCTGATACAGGGGATTTAGCAGAAAACCACTTTGCACTGGTTTTGAAAAATAGTGTGAGCATCAGCCATTGAGTGCAATCAATTAATCAGGTGCAGTCTTCACAGTGAAAGTTGGCTGCAATGGATCTCCAACTCTCTCTTGTCCTGGTTGTACACTCTCAGACTGCTGCCCATCCATCTCTTGATATTGTCCTCCCACTTGTAACATTGCCTTCCTCTAACTCTCTTGCCTTCAACCTTTCCCTTCAGTATTGTTTTTAAAAGTGTTATATCTTTTAATGTGGCCAAAGTATTTCAGTTGTCTCTTTTTTATTTCTTTCATTGAGCGCATTGAGAAACTACAAAACCTGAGTGGGAAATTGCCTTGTGATGCCGCAAACAGCTGATACATTTTTGGGTTGGTTGAGTAAAAGAACACTCGATACATTTTTGGTTGTTTGTGTAAAAGAACAGCCGATACATTTTTCAGCTGGTTGAGTAAAAGAACAGCTGATACATTTTTGGGTTTGTGGAGTGAAAGAATAGCTGATGCATTTTTGGGTTGGTGGAGTGAAAGAATAGCCTATGTATTTTTGGGTTGGTGGAGTGAAAGAATAGCCGATGTATTTTTGGGTTGGTGAAGTGAAAGAATAGTCAATTCATTTTTGGGTTGCATGACTTTTATTTGCATCTTCTTCTTCTTCTTCTTTGCGTTCAGTTTCATATGCTCAGATCAGACCATCAGGTGGGTTGCCTCTCTGAACTCGCATGTCAGCAGCAGGTCCTTCGTGGTTCCCCACAGCTTGCTCTGCACACTTTACTCTTGAGGCCAGGTGTAACTTTTGAAGTTGTAGGTAGAGTGGGCAGGTCTGCAGAATGTGCTCAGGTGTTTGTGGTCCTGTTTGACAAGCTGAGTGAACGAATAAACATGACATCACTTCAATAAGTGCTTTGTCCTCTTTTTCTGCAGCCAGCAGAGTTCCAGTGCTGATTATACCAGTAGCATTTTGATTATATGCCAATTTGCTTGTCCTCTTAACCAGTTGTTTCCAAACTAAGGAGTTTTTCTTCCTCGACCCCTCAACCACCCCGCCCCCTTTCCGGGGGGGGGGGGGGGGGGGGGTGCTTGAAGAAGTTTCAAGGAGGTTTGAAAATTGAGAATATTTTTACTTGTAGTAATGCAGATCTTTAGCTTTAACACATTATCAGTCATGAAAACAAAACAGCATTACCAGCTTGATGTTGAGAGTGATCTCCATTTGCCTTGTCCAACATTAGACTAAAAGTAACAGGTACATTCAAGACACACAAAAATATCAACCTTGACATTATATATGGATTATAAATTACCAATTGTTCTTGATTGTTTCTTTTGTTATTTGGCACTCTTATTTATTTGGATGTTTTTTCTCCAAGTTCTTATTAACAGTACTTGGGATTTTTATATTTTGTCCTTTTTTAAATCACATTTGTTTAAATTGTTGGAAAAGGGGGGAGTGGCATGGGTGTCTTGCCATAAACTTAAAAAAAAAGGTGTAAAAAGGGGTGGGGGCGGATGATCGCCATCTGAAACAGGTTGAATACCACTGTTGTAAGCATTTAATTTTTCAAAGGATATGCAACAAAATTTGTTTTCTTTAGTATTTAATTGTTGTCTTTTAATTAACTTGTTATTTTTTATCCATAGGTTTCCTGGTCAGACACCGACAACTACAAACATACAAACTTTGCCAGTTACGTCAGGTTTGCTGTAGACTGCCTCCATGCTGCCCTGCGAGAAGACTCAATTAACAACACCAAACATACAGTGTCCACCAAGAACAGCAAGCCGTCACATAACGACATCGAGCGCAACAATGAGGCAGAGGTTGCCAGTAAAATTGAACTGGATAATGAACAAACTGCTTCCGATACCATCAATGAAAATAATGAAACTCTCCACAATAAGAAATCCACAAAAGAACATGTAGTCGGTAATGGAAGTGATATAAAGGAGAAACCTCTACAAGGAATTACTAAAGAAAAAATTGCCAATGGGCTGAAGACAATTCAGATTTGTTACTTAAGTGAAAGCCTTGAGGGCCAGACACTTAAAGTCCATATCTGGCAGCAGGCAGGCCTAGAGTATGTTGTCTGGTGTGCTGTGGAAAAAGATTCCAAAGATATATGCCAGATCAAGTTAGAATATTTTGATACTCCAAGATCATGCACTGGTGATTAGTTCATTGCTGAAAGCTCTGCTGGATTAATTGATGATCTCCATTATGTTTAAAATACTGTGTACATAGTAGGTTTTACAGTTATTCAATAACAGGCAATGCTGGTAATGTTTATTGAGGGCAGTCAAAAAGTTTACAGTTTAACACATAGGAATCAAGACCGATACATGGAAATAAAGTGTTTTTCTTTTTTTACTTATTTACTCCTGAGGGCAACATACTTCTGTCACAACTATAGGAGAGCCCTAGGAAGGGTAGGGTTCCTATACAGGAGGTATCTTCAGTCTATAAGTGTGGCTCACTAGAAGTATGGTACTTCATTGTCTACTAGGGTAGAAAGACCGCGATATTACTCCTGGGACAGAGGACAGGAAGATAAGTCTACCCTGCTCCGATGGGTGGTGCTAGGCCGACTAGGTATCCTGGTGGCAACTCCTCTGCCACTTTTAAAGAAAGAGCCCCCAGAGAAAGAAAGCGAAGAATGCCCCCTTCTCGCTCACTCAACTATTACTCACGCACAGCAACACAGACAGACGAGAATAGTAGTGAATGAAGAATGATGTCGCTTTAATTTTACTACAACTGACTGGCTAAAAATTGACAGTGGTTTGGTGTTTGATTTTAAACCAAATGGTTATCATCATCAGGAAATGTCTACTGGGTCCAGTTCCTTCCCCGCACGAGTACAGCTCACCCGTGGATACTCCCAAAGGCTGGACTTGATGGGGAAACCGGAACACTTGGCTTCTTGTAGATCTTATTTCTTGCGATATCCTCTTGTAGATAATCCACCGCTGATGTTCTTGAAGTTCAGATACGACACGAGGTCGTTTAGAAAATTCGACACGTGGTCGGTTACAAATACGACTAGTAGTCGGTTATGAATACTAGGATTAAATCCCTTAAACTGTCTCTTTGTCTGTGCCGATTCTATGGCGACATGACAATGGGTACAATTGTGTACTAATCGTTGAGTCGTTGGTGTTATGAAAAATGCCGCAGGGCCCTCAGATCGGTCAGAAATCACTACAGTAATCCAGAATGAATTAATATAGAACTACACTCGCTAATCTGGATACTGCACTTGAAAAACTAACTACCTCCGCTCTCAACACAGTGGGAAATCAAATGCCCGAAACATGGCCGCTTCCGCTCAAGATGGACGAACCACGTGACGCCAGTCGTGCGCATGCGCCAAAAAGAGTTAGCGCCAACTGTTACCTTCTATTGATTGGTCGCAAAACTAGTATTACATGATTTGGATGTAACTAGTCCAATCTGGTTTCTAGCGGAAAGTAATAGGGAAAATCGGGTCCTCTAACTAATGTTATATATATATATATCTAACTATACAGGTAACTAGGGGAGCGTCAGTGGTCATTGCCAGTACTGTCACAACTTCCATCTCTTATCTTCCTAATTCCCTGATTGTGACACCTATGTTTAGGCCAGAAACCACCTCTTCAGTTCAGTAAAAAACTTTTGTGTATTTAACTAGGCAGACATCCATAAATTAAGGAATCAATGCATGTACTTGGAGTTAAATGTAGCCTTTATTCTTTTTCTACACAAAGGGAGTGTACTACCATCTCTTGTTTATCTTCATAATGCTGTTATTGTAACTCCCCCTGGTCAAAAACCACCTCTTAAGTTCAGTAATAATGTTTTTGGTATTAAAAATAAAAGACATGCATGATGATTGATGGACTCTTTACTATGAAACCCAGCCATAATGCTATGTGTTCATAAATATATTTTACATTTGGTCAGAGTACACTAAAAAAAAGCTGGCTTTCCCCAGTGGCATTTCTACTTTTCAGTGTTTAAAAGATGTATAGTTTGGAAATTTCATTCTAGGAGTCTGCTGCAAAAACTACCGGGGCTTATAGTACGGGATCAAGGCATAGTCACTCTTCATTACGATGTACTTAGTTCATTAAGGAACTTCTGGGCATTAAAAAAAAAAAAAAAAAAAAGACAGCTTGCAGCAGAATCTTCATGTTTAGAAACAGAAAGAAGCTGCTTGATGCCAAGATAGAGGTTACAAATTTAAACAGTTTATAATGATTTCAGTATCTAAAAATACTCTTAGTTCATTTGTTTTGTAGCTTATCCTTTACAGAATTCTCCCCTCAAAGACTAGTAAAGTAGCTTGTGCCCTTGCCTCATATATTTTCCTGCCCTAGATGGCTACAATATTATGTGCCAGATTTGTACTGGTTGAGTCAGGAACAATGATTCGTTAGAAACTAATTTTTTACAAGCTAGTAATGTGTTTTAAATATTCTACAACTACCCCTTGGGAATCAGTGACAAAGCTCATAAATACTCTCAGCGGAGCTAGAAGTTTTTTTTTTTTTTTTACTCTCAACTAACAGCAATAAATTGACATTTTAAATTAATCCTTACTAGTGGTAATACTTAAAAAGTTAGTGAATTATGTTTCATAACTCTTGTAATACTTTGAATATTGTTGCAGTTGTTTAACTTACGAGGGAGGATTTAATTGCTTAGGTGGTGTTCATTTTACTAATTGTTACTAATAATTAAGAAATACTTAGAAATACCTTTAACCATTTAATTTTTATGTAAAAGTTTCAGTCAGTCAGTAGCATGTCCTTTGCAGAACCTTGCTCCCATAGCAACCCTCCTGAAAACTCCACGATCACAAGCAAGCATAAAAGTAAAAGTTGACTTAAAAAAAAAAAAACACCATTACTGGAGTATTGTCAGTCTCTAAACCAACTCTTGTGATCATTAAAAAATAATATTTAAAAAATTGAAAAACAATTTTTATCTAATTTGCTGTAACTAATGTGGTTTAGAACTGTTTCCTATCAGGTGTTGCATAGTAACATTTATTATATAACATTTATTATTTTAAACTGATGAGAAATATTTAAAAGGTGATATGTTTACTTAATTAGTACTAAGCAGAAAGGTAAAAATTACTTTTAAGGTGATTAATAATTAAAAAGTTCCAGAAAATTGTTAGTTTGATCAGAAGCCATCTGCTCCATATTTTCATTGCTTTTGCTGATAAATTATATACTGCTCACAATTTTTTTGGGTTTTTCAATCTAGAAGACTTACATTAAAAATAATCAGTATGTATCCTGCCAAGATCTGTGTTGTTCAAGTCTAGTATTTTGAATGAGGTGTTCTTAATTTTGCTGTTTCATTTGTTCTTTATCATTATAATTCATGCACTTAAAAAAAATGAATTCAGTTGAGATTTGTGTGGCCTCATATTTATTGCCATTTAACTTCAAAATTCAGCATTATGACGTTATTACCAAAGAAATGAAATATGTTTAATAAAACCAATTAACTTGGGATGACATGCCTTACATTGATAGGTACTTTATTTTTAATTCACCCTAAACAAAGGAAGTCCTGGAAGTGGGCTCATTTCTAATGTGTCATTTTATTTGGTGCAATGTGTATGTGTATTTTTTTTAGGTCTGCAGACATTCCTGTTGGAGCTACAGAATTTGTGCACTGCAGAAAGAGACTGAGCCAAGTAAAATAAAGCCTGGTGCAATGAAGTTGACCCTCTCACCTTTCTTCTACAGACTGTCCATGCTGCGTGGTTGATTATTGTGTCGGTTCACAGCCTTTTTTTTTTTTTCCAAATTGTAAATCTTTACTCATACAGATTCCATACCATGTTGCCAAATTGTCCAACACCTTCCTCTGCCTCTCCTCCAACATTTAATATTTGTGTGTCACATTGATTAACTGTCAGAACTGAACAAAGTAAAAATGATTTACTGCTGAATAAATTTAATTCTTCTTGTATTTAAAAAAAAAAAAAAAAAACTGAATCCTCAGATGGGGAGAAGTAACTGGTTAAATATCTTAGAACAAGTTTCTCTTTTTTTGTGTTTCAAGTTTTTTTTTTTTTTTCCCTACAACTGCGATTTTTGTTTTGATAAATTTAAGTTTATTTTGACTGAAGTTTGTGATACTCAGGGCTTTTTTTCAAGAGAAGGAAAGGTGCCAATAATCAGCAGGAAGCATCTGAAATAGGTGCAGGTACACACCATAAAGCACCTATTAACATGAAAGCTTTAAAATGTTTGCCTTAAAACAAAAACAAAATAGTGATACTGGGTAAGGTTGTGAACCACCAGGAAAAAGCTCCTGTGATACTGAGTTACGTACCTTGGGTGTGTTGTTAGGTTGTAAGTACAAGAGACTCAGAGAAGGCGCTTTGGAAAATATAAACTACTGTCCTGTGTGTTTGCTCCCTGTGTTTGGGGGGGGGGGGGGGGGGGGGGGGGGGGGGTTGCCAAAAATGTGGTTTGAAAATCCTTTAAAAAATTTATATTCAAATATATTCTCCAGGTTATGTCGATGTGTTGGAAAATGAGCAGGCAGATAGTCTGGCCAGCTTTGCACTACTTGGTGGTGAATTGATGTATGACAAGCTAGATATTATGAGGGCCCTTTAGGAGCGAGTGAACAGTGCAGAGGCCCAGATAGATCACTACGGTCTTAAGATAATGGTGCTGCGAGGAGTTACCAGGGGATCTGGCAGACGCTCAACACTCAGGGAAAGGGCGAGATGGATATTCAGTCAGACAGTTACTGGTGCCATCGGAATTGAAACTTTTTGCTTACTGCTGACGATGGGACGGGGGCACTTATGAGAGTGTCCTGAGTGCTGTGATATTGAGTCTTAATTCAACATTTAACGTGTATAAGGAAGGTGGGGTCTGCAGAGTGACATAAATCTTTAGCACAGAGTTCCATCTGACCTTGCTAAGCCACTGCCCCTGCTCCAACCTTTCACTCTAAGCAAAACAAAAAATGGGAACCCAGAACCCATACAGGAAGGGTTACATTATGGGAAGGCAACTGTGGCCAGTAAAAAAGCAAAAAATGCAATGTATTAAGATCTAACCCTTCTCAGAAACAATACTGCAGGGCTCAGTAGAGGGAAAGAGGAGAAGAGGCAGACCAAGAAAAACCTGGTTACAAAACCTGACTGACTGGACAGGCCTCAGGCATGCAACCATGAAGTCCATTGCAACTGACCGCCAAAGGTGGAAAGAGCTGATCAGACAGTCAACAGAAACTGGTGACCCAGTGACACGTGTTACGGGATAATGATGATAATCTGGCAATGCTGATGTATCAGAGGGTCTTTGGGAAATGAACAGGTGGACAGACTGGCTGGCTCTGCAAAACCTGGGGAAATACTGATGCATGATGAGGCAGACATGGTTAGTGCGTATACAGTTCGAAGGAGGTGATGGATCACCAGTCTGGTGAGATTGATGCAGCGGGGAGCGACGAGAGGTTCTGGCAGATGCTAGAGGCTCAAAGGAAAGGCAAGACGGACGTTTAATCAGAATGCTACTGGCACCATTCAAACCACTGGATGTAAATTTGCCTAGAAAAACCACACAACAGCCAGGGGCTGTTGGGGTTGGTTCTGCAACGTCCTGTAAAGGATATGCAACCAACTTACTTAGTGGCACCATTAGTATCGAAACTGGCTGCTGAAGATTGAGACAGATCACTTATGGGAATGCCCCAAGTGCTGTGATGTTGGTTCTTGAAACAACTTAACTCAGGGTCTGGGCAGCAATCAGTGTCCAGGGAAACAGTCAGGCATACTTTTAGCCGGGTTGACTTAACCAAGATCACAGTACTCAGGGCATTCTGAAAAGTACTCTCTCCTTGTCTCCATCAGCCAGCGCAGAATTACAATTCTGATGTGACTTGTAGCTGTTTGATTGTTTGTCCATCTTTACTTGTCTCTGAGTGTTGAGCCATAGCCAGATTTTCTGCTCACTTCCCCTATATATTTTTCTCTCGAGACTGCCTCTGGTCACTTCTGCATCATTTTATCCAGACTTCCCCCTGGTCACTTCACAATGCATCATTCTCTCCAGACTGACCTGGGTCACTTCGTTATGCATCATTTTGTCCAGACTGCCCCCTGGTCACTTCCCATTGCATTGTTCTGTCCAGACTGCCCCATGGTCTTTTCCCATTGCATTGTTCTGTCCAGACTGCCCTCTTGTCACTTCCCAATGCATCATTCTCTCCAGACTTTTCCATGATCACTTTACAATACATAATTCTGTCCAGACTGCTGCCGGTCACTTCCCAATGCATTTTTCTGTCCAGACTGCCCCCTGGTCACTTCCCAATGCATCATTCTCTCCAAACAACCTCCCGGTTGCTTCCCAGTATATCTTTCTCTTGAGACTGCCCCCTGGACCAGTGCATCATTATCTCCTGACTGGTGAGCTGTATGTTCTTCTACTTTGTTTACTCGCTAACATGTTGTTATGTTATCACAATCGACGTCACTGCATATTGGGCATTCCCATGCGTGCTCAGTCCTCTGATGCAGCAGCAAAGTCCTTTTACTAATTGTTACCATGACAAGCTGGTTGTATTATTTCCTATCTTGGCTTTACACTCGCTAACAAGGGGCCTTGACCACATCCTGCTACTGGTACGCTCAGTATGGTTTCCTCAATGGTCACTGAAGATGAGAGAAAATGACGAGAGTGCAATGATACTTTGTTAATTAATTAATTCATTTACATTAATAAGAATATTTACAAATCTGTTTCTGTTAGAAATTGTTCAGTTGTGATATTTAATTCACATTTTGTTTTGAATTGTGTTAAGTTTTGATATTTATTTAACTTTTTTTTTTTTTAATTATTATTGTGAATCTCAGGTTACATTGGTATTTGTTGTTGGTCCCTGTGTATTTCCTTGTTATATTACTAACGTTGTAAATTAGAAAATTATTCTACTGTTGTTAATTTCTAACATTTTCTGGTTATTTTTTTAACTGTTGGTTCATCACAGTACTGCTTTGTTGTTAGTTTTGTACGTGTATTGTATTTATTATTTGTTAGCATATATATGTTTTATTTCTTTTCGTGACTTTCTTCATGATACATTGTGTTTGCTAAGACATTGGTACTTGTTAAAAACTCAGAGCTATAAGAGAAGGAAATGAAATAAACATACATAACTTTTAAGTGTTTAAATTAAATAATAGCTTCTTTACAGCAGGTTTGAAGAGTATAAATGCATGCTAGAGAAACAAGAGTGAATGTATTGAAAGCTTCAAAGAATATTTTTCTGGTTTTTTGTTTTTCTTCTTCACTTTCATTGGCTAGATCTGGCTTGTTTGTATGCAGAATGTTGATGCACTCCAACTCTGAAGGAAACCCCACTGTTTTGTAAACTTTTACGACATGCTTATAAGGAATACGCTGTCAATGTTCTTCAATCATGTGATGTAAAAACGGGGCATTGGACAGATCTACGGTAGAAGAGGCAGGGGCAGACCAAGAGAGATGGTACTTGACGGCCTGAAGCGATGGAGGAATATAATTAATGAAATTAATACGGAATAGCAAAGAATGAGAACTGTGGAGGGACATGAGTGCCTAAGTCACCTGGCAAGTTGCAAGATAATGGTAATGTAAGGAGAAGTAGGTTCTCTTCCCCTTCCCCTTCCATGTATGTATGTATTACGTATGTCTGTATATGAGTGTGCATGTATGAGAATGTGAGAGTATGTATGCGTGTGTGTGTGTGTGGTTGAGTGTGTACGATTTTGTACACATGATGTGTGTATGCATTATTCCATAATGTATATTTCTTTATTACATCCATAACATGCATTATTGATAACAAGCATTGGTACTCTGAAAAATGAGTGCTTAGAAGGGCCGAATGTCAGACGGGACTGCGTGCCCAATTTGTAACCCTTTGAAAAAAAAGTTTGTTCGTTCGTTCGTTTGTTTGTTCAAAATGGGGCTCTGGAACCCACACAGGAATTTGTGGCTTCTCCTTTCAGGACCATTGTCCCGTCATAGGGTGCTAACTTAGTGCCTATGACCTAGGTTCTGGAACCAGGACAGCTCATACACCTTGAGGCATTCCTCCAATCTTGTGTTTGTGGGGCTGGTCGGCTGAGCCCCTAACCCTAAAAACATATCCGGAAAAAGGGGGGGGGGGAGGCTCTGTGGTTCTCCTTTGCCCCTCCCGCAACCCCCCCCCCCACCCCAAATATGTACGTAGGCCGTCTCTTTTAAAGTATTTGTTTACAGATTTTATTTTTTTTAAATGTATGTTTATATTTATTAGCCATTCAAGACATTATAAGAATTAGTATTATTACTACTGCACACTTAAACAATAGTAAACTTAAAAATGTTTAAATTCTAATGTCAAATCAGTACTGTTGTATGGAGTAGAAGCATGCAGAACAACTAAAACAATTACTATTTAACAGTCATTAACCGGTGCCCACGCAGAATAGGTTTAAGGTTTGAATGGATCAACATCATGGCACACGGGTAGTAACCCATAAGTGCTCCGCTCTTCTTCTAACTTAAGTCCGAAGTAGCTCAGCGTAGTGCGTGGGCTCCGTAGCACCAGCAAGGATCCTGAAATATTTTGGGTACATTTTTAACTTCAAATTTTGCCCGTGCTGCGATGTTAGGCTACTATTTTCTATTTCCAACTGCCCAGGTTTTTTTTTACATGCGCAGCAATACACACAGGCGCCCGGTCTCACTACCCAGAGACCAGGGGGAGATGCTAGAAGTCTACGTGAACAGAACAAATCCCAGCCTTTACTGGGGTCTTGAAACCGGGACCTCTAGCACTAGAAGCGGACACCATACCTCGTCGCAATGTTGGTGGTGCCCGTATGTGATTAAAATTGATCACGTGTGCAACTGCAGATCTGTTGGTGACTTCTGCTACCATCAGTGATGGACTAAATTTCTAATGTCGGACTCAAGTGTTAACACTTCGGATGGCTACCATATGCTTTAATGCGTGTGTATGCTAGATATGCTGAGACAGCAGTTTGTCAATCTTTCCACAAGGGACTGTGATAAACATTCTGTGTGTTTTTCGTTGGCACAGGAGCGGAGCAAAGATGGAGTGACCTGTTTGCTATGAAGCTGAAACTACGATTACCAGACTACCAGACACATTGAGATTTCAATCGTTCGTCTCCGTGTTGTTTTTGGGTGCTCCTTCTTTATCTTTCCTTCTGGTATCCGTGTGAGAGATGTTTTACAGTGGCATAGGCAGACCGCAACAACTACAACAAAAAACAAAAACCACAACACATGGAGAAGAGAGCTAGAGAATGAAGTTCAAAATATGTTGAGGACATTCGGTCAGCAGTATGCAGTAGCGAAGAATAGACCGCCTTGACGTGAGTTGATTGAGGGTCCATGCTCCATTGGGGAATAGAAGGCTAAAGAAGAACAAAAAGACAATGTTTAAACCTTTGAGCTTCCCCATAAAATTATAGTTGGACTGAGGGCACCCAAACTCCCAAGACTTATTTACGGAAGCAGCAACTTTGTTTAAAAACCTGGCCCTAGCAACACTTGTTTTGGTGCTTGATATCTGGAATCTGCACTGTTGGCCTGCCATCCATGTTTAGATATTTTTTTTTTAATCTCAGGGTTTTAAACCTTAAAATAGCAGTCAGAAAGGGAGAAATCGATTGACATTGTTTATATCAAGGTCTGAAAAATATGCTTAAAAAATCCAAGCTGGATTAATCAGGCAAGAATGAATTGAAACACTAAGCACTTCACGAATAGCTGCCCTAACCTTCATCTTTGTGACAGGGTATGCGGGTGTTCAAGGGAACGAGCGTGCAGACTATCCGGCTGACACTGCGGTTGCTATGGCTGGTCCAGTACTAGACGGAATGCCATGCATTGCACGTACCGTACCGAGGAGCACGCCAAAGGACATGACTCCGTATCCCTGTCTAGACTGATAGACATGGGGGTGCAGCCTGGAGCTGCAAGAAATGAACATTTCACTAACGGGACAAGGCGTTTCATTAACCAAAACAGAACAGGCGTCATCAGTCGTTTTACACTTGTGGAGCTTTTGAGGAGGAGATCGGAGCACCCATGGATCTGTCCAGAGTGGTGTGATGATAATCCTTTCTAATCACTAATCTCTATGGTTTGAAGAAAGAAAAAAAACACCCGGAAACGAAACAGTTTTTAAACTTCTGCTCGTTCGGTATTTATAGAAAAACAAGAAGTTTGAACAACGGATCAACATCATGGCACACGTGTGTAACCCCTCAGTGCTCATTCTTCTTCTAACTAAAATCTTGAGTCAGAAAAGGCTCAGCACCGGCGAGTTTCCTGAAATACTTTTGGTAGATTTTTTACTTCAAATTTTGTTCGGGCAGCACCGTTAGGCTACCTTTTTTTTTTATTTTTTATCTCCAACTGGAGAGTTTTGACGTTCGCAACAATGACACCGGCGTCCCATCTCACTACCCAGAGACTAGGGGGGAATTACTAGAAAGTCCAAGTCCACACGAAAAAATCCCAGCCATTACCGGGGATTGAACCTGATACCTCTCTAGCACTCGAGGCGGATACCATGCCTTGAGACCACGAAGGCCACCCCCACCCCCCCACCCCAATCCCCAAGAAAAAAAACAAGACAAGTCAGCTTGTACATGATGTATTTATTAAACCTTCACCCATACAATTTCTTGAGATCTATTCTTTACACGGACATTTGTTGTCAGTCGCTGGTAACTTGTTCGTTAACTGCAGGTGAATTATCCCAGACAGCGCCCCTTGGAATCCCGAGTTGTAATCCAGCGCCACCTCGTTGAGAACGTAATCGGTTCTGATATCTGTGTAGCTATCGTCGGCTTCAGGACCTCCAACCAGAGCACCATTTAAGACGTGGGGGCTGGGGGCTGGACTATCTAAAGCCCCCTCGCAAGACGCAGGTGGGGTGGGGCAGGAGGCAGCCCTGTGATGTGGTCGAAGAGGATACTTTGATCCATAACCTGGAGAATGAAACATTTTTTAAATGCTTTAATGAAATGATGGTAAATAAAAGAGGTACACACATACATATTATACACACACGACAAATGCAATATTTCGGGCACAGTAAAAGATACACCACTCATAAAAATCATACTAAACGGAAACCGTTTATGGCAGGTAACGAAACAAGTTGGAAGGTGACATTAAAGATGAACCAAGACTAGTCTGTTAGGATGTTAGGTCAAAGCGGAAGACGGAAATGCGTTGGATATTCTTTACAGCGCCGGTTACTTTTACTATGTAGATGGTACATGCCTAATCGATGATGATATGTCCAACTCAAACATGTGAAGGTTTTTATCAATCACATATCTGCCACACCAGATTTTCTCCCCAAGACTCACTTCATCGCCTCTCTAGAGAGGGACAGTGTATTATATTCAGACTAAGGACTGGGCACAACAGATTTTGTCAACATATGTTCAAATTTTTCGGTGTAGGAAATACGGAGACGTGTCCCTGCAGCGTGGCACCCGAAAATGCTGAGCATGTGCTCCAACACTGTCAACTGTGTGCTGACAACAGAGACGCAATCTGGCCTGTTCCAACCACACTGAAGACAAAACTGTATGGTACACGAGAGGATTGCACGATAGCTTTTATAAAGGCTACCGGCCTCCTGATGTAAGTTTTCTGACAGAAGGATCGAAGAAGAAGAAGAAGAAGAAGAAGAATCACTTATCAGTCTCAACACATCAGTTGCCTTGGGCGACTGGTGTAGGCAATCATGCCTCTACTTAATCTGCGATGCGCAACTGCGTATAGCTTTCGTGTGTTGACACCCCCCAACCCCCACATGCTATCACAAAAGACTCAAGAATCTTCTTACGTTGTCTTCATCTGTCTCTCTTTCCACAGATCTTTTCAGCTGTCACAACATAGACCCGTTTCCTTCTTCACATAACATAACCCCCAAAAGTGATAACTATCTCTTTCTGATGTTTGTGATAAGTTGTCTTTACCTCTTACAAAATATATGGGCTGCTCTTTTTCGCTGTCCAAGGAATTCTAAGGACTCTTTTGTAAAACCACATCTCCGAGGCCTCAAGATATTCATTAGCATGTTTATTGATTGTCCAGACTTCATAGGCAATTGTTCAGACTGGCTGTATATAGCAAGCGAGAATTCTTGTTATAACTTCCAGTGGATGTTATCCATGTACCCAGACACTTACATTTCTATACTTATGCTTAAAAAAAAACGTCTCTAAATTTTAGTATAAATTTATGAACTACAATACAACTAGCCACCCGCCGAGAGTACTCACAAAGCAGAAACACCTTAGCAATGGCGACGATCTCAGGTGGTTTCTGTGAAATTGCCCCTTAACCGAACGACGCAGCCGCGATACGAACTCGAGACCTTCAGAGCAGAAGGTAAACGGCTTGACTACTTCGCCAGGGAAAACCCCTTGTGGATTGAGTCAGAATCTACGTCTTCGCGGATAGGCGCTAAAATACCTGCCACGATGACTCCTACACCATACCTATCTCATAGATGACGCTACACAATACCTATCTCATAGCTGAAGCTACGCCATACCTATCTCATTGCTGAAGCTACACAATACCTATCTCATAGATGACTCCTACACCACCATACCTATCTCATAGATGACTCCTACACCACCATACCTATCTCATAGATGACTCCTACACCACCATACCTATCTCATAGATGACTCCTACACCACCATACCTATCTCATAGATGACTCCTACACCACCATACCTATCTCATAGATGACTCCTACACCACCATACCTATCTCATAGATGACTCCTACACCACCATACCTATCTCATAGATGACTCCTACACCACCATACCTATCTCATAGCTGAAGCTACGCCATACCTATCTCATAGATGACTCCTACACCATACCTATCTCACAGCTGAAGCTACGCCATACCTATCTCATAGCTGAAGTTACGCCATACCTATCTCATAGCTGAAGTTACGCCATACCTATCTCATAGCTGAAGTTACGCCATACCTATCTCTTAGATGAAGCTACACCATACCTATCTCAAAGCTGAAGCTACATCATACCTATCTTAAAGATGACTCCTACACCATACCTATCTCATAGCTGAAGCTACATCATACCTATCTTATAGATGACTCCTACACCATACCTATCTCATAGCTGAAGCTACATCATACCTATCTTATAGATGACTCCTACACCATACCTATCTCATAGCCGAAGCTACGCCATACCTATCTCATAGCTTAAGCTACACCATACCTATCTCATAGCTGAAGCTACACCATACCTATCTCATAGCTTAAGCTACACCATACCTATCTCATAGATGAAGCTACACCATACCTATCTCACAGCTGAAGCTACATCATACCTATGTCATAGCTGAAGCTACACCATACCTATCTCATAGCTGAAAGTACACCATACCTATCTCATAGCTTAAGCTACATCATACCTATCTCATAGCTTAAGCAGCAACATACCTATCTCATAGCTTAAGCTACATCATACCTATCTCATAGCTTAAGCAGCAACATACCTATCTCATAGCTTAAGCTACATCATACCTATCTCATAGCTTAAGCAGCAACATACCTATCTCATAGCTTAAGCTACAACATACCTATCTCATAGCTGAAGCTACACCATACCTATCTCATAGCTGAAGCTACAACATACCTATATCATAGCTGAAGCTACACCATACCTATCTCATAGCTGAAGCTACACCATACCTATCTCATAGCTGAAGCATCCCCCGTCGTGGCTGTTGTCTCCAAGAAGGTAATTGATCTGTTCCACGGCCCACTTTCTGGTCTGGTCAGGAATAATCCCCAGGTCGGCGACGATCAAAGCTATGAAAGCCGTGTTTGCCGTGTGTCTGTAACGAAAAGCGAATGAATGCACCATGTAAATGGGGATCTTAAACAACATAAAGAAACATTCAGATACGATAAATCTCCAGGGAACACTTGGCCAACTGAATTACAACCAAAAAAAAAATTCTTTTTTAAACAATTACTATCACCATTGTCAATTGAGTAAGGAAAGAGAATTCCTGAAATCTATATAAATCCTATCTTGATGTATAGAAGTGAATCATGGACAGTTGGCAGATTAGTGAAAAAATATTTGGAAACTACGGAGATGTCGCTCGGAAATATAAGGATGATGAGAATACCCTGGACAGATAAAAGAGTAATGAGGATGTCTTGAAAGAAACTGACTTCCGCGAAAAACTGATTGCCCATATCAGAGAAAGACAATCTAAATTCTTTGGTCATGTGATGAGAAGGAGAAAACTGGAGTACATCGTGACAGTAGGAAAGTTTGAGGGGAGGAGAGGCAGAGAGAGACCGAGAGAACAGATGCTGGACAGTTTGACATCATGATATGGAAGATCATCTGTGTCAGAGTTGATTGAAAATGGCGGAGACAGAAGGTTGTGGATGCCACACGGCATAGATTTTAAGAAGAAGAAGTACCCACGGTTTATTGGTGTAGATATCACCCGCCTCCCATTTCCAGTTGATGTCTCACTCACAGTTTTTGAAAGGCTGCCTCTAATCTCTCCGCCGTCTTCTTGGCCTGTCTGTACTCGACTCTGATTCAACTGTTTTATGAGCACAGTTATTCTGTCTGTTACATGCCCATCTCTCTATATGCATCGACCATTGTAGTCTATTAGCTCCTATGTTCCAAGCAATTAGTGATGATTTAAATAGATTTGTGAGTTTCGATGTTAGTTTCTTAAGCTCCAGTCTCCCTTGTTCGGATCTTTTATTGGTCTAAAAATCCGTTAATTGACTGCCCCCAATCCCGTTTCCCAAATATAAAAAAATAATAATAATAACAGGATGTTGGAGGACAGCCTCAGCTTGAGCCAAATTACCCAGTCTGAAAACAAATATGCTATTTTCAAAACGTAACCACTTAGCTGCAGAGATCCACGATGAAGTAGTTAGTGTTTAAGGTAACGTGTATGGCAATGTGAGCATTCTGAAGATTCGTGAGCGCCGAAGCAAAGGGACCCAGATAACATAAGCCACGAAAAAAGAAACATTGGTGGATGGGATAGATGTTGGGGGCACCATAATTTTGTAAGGACAAACTTAGGTTGAGGTTACAGGACTTTTGTTGGGGAGGGGGGATGGGGTGATGTTTCGAAGTACTAAAGCTCTAGAATCCCTGTTTGACAATTATTTGGTAACATAAAGACCAACCTGGCAGAACCCCATTTGGTGCGCCAAGCGAACCCGCAAGGGCTGTAATCCACATCTCCTCCGGGGAACCAGACTTCGGTAAAGTGTCTTTCAAGGACATCTCTGTAAGATTCGTTTTTCGTTGCTTCGTATATCAGGGCTGCAATAGATACATTCGTAACATCATTGAACACATCATAGAATCAAATCAACCAGCAGCTAGAACGTGTTTCCTGAGAACAGCAAGCTGCAAGTCATTCCAGAGAAATTTGACTCAAAAGCTCAACAAAATGGGGAAGCAGAGAAACGTGCACAAAACAACACAACGTAACGTTTCGGACGGGCAGCCTTTTTCAAACATAAGTGAACTACACAAACGTAACAACGAGGGGAGGAGAGTATGTAGATCACTAAGGGGTGACGTGAGCAACGTTTTAAAAAAATGTGGTGTAGAATAAATAAAATAAAATAAACGATGGTTAATAAATATAGTCACACAAAAAATAATAAACAGTAGTATTGTTAATATATAATATAATACCTTTTTAGTCACCCCCTTATTTTCACCAGCTGCAAGTCAACAGGTCGATAGAAAAAGAGACTGGTGGAAGGAGTAAAAGATGCACTGCAGACACATAGTGTAACATTAAACACAAGCTATGCAACTAGGGCAAGACACAAAACGACATCTAACCTCTCTCTTCGAAGCTTTGCGGCCTAAGAAGTGGGAACAACGAAGAAACAAGACTTTACAAATCAGCCACCAAGAAACTCGGAAAAGACGGAGAATGCAATGGTTCAGCAGTTGCTGTTGATTGACCAGCACCCCCCCCCCCCCACCCCCCAATCCTTTTTTGATATCTCTGTCAGTCAGATGATGTTAGTTAGTTAGTTAGTTAGCTGGGTTATCCTCATTGCACTCCGGACATGTCCATAGGTGCTCAGACCCTCCCCTCAGTATGAACCCCAACGTCCGATGGCTAATAGTACCAGTTCTATGTTGATTAACAAGTCTTCTGACGTGTCCGGTGTGCGTCTCGTTTTTTGCTGTGCAGATCTTAATTCCCAAGTCTGCCATTCTGGCGAGTGATGTGGATTCACTGCCACCAAAGTCCTCTATCCTTCCCATTTCTCTGAGGGCATTGATAATATCAGCATGATCCATAGGCTGACCGTCGGTAGTGATAGCGGATCCAGCCAACCTGTCAGCTCTTTCATTTCCATCGACGCCTGCATGTCCCGGAACAAAAATAAAGGTGACTCCACGGACAGTGGACTTCTGTAATGATTCAAGCCATTGTCTTCGCACTGAACCTGCCTGAACCCTCCGGATCATACTCATTGAATCACTGAGTATACACACGCGGGTGTATTTTTGTGTTTCAAGCCAGGCAAGCGCTTGTGTCACTGCCATCACCTCCATCGTCATGCTGCTGGTTGTCATGGAGAAGGCGCCGTTGGCTTCTTTGACTGTTCTGCCCGCTGAGCGTGCTGTAAATGCCCATGCGCTTCTTCTTTGGCGTATAACGGATCCGTCTGTATAGATTATTGCATCTGCTTCGTCTGAATTTTCACCGATGAGAGCGTTGACCTCTGCATTAACAGCAACAGGATTCTCTTCTCTACATCGCCTGTTGAGTGTGACAATACAGGAAAATGTACAAATAAACGCCTGAGGCACAGGTATCCATTCTGCACCAGGTATGATGTCGGTTAGGCTGCATATTTGCCTAATAACATCTTCTGCCCGACCTAGCCACGATTTCCCCCTCTTCAGTCTGTCGCCCCTTTCACTAAAAAGCGCTTGATGCAGTGGGTGTTTCTTATCAGCGCATATTTTGAGATATGCCCGAGCCCTCCACATCCTGATCCTTTGGTTCATTGTTGGAAAGTCAAGTAGATACCTCATTGCTCCACAGGATGTGTCTCTAGTACATCCCAAAATAATGCGCATGGCTTCATTTTGCACCTCTTCGAGTCGTTCACACTGAGGGAAGTCTAAACTCACGTGCATGTACTCCATTGCACGGTTCAGAGCCCATTCCGATAAAACTTTCACATTATTCGTGAGCGAAAATAGCTAACTTGCGCCATTCGCCTCAACGGACGAAAAAGCGTACCGCCATTGTGGCTGTTTACACCGGAAGTGTCCAGTCAGATGATGTACAACCAGGTAAAGACATGGGAAGTCATCATCTATTGATGATCGGTGGACTCCCGCTGTGCACGCTTCGGTTGTGGAGTTATTATCTGCCCGTTTAGTTAGTGGAGTGTAAAATGAATTTAGCTGTACTTTTTACTGTACTTTTTACTGCGAGATCCTTGGGCCTAAGGATTTAGGGCCGCATGGTCAGTACTGTCGCCACAGACTGTGCAGGTTAGAATTTTATTTTTTCACACCTGATTACAAAAAATATTTCCAGCCTTACCGAGGTTTGAACCCAGGTCCCTCACATGGGAGTCCCGCGTTCTCAATCTTTCGGGCAGCCGCTATTCGCAGAGTAGTCATCATAAACCACTTCTGCCTTTAAGCGACGTGGGAAGGGATAATTTGCGATCCAGTGCACCTTGGCTGCTATTGGCCATCGTCCCGTCCTGAAGGCGTTGAGTGTCTTTAATGCTGTCGATCTATATTTCGCTGTCGTCCTCCCTATCTTGTGGCTGATCTTCTGAGATAGTGCCTGTGGTGGTATGTGATCTTGCTGCATTCTAACGTCATTCATTCAAACAGTGTAGTCGACCGTCACAATTTTCAATCGGTGGACACTTGCTTCTGCATGCCACAGCATGCGCTCTGTTCATAGCATATAGTGTCTGATCTCTCAAATACCCTCTACTGTCACTTTAGACTCTTTCCATTCAGAACGTTGCAGTGGCGAGGCGTGGTTAATTAGCATGTGTAAGCCTCAGCAGGCAAGGATTATAATGGAGGGGTAACGTGATATTTTCCTCATCGTTGATTCGCTGTTCAGCTGGCATTTTATTATACGAAACCCGCAGCTTTTAACAGTTTCTGTATGAGTGCCTTAAGCATGGTTCGAACGATTCTTTTCTCTATGTTAGAATCGTAAACGGAGTGCGGAATTTGTGATGAATAGTAAACACAGTGATAATAAACAGTAAACAGTGATAATAAATAGTAAACAGTGATAATAAACAGTACACAGTGATAATAAATAGTAAACAGTGATAATCAATAGTAAACAGTGGTAATAAATAGTAAACATTGATAATACATAGTAAACATTAAAAATAAATAGTAAACAGTTATAATAAATAGTAAACATGATAATTAAATAATCAAACAAGTTTGCTTTGACAAAGGAAAATGTGTGTTGTAAATAAGCCGTTACTTGCAAGCCTGGCCAATGCAACGAAGGATTTTACCTACACAAAGCACACGTGCAAGAGATCGTTACAACTGACCTTGACATCCCACCATCTTGTTCTCCCAGCCGTAACCCCAGGCAACCTCCAGGTCCGAGTAAGACTTGGCGTCTTCCAGATACTGGTTGTCGTTGGTGGCTTTGTACAACCACATGGCTCCCTCGCACATCTCATCGTTGTCCGCAGTGTCTGTATAGTAGGCCTGGCCCTCAAACACGCCTCTGTTGAATAGAGAGCGATGTACATTGGTTAGTTGCGTATCCTTTACAGGACGTTGCAGAACCAACCCCAACAGCCCCTGGTTGTTGTGTGGTTTTTCTGGGCAAATTACGTCCAGTAGTTTGTCATTGCTTTCTGGACAGTTGGCTTTCTTGATACCACTGTCGAAACCAACGAAAGGCGCATGGCCCGCAGTTATGACCGAACCCGGCAAACCTGCATTACGAAAAGTTCGCTCGACTTAGCCACAGAACCGATATATATATATATATATATATATATATATATATATATATATATATATATATATATATATATATATATATCGGTTCTGTGGCTAAGTCGAGCGAACTTTTCGTAATGCAGGTTGTATATATATATATATATCGGTTCTGTGGCTAAGTCGAGCGAACTTTTCGTAATGCAGGTTTGCCGGGTTCGGTATAGATTATATATATACATATATATATATATATATATATATATATATATATATATATATATATATATATAAACAAACAATGTTTTGATGGTGGACACTCTAGAAAGGAGCAGACAGATACAAAACACCAAAAGTAAAGTAAAGATCCCCTTTTTTACGCCTGAGGCGCATAGGGAAAATGGGGAGAGCACCAGTATTTTTACAGTCCAATCGATACTAGCTGGGTAATGTGGTCAGCATTACGACGACCGTCTTTTCTTCCCCAGGACATACATCCTGGTACCCATTTAAGGCTGGGTCGACCTGCAAGGCCCTATACCATGATTAAAATCCACGCAGTCAACAGTCGGTTTCGATCGCGATAAGTTGGACTTGCAACGCCTAAGCCACGGACGACGATACAGGACACACTAGGCAACATGAAAATCAAAAGCTATAGTTACCGTACCAAGAATCGAACCTGTCACCCGCAGATGACGTCTGCGCCTGGCTATGGAAACAAATGTATTAAGAACATAACCAACTAGGTCCCCGTGTGGGTTCCGGGGCCACATTGTGGGGAAAACAAGAATAGACCCACTGCCTCCCCAAAAGCATGTCGTAAGAGTCGACTAATTGGGGAGCTTCCTTCGAAGTCAGAGTGCATCTGCCGGAGAGGCAAGGAACCAACAGTCTGTATTCAAGAGAATGAGATCTGTAAAACTGATGCACACGCAACACTCAGGTTTTGGAGCAGGACTGCAGTTCAGTAGTGGACGAGCAACCAGAACTTTCCGCCAGAGTGTACAGCTGGTGAACGCGAAGAAGAAGAAGATAACCAACTAGACACCTCAAAAAAGGTGTCTTCATTGGCCATGCCTGCCTGCCGAAAAGATCGTCAGCTAGAACAAGAAACTTGTTGCCAAATGGCCAGTCGGTGTAAAGTCGAGATAGTTATACACTTGATAATCAACACGAGATAGTTATACACTTGATAATCAACACGAGGTAGTTATACACTTGATAATCAACACGAGATAGTTATACACTTGATAATCAACACGAGGTAGTTATACACTTGATAATCAACACGAGATAGTTATACACTTGATAATTAACACGAGGTAGTTATACACTTGATAATCAACACGAGATAGTTATACACTTGATAATCAACACGAGATAGTTATACACTTGATAATCAACACGAGATAGTTATACACTTGATAATCAACACGAGGTAGTTATACACTTGATAATCAACACGAGGTAGTTATACACTTGATAATCAACACGAGGTAGTTATACACTTGATAATCAACACGAGGTAGTTATACACTTGATAATCAACACGAGGTAGTTATACACTTGATAATCAACACGAGATAGTTATACACTTGATAATCAACACGAGGTAGTTATACACTTGATAATCAACACGAGGTAGTTATACACTTGATAATCAACACGAGGTAGTTATACACTTGATAATTAACACGAGATAGTTATACACTTGATAATCAACACGAGGTAGTTATACACTTGATAATTAACACGAGATAGTTATACACTTGATAATCAACACGAGATAGTTATACACTTGATAATTAACACGAGATAGTTATACACTTGATAATCAACACGAGATAGTTATACACTTGATAATCAACACGAGATAGTTATACACTTGATAATCAACACGAGATAGTTATACACTTGATAATCAACACGAGGTAGTTATACACTTGATAATCAACACGAGATAGTTATACACTTGATAATCAACACGAGGTAGTTATACACTTGATAATCAACACGAGATAGTTATACACTTGATAATCAACACGAGGTAGTTATACACTTGATAATCAACACGAGGTAGTTATACACTTGATAATTAACACGAGATAGTTATACACTTGATAATCAACACGAGATAGTTATACACTTGATAATCAACACGAGATAGTTATACACTTGATAATCAACACGACGAGGTAGTTATACACTTGATAATCAACACGAGATAGTTATACACTTGATAATCAACACGAGGTAGTTATACACTTGATAATTAACACGAGTAGTACTTGTTATACACTTGATAATCAACACGAGGTAGTTATACACTTGATAATCAACACGAGATAGTTATACACTTGATAATCAACACGAGGTAGTTATACACTTGATAATCAACACGAGATAGTTATACACTTGATAATCAACACGAGGTAGTTATACACTTGATAATTAACACGAGGTAGTTATACACTTGATAATCAACACGAGGTAGTTATACACTTGATAATCAACACGAGATAGTTACACTTGATAATCAACACGAGATAGTTATACACTTGATAATCAACACGAGGTAGTTATACACTTGATAATCAACACGAGGTAGTTATACACTTGATAATTAACACGAGTAGTTATACACTTGATAATTAACACTTGACACTTGATAATCAACACGAGATAGTTATACACTTGATAATTAACACGAGATAGTTATACACTTGATAATCAACACGAGATAGTTATACACTTGATAATCAACACGAGATAGTTATACACTTGATAATCAACACGAGATAGTTATACACTTGATAATCAACACGAGGTAGTTATACACTTGATAATCAACACGAGGTAGTTATACACTTGATAATCAACACGAGATAGTTATACACTTGATAATCAACACGAGGTAGTTATACACTTGATAATCAACACGAGGTAGTTATACACTTGATAATCAACACGAGGTAGTTATACACTTGATAATCAACACGAGATAGTTATACACTTGATAATCAACACGAGGTAGTTATACACTTGATAATCAACACGAGGTAGTTATACACTTGATAATTAACACGAGATTGTTATACACTTGATAATCAACACGAGATAGTTATACACTTGATAATCAACACGAGATAGTTATACACTTGATAATCAACACGAGGTAGTTATACACTTGATAATAAACACGAGATAGTTATACACTTGATAATCAACACGAGATAGTTATACACTTGATAATCAACACGAGATAGTTATACACTTGATAATTAACACGAGATAGTTATACACTTGATAATCAACACGAGATAGTTATACACTTGATAATCAACACGAGATATGTATATACTTGATAATCAACGGACGTAATTAATTTTAACTAGTTACGACGATGTTCCAGAACATGATTATGTGACAACATTTCAATAAATGTAGAATATTGTACATGAACAAAAGAATGTTGAATTAAATGAGTAAAGTAAAGGACCTTTTTCCACGCCTTTAGGCTAAAGGGTATATAGGGCAAGACCTATATTATATAGACTAATCGGCACAAGATGGGTGATGTGGTCAGCATCACGCCGGCCAGCTTTTCTTTCCGGGACCGCACCCGGTACCCACTCAAGGCTGGGTCGACCTGGGAGCCAAAGTCATTTTTGGAAAAAGTCCGGCTCCGCCAGGGAGCGAACCCACGACCTTCCGATCCGCAGGCGATTGTCTAGCACTAGAACAGAAAGTGAGTGCACGTAAAATGCACTGTCTTCGCAAGGTCACTAACAACACAAGAAGAGATGGGGGTTACGTATACCAGCATTAGAGAGAATGTGAGAATAGGGCCATATCCGGATTATACTGACAGACAAAGAATAAAACGGTTTAGCCGTCTGGTGAGAATATAGATTGGCCGGCTATCCTCCTACTAACGGTCGGCATAGATGGCAGCGGCAAAATATCCTTTCGATCCACAGTCGCGTGTCAATTGCGCACTAGCGGTCACGAGCAGACCGCGGCTGCTGCTCGTGGGTCCTAGCCATCTAGTTTAGCCCCATTCTATGCCGCGTGAGCGGCGTTGGGGACAGTTGGCGGTGGCGATAGTCGCCGGAAAACCGCAAGAGAACAGGAAATTAAGTCAAGTGACTGTGGCTAGAAAGGATATATTTTGCGGCCGCCATCTTTGCCGACCGTTAGTCGGAGGATGGCCGACTGGCCAAACTACATATGAGACTTTTCACAGCAGAACATCTGGGAGGAAGACGAGAGGAAGACCACGAAAGATATGGATAAATGGTGTATATCATATGTAGAACATATTTTGGGTCTGGACGAACCCATACCTGTTGGATTTAGCAAAACTGTAGAGACTTTTGGCGGCATCCAGCAGTTTAGCAGCATAAGACGCATCACCATTATCTTTGTAAGCTATGGAGCCGGCTGCTAGAGCCGCTGCCGTACCACTAGCGACATCACTGCCAGGTTTCGTTTTGTTGACCATATAGCAGGTCCTGTTCAATGTCATATCTTCAGGATATATTTTGCGGCCGCCATCTTTGCCGACCGTTAGTCGAAGGATGGCCGACTGGCCAAACTACATATGAGACTTTTCACAGCAGAACATCTGGGAGGAAGACGAGAGGAAGACCACGAAAGATATGGATAAATGGTGTATATCATATGTAGAACATATTTTGGGTCTGGACGAACCCATACCTGTTGGATTTAGCAAAACTGTAGAGACTTTTGGCGGCATCCAGCAGTTTAGCAGCATAAGACGCATCACCATTATCTTTGTAAGCTATGGAGCCGGCTGCTAGAGCCGCTGCCGTACCACTAGCGACATCACTGCCAGGTTTCGTTTTGTTGACCGTATAGCAGGGCCTGTTCATTGTCATATCTTCAGGTCGGCCCCAGAATTTATGGTCCAAATCACCATCGCCAACCTGGGAGAAGATGTTTAAATAAAGAAATTTAAAAAAAAAAAATTTTTTAAATACATTTTATAAGCATAGGTTTTAAAAAGCGCATAAAATAATTAATGAATAAAAAAAATGTTTTTCATTTAGTTTATTTGAAATTCAAGATTGAATCTTCCTTTATTTCTTTAGTTTTCTCAAAATAGTTTATTGAGGTTTGAGGTTTGAACAACGGATCAACATCATGGCACAGGGGTAGTATCCATAAGTGCTTCGTTTTTTCTTCTAACTCAAGTCTGAGTCCGAAATAGCACAGGCTCTGTAGCACCGGCGAGGATCCTAGGTAGATTTTAACTCCAAATTTTTGCCCAGGCAGCGCCGTTGGCCTACTCTTTTCGATTTACAACTGCCAAGGAATTTTTAACGTGCGCAACAATGCACACGGGCGTCCGACTCACTATCCAGAGACCAGTGAAAATTACTAGAAGTCAAAGTCCACGTGAAAAACCCCCAGCCCGTACTGGGGATTGAACCCGATACCTCTAGCACTCGAGGCGGACACCATGCCTCGAGACTACGCAGCCCCCTGGTTCCTAGATTAACATAGGCAAATAATTACTTAGCATATTTATATTAACAACTGAATCAAATGTATACAGATAACACAAACGACGAACAGCACAAATGGAATATCTGAAATAAAGCATTTTCATTCCCACTCTATGCTACCAGTGCCAGACACGGTCACTGACAACAAACTAGAAAAGAACATTAGTGACCATGGAAACTAGATGTCTGAGAAGGGATGCTGGAGTAATCAGAAAAGATAAAATCAGATATGAGGTCACAAGAGGGAAAAGTCGGCACAGAACCAGACTGCATGCAAAGACAGCAAGTCTAGTGGTTTCCACACTTAGGGAGAATCCGCTGCGACGTCATACCATACAGAAAGAGGAGAGAAACGCAGAGCACAAGGTAGACCATAAACAATATGAAAAAATATCATCAGAGATACTGTTGCAACAGCATGGTGTATCTTACTGTCTGTGGTCGCGCTCGGGGGTAGGCAGAAAAACCACAAATTCCCCTAGAATTACGGTACCTATCACGGAGTCGGGGCCGAATGATTGTGATATCAGTAGTATCGAGCCAAAGGGTTTACAACTCATAGTTTCTGGATTTAAAAAAAAAAGTGGTCAGAAGAACAAGAAGGAGACCTTATATATTCCTCGAAACCCGAAGAGGATGAAAAAAGTGAATAAGAAGATGAAGACGACGAAGAAAAAGACGAGATTCACTACAAGACCGACCTGAACAACAAGCTCTTGCTTCTGTGCGTTCCAGGCAGCAAGAAAATAGTCGTAGGCCCACTTGATCATGTCGAACATATTGTCCAGCTGACCGGACGCCACGTAAGCATCTTTATACTTGACCAGTGACCAGCTCAGGACGGTCGCAGCAGAGGACAGTGGGAGTCCGAATTTAACGTGATCGCCGGCGTCATACCAGCCCCCAACCACACAGTCCTTCAGTGCTGAATCTCCTGTTGATGAAGACAGAAAAAAGAGGATGTGGGCAGATTTAACCAGCGGAGAAGACATAACCAAAGCTGGTTTTGAGGTTTTGAACAACGGATCAACATCATGGCACACGGGTAGCAACCCATAAGTGCTCCGATCTTCTTCTAACTTAAGTCTGAGTTCGAAGAAGCACAGGCTCTGTAGCACCGGCGATGATCCTGAAATACTTTGGGTAGATTTTAACTTCAAAAATTGTGCCCGGGCAGCGCCGTTAGGCTACTTTTTTTTTCTCTCTATTTCCAACTGCCAAGCAATTTTTTACGGGCACAACAATGCACACGGGCGTCCGATCTCACTAACCCAGACACCAGGAGGAATTACTAGAAGTTCAAGTCCACGGGAAAAAAATCCCAGCCCTTACTGGGGATTAAACCCGGAAACTCTAGCATTCGAGACGGGCACCATGCCTCGAGACCACGCAGCAACTTGCTTAAATATCAATTACTGCAGAAAAAGATGGGTTGAACATGATACTTTTTACATTTTTTTTACAACAGTAGAGAATAAATAATGTAATAAGCTATATTAATTATGACACACGGTTAGATTAAACAAAGCTTTTGAGAGTTAAAATCGTTTGAAGAAAGTTACACATCAGAAACCAGAAGAATGAAGAGAAGGAGTAGGAAAAAAGAATATGGTCAACATTAAGAGCTACAATAAGATCTCTGGTGAAGAGTTCTGGTTGTTCGTCTACTTCTGGACTTCAGTCTAGTTCCAGAACTTGAATTTTGAGTGCACATCCGTTTTACACATCTGACTTATTTTCATCTAGACCACTGGCTTCTCGCCTCTCAGGCAGATGTATTCCGACTTCGAAGAAAACACCATCAAGTAGTCAACTTTTACGACATGCTTATTAGAGAGTAGTGGGTCCTTACCCCCCCCCCCTCCCCCCCCCCCGCCTCCAACCCGCCTCGGTCCCACAATAGGGCCCTGGAACCCACACGGGAAAAGACAAAAAAAAAGTAACAGTGCATATATTTCCTACCTCGCCATGGAATCGGGTTATTTGCGGGAAGCTTGCCCGATCTCTGGGCGTCATAGAATAAAATTGATTTGGCCAGCGCATCTTTGTAGTCCTTGGCTCCCTGGCAAGGGGACACCAGAGCCACCAGCAACAGACAAAACCAAACACCGATCATGTTTAAAACCTGTGAAGTTAAAAAAAACCATAAGCTGTTATTTAGACACACGTGACTCGTGGAACTCGTTAGAAAATAATCCTCATTGGAATGGTTGGTTTAGTTAGTGAAATGTGTGAAACTGGTGGTACAGAACCGACAGGCTAAAGTAGAAGTGGTTCCCAGTGCTGCAGCAATGATCATCCGAGCTTTGAAGGAGCCTGCACGTGACCGCAAGAAGGTCAAGCATGTGAAACACAATGGAAACATCACCATTGATGATATCATCAGGATTGCCAGGCAGATGCGCTCCCGCAGTATGGCCAAAGCTCTAGTTGGAACTGTCAAGGAAGTCTTGGGCACTGCACAGTCTATTGGCTGCACCATTGACAAACTGACTCCTCATACTGTCATTGAGAAGATCAATGAAGGGGAGATTGAAATTCCAGAAGAATAAAGTTGTGTTGAATAGTTTGACAGTAAAAAAAAAAAAAAAAAGTTAGTGAAATGTTGCTCAAACGTTTTGGATTATAGTAACATATTAAATGGTTGATGACGATGACATTCAACCGCACCAGGACATTACACCGAGTGATAAACAACTGGTGACGCAAAGTGCCACAATTAAGATGAGGATCAACCAAGGGACGGGTCCCAGAAACGCCGCTCATTCCATAGTTTGGGTTAAATTAGGGCCCCCAGCAACAGACAGGGGGGAACTTTGAAACAATAGGAAAAAAAATGTGCGTCCGACGTTAGGACGTAGGTAATTTGTACCCCAACAGGACGGCACACAAAAGATAAACACAAAGTGCCACCATGCGGATGAGGATCACACGTGGAGAGGTCGCAGGAACCCTTCAGCCGTTAAGCCATATTTATGGCCCGGCTATATTCAGGGCCCCCGACAAAAGCCGGGGTGGGGCTTTAAAAAACCGAAAATTGCACAACACATGGGAACGACTTATAAATAAAGTCGAACAGTTTTCAGTTATTTCCACGTAAAAAATTATCTCAGCTTCTTCTTCTTCTTCTTCGATCCTTCTGTCAGAAAACTTATATCAGGAGGCCGGTAGCCTTTATGAAAGCTATCGTGCAATCCATATCCTCTTGTGTACCATACAGCTTTGTCTTCAGTGTGGTTGGAACAGGCCAGATTGCGTCTCTGTTGTCAGCATACAGTTGACAGTGCTGGAGCACATGCTCAGCATTTTCGGGTGCCACGATGCAAGGACACATCTCCGTATTTCCTACACAGAAAATTTTGAACATTAAACAATTATTTTAAATATAAATTACCTAATTATAAAACAAACAGGAAGTATTGTTACTACTCATCTAACAATAAATACCAATTTATAAGTAACACAACAAATTGTATTATTGTTATTAAGTACACTACCAATCTTCTTTGACAAGTGTATTGCTGCACGATTATTTCGTCTAATAATTTCAGAGTAAGTTGTTGCCCTTATAAAGCAAACTGATTGTAAGCTATCTGTTTTGTGCAACCGTTAGATCAATTATACGTCGATGTTATTTATTTAAAGTAAACAAACAGCCCGTAAGTTAATTATATAGTTTTATTTTGTCTGTTTCGTTACTTGAAATTACCAAAACAAGCTAACATATGTTCTAAATATAGGGGGGAGGGAAAGAGTAGAGGGAAAGGGGGGAAGGGGGGGGGGGGGTAGTCGGTTACGCCAAGTCATCATAATTAGTCAATAGCATTTAAAAAAAAAAAAAAAGAAAAGAAACGTATTTATTGTTTTTTAAGTTTCATATCGCAGATAGTACATTCATTGTTTAAATATTTTCATAAAGAGAAGAAAAAATTTTTTTTTTTTTTTTCAAAGAACTGTGCAGTCGACAATAATTTATACCGAGGCCTTCAAAAAGTCGGTGTTATCTATTGAAGGACACATAAGGAAATCTGGGAGATAAGTAATCTCCCAAGTCTTGCAGTTTGGTGGTAAATGAGATAAGGAATCTAGATGGAATTCTTAAACTGGAGTAGTTTTTATTTTTTTTTTATTTTCAGCCGTTGGTAAAATGGAGACCAACGTATCGCAAAAGATGAGAAATGACATTATGTTATACAAACGGATCAAATGGTTGGCCCACTCACTTACAGACAATGCCTTGTGACGCCATACCACACAAGGCATTCGCCGAACCAGGAGAAGGACTGCCAAAACTGTCAATTACTTCCTTTATTATATCACTGTTGCGTTGTAGGCTATAGGGGTCTTTGAGCTTGAGGATTTACGGCCGCATGGCTAGTGCTGTCGCCCCAACTGTGAAGGTGAGGATTTTATTTTGCCCAGGACAGAACAAATCCTCAGCCTTACCGAGGATTCGAACCCGGGTCTTCTCTCTAATAGCTCAGCGTTCTTACCGTTGGACCAGCCGCGAGGAGACGGACAGAGAGAACTCAGGTAGGTCAAGAAGAAGATGGAAATATAACAACAGAGAAACTCTACAAAAGCATGATGTGTCTTATAGTTGGGGCATCTACAAGAGCAAGAAACAGAACTTTTTATCTCCCTTGACTCCCTAAGCTGTACAAGAGGATGTGCAGAAGACCACTAGCTAGGGATTGCTGTCCCAGTGGATTTCCAGCGGACCACGATAGGAACGAAGCTTTCCGTAGACCAGCTACATGATGATGAATGTTAAACAAAAAACTGTGCAAACCTGGTAGAGAGAACTCACCAAGAACCAAAGAATTGGTTCCTCTTATCACAAACTCCTATTATCCAGATAAGAATTCAAGCAAGAAAGATTGAGTTGAAGAAACAAATTGCTCTTCACAAAGGAAATTCGCCACATTCGAGATCGCCATGAACGGTCTGCACTGTACTTCTTATATAGTCCGTGCCAACTGGGGTTGGGTTTTGACTGTCTGAAGCCTTCTGGTTCGTATGAGTGAATCTTGACCTTAACTGCACAGCGTGTCTCAAGTTTCGAATCTGGTTGATATTTAATACTCCAAACAGTGCCACGCGTAGCTGCTAGCCTTCTCGCTTCCTTAGGGGGAACATGGTAAGAGAGCTAGAAGACTACGCAGCATATAGATCGCAAAAAATAAAATTAAAAAAAAATAGACACTGAAAAGGACTTTATACGAAGCGAAGAAAAGAGCCTGTTCCAGAGATCGTTCCTGCCGTGACGACGCGAGACATTAAAGGAGTAGAGAAAACGAAGAAAGAAGAAGAAGATCGGCACTTGGTGGGTGTTGTGGCCGGCATCACGTCGACCGTCTATACTTCCTACGACTACACCTGGTACCAACTCAAAAGCATTTTAAATGAGGTCCGGCTCGGTCAGGACCCAACACACGACCTTCCGATCCGCAGGCCAGCGTCTAGCCGCTACACCACGGCGTCTTCTCACAACTCTCCGTTATCATCCTACTATACAAAACTCAATGTTTAGAACAAGACCGAAGTCCGGAAGTCACCAAGCAACCAGAACTATACAGACGTTGACGATGGGAAGAAGCAGAAAAGAATCTAGTATTTTACCTATTGGTCGGCTCTGTGGCTAAGTCGATGCGAACGCTTTGTAATGCCGGGATGCCGGGTTCGATCCCAGCTGCGGACCACGCGCCTTGCGTTGGTTTCGACAGTGGTATCAAGAAAGCCGACTGTCCAGAGAGCAATGGCAAACTGCTGGACGTAATTTTGGCTAGAGAAACCACACAACAGCCAGGGGCTGTTAGGATTGGTTCTGCAACGTCATGTAAAGGATACGCAACTAACCTTATTCTACCTACTGTGCACGCTTTTCTTGTTTTCTTCAATGATTCACGACTTTTACAACGTCTTATCTTATTTTGCTACACTAGCCTTGAAAGACACATGCAACCTTTTAATTATTTATCTTTCTTCAGATCTTTTCGTCTTATCAAAATTCAAGGTTAGTGCTCACAAACCGAGACTGTAGCATCTGTTACCGACTTCAAAGTTGCTACAGTTCAGGCGAGCCACCACAGAGGAAACTCTGAGGGCGGGGGGAGGGGGACTTTGTGTAGCTAAACTCCCAGTTTCATCGCTTATTTGGTTACAACATCAACTAAACAACTAAAACTACTACTACTACTACTACAACCACCACTACGACTACTACAACTACTGTTGCAACTGCTGCTGCTACTCTACTATTTTTTCTTTTTCTCCTACTAATCCCCACCCCACCCCACTAATAATTATACAACTACTACTTTAACCATTATTCATCCCATATTACTAATACTACAGCTACTATTGCTTTTGCTCTTTCTGCTGCCACTGCTGCTACTACCACTACTGCTGCTGCTGTTACTACTACTATTACTAATATTAGTAATACTACCGCTACTGCTAGTGCTGTTGGTACTACAACTGTTACTGTAAATGCAATTATTACTACTCCTACTCGTACTATTACAACTACTTTTCCGGTGAAAGTGATTACGAAACGAAACTAACATAAAATCAGGAACGAAAAATCTTTTTTCCCTGTTTCATTAATTTATTGTTTCATTTCGAAATAGATTTTCCTGTCCATAGATTTTCAACGAATGATGTTCGCTGTCATTTATAATTCGCTTGTTTCGTCCTTTGATAAAAAGGCGCCAAAACGTTCGAAAGTATTTGTAAGCATCTGATCTTTTCCCGTGGTTAACACTTCTAGTCATAGTTTGTGTTGCGCTACGTTACTTCATGCCTATGAGCAAGTTAATCTACTACATTGTCAGTGCATCCATATCTATTTCCTGTCCTTTTTAGGATATAATTTTTCCTTATTTGAAGCCCTACTCTGGCCCTTGCCAGGGGCCGCAATATAGCCTGGCCATAAATATGGTCTAGAGGCTGAACGCGGTTTTTGGGACCTCTCCGCGGTGATCCTCACCCACATGTTGGCAGCATTGTGTTATCGGGTGTTTATCGCTTGTGTGATGTCCTGGTGGGGTAGAAAGTCAGTCAGTCAGTGCCATCCATTCATCCGTATTTTGATCCGAGTATTTCACCATGTGGGTTCCGGAGACCTTTTATAGGGAAAACAAGAACAGACCCACTGTCTACCCAAAAAAATGTCATAAGAGTCGACTAATTGGGAGCTTCCTACGAAGAAGGGGTGCATCTGTCTGAGAGGCAAGGAACCAACAGTCTGCATACAAGTCAGATGTGTCAAACGGTTGCACACTCATGTTCTGGTACAGGACTGCAGACCAGAAGTGGATGAACAATCAGAACATTTCGACAGAGTTTACAGCTGGTGAACGCGAAGAAAAGGAAGAAGAAGATCTGGGGATTGTATTAATTCAACATGGACGCCCCAGTAAAACCCCAAGGCGAACGTTGATGTCTGAGGCCAAAATGTTGGACTGAATTCTATCCATGAGGATGGCACAAGAAATAACTAGAGAGAGAAATAGTCTGCCTGCCCTGTGTGCCATATAACAGCACTACTAGTCAATGAATGAATCAACGAATTCTATTAGTAAAACCCCAAGGCGAACGTTGATGTCTGAGGCCAAAATGTTGGACTGAATTCTATCCATGAGGATTGCACAAGAAATAACTAGACAGAGAAATAGACTGCCTGCCCTGTGTGCCATATAATAGCACTACTAGTCAATGAATGAATCAACGAATTCTATTATTTTATTTATAAATCTGAAGGTTTGGATTTTCGCTAGAGAGAGTCAAAGTCCTTTTGCAGTTTTGACCTCGTTGGAATGACCTCGATGTTTTCGGTTGTGTATTGTGAAACTCACTACATCCTATGTTCAGCATAAAACTGCAGGTAACCCCGAGCTGGTGCGACCGTGACAATAGGAAGCACAGCCAGCTTTAAAAATGGGCTATTGGAAAATATTTATCTTCAAAATAATAATTTATTAAATAAAACATGTTGCAAATTAATTAAACCGAAGTTCAGTTTGTGTATAAATCTACTCCATAACAATTATTACCACCGACCGGCCATGCCAGCCTCACAAAAAGGGTAATTCCCGTTTTAGCTGTATGGCCTTATATCTGGCTGGGACGAACGAACTAACGAACGAACAAACTTTATTTTCAAAGGGTTACAAATTAGTTAGATATAAGAACATCTCAACTGCAGCGAGAACAATAATGTCAAAGTGCTATGTAGAACCTGTGTTGTCATATGTATGTGAAACATGGACAATGAGTAGACAAGCTGAAAAATATTTACTAGCAACATAGATGGCGGTGTTATGGAAGAATGCAAAGAATAACACGGAGGGATAGAACAACAAATAAAGCAGTCCTCATTGAGACAGATGAAAGTTTTAGGTTTATTAGAACAATTTGATGTAGACAGTCAGTGTATGCGTGCGCGCGCGCGCGCGCGCGCGTGTGTGTGTGTGTGTGTGTGTGTGTGTGGACAGGTTAGAAGAAGAAATGGACTCTAGAACTTGGTAACAACTGGTAAGATTGATGAACGGGGAGCAAGAGGATGGCAAAGAAATAAAACCCGGAGACAAAAGCATTGACCTGATCCGTGACTGTGGTGATCATGTGAGATGGCGAAACATGAGAGTGTACACTTACCGGCATAGTACATGGTTTGAGGTTTGAACAACAGACCAACATCATGGCACGTTCTTCTTTTAACTCAAGTCTGAGTCCGAAGAAGCTCAGCACAATGCACAAGCTCTGTAGCACCGGCGAGAACCCTGAAATAATTTGGGTAGATTTTTAAACTCCAAATTTTGCTCGGGCAGCGCCGTTGGGCTACTGTTTTGATTTCCATCTGCGACAATGCACATTGACATCCGATCTCACTAGCCAGAGACCAGGGGGAATTACTAGAAGTCCAAGTCTACGTGAACAAATCCCAGCCCACATCGGGGATTGAACCCGGAACCTCTAGCACTCGAGGCGGACACCATGCCTTAGGACCACGCAGCTCTCTCGGCATAGTACATGATGTTGATGACAGGTTGAGCGAGATGTCTGGATTTGTCATGGAAATCTGTCACCAGAAATGAAACTTGTTTCCAGTCTCAGGGTGTCAAACCTTTAGATCCTGTTGGTCTGCCATCAGAAATAAGAGTTTTTTTTCTATAGGTCTTACGGTGTCAAACTTTTAGATCCTATTGGTCTGCCATCAGAAATAAGAGTGTTTTTTTAATTTCTATCGGTCTTACGGTGTCAAACCTTCAGACCCTGTTAGTCTGCCATCAGAAATATGAGTTTTTTTTTTCTTTCTTTCGGTCTTACGGTGTCAAACCTTTAGATCCTGTTGGTCTGCCATCAGAAATAAGAGGGTTTTTTTTTTCTTTCTGTCTTACGGTGTCAAACTTTTAATCCTATTGGTCTCCCATCAGAAATAAGAGTGTTTTTTTTTTCTTCGGTCTTACAGTGTCAGACCTTTAGATCCTGTTGGTCTGCCATCAGAAATAAGAGTTTTTTTTTTTCTTTCGGTCTTACGGTGTCAAACCTTTAGATCCTGTTGGTCTGCCGTCAGAAGTGAGAGTTTTTTTTTTTAAAGTCTATCGGTGACAAACCTTCAGTCCCAGTTGGTCTGACACCAGACCTGAAACTATTGTGTTTCAGTCTAACGCTGTCAAACCATTAGATCCTGTGTTGGTCTGACACCAGAACCGAGATTTTTGTTTACAGTCTTACGGTGCCCCATGTGGGTTCCGAAGCAAATTTAGGAGCAAAGTAAGAATAGACCCACTGATTGCCCAACAAGCATGTCGTAGGAGTCGACTAATTAGGGACATACTTCGAAGTAGAAGTTCATAAGCCTTAGAGACAGGGAACCGAGAGTCTTCTTACAAGTGAGCCAGATCTTTCAAATGGACGGGCACGCAACACTCGTGTTCTAGATCAAGACAAAAGACCAGAGGAGGACGAACACCCTGAAGTTTCCCCTCGAGTTTAAAACAGGAGCATTTGAAGAAGAAGTAGATTCACGGAATATTCGATGATTTTTTTTTTCTGGTTCTTGGTAGATTGCACCTGATAAAAGTGGTTCTTGGTATTGCAACTGATTTCAGTGGTTCTTGGTATTTTACCTGACACCAGTGGTTCTTGGTATTGCACCTGATTTCAGTGGTTCTTGGTATTGCACCTGATTTCAGTGGTTCTTGGTATTTTACCTGACACCAGTGGTTCTTGGTAGAAAGCACCTGAGAAAAGTGGTTCTTGGTAGTTCAGACGAAATTTTTCGTGCATAGCCAATAATCAAAGAACACAGATGTAATTTTTAGAATAGAGTTTACTTTGTCAAAAAGTTCACATTTTACAACAATCGTACAATTCGGGCAATGTCAACATTAACGAAAACTAAAATATTTGAACGGCCGACACATTTTAACGATCACTTCAAAATGTTAAACATTTTCATATTTGAAAACCATCAGAGTTACGAAAATTCACACCTAACGATATCTGCAATATGGAAGGAAAAGAAGTATATTGCAGTAAATTTCGCAAGCTCTAATTACAATAGTCGGTAAGTTTCACATTTACAGTTACAGCAATATTTTAGTAACGTTCACACTTTACAGTAACAGCAATATTTAACTAATGTTCCCTCTTTACAAGTGTAATAAATCCAAGCAAATCAGTTCTTGCATGGACACTTATTATGCGTCGTTGGCAACTGATTGATCGCCTGCAGATGTAAGATTCCCGCCAAAGATGCCTGAAACCCAGCATTGTAGTCAATGGCGACCTCGTTTCCCACATAATCGCTTCTCAGATCGTTATAATTGTCGTTGACGTCAGGTCCTCCCACTAGGGCACCGATTAGGACTTGAGGGTTTGCATTTGGACTGTTGGCTTCTGTGTATCCACAGGGAGCTGGTCTGTTCGGGCAGGATGCGGCTCTGTGGTGGGGTTGAAGTGGATATTTGGATCCATAGCCTGTTAAAGACAATAAATAGTTAGGTAGTTAGTAGGTTAGTTAGTTAGTCAGTCAGTCAGTCATTTAGATGGTCAGTCAGTTAGTCTATAAATCAGTTAATTAGTTAGTTAGTTAGTTAGTTGGTTAGTTAGTTAGTAGTATTCATAGCAGCATTGGGTTCTGTGGCTTGGGCGTTGCGATCACGCTTCGTAATGCCGAGATTCCGGGTTCGATCCCGGCTGCAGACGATTTGGCAGCATAACTTCTTGCATTGGCTTCAACGATGGTACCGAGAGCTGTCCTTTCAGTAAGCAATGGCAAACTACTTTACGTTAACTTTGCCTTTAAAAAAACGCAACAGCCACACACACAATCCTGGTATCGGTTCAGCAACGTCCTGTAAAGGATATGCAACTAACTTTTGACTAATAACAGCAGCTAATAGTGGTAGTGGCAGCAGTAGTAGCAGCAGTAGCAGCAGTAGCAGTAGTAGCAGCAGTAGCAGTAGTAGCAGCAGTAGCAGTAGTAGCAGCAGTAGCAGTAGTAGCAGCACAATTTATAGTATTAGTACCAGTAACAGCAGCAGCACTAGTAGTAGCAGCAGCAATAGTTGGAAGAGGAGGAGGAAGACAAACTGAAGAGAAGCAGCGGTGGAGAAGATGAAGAAGACGAAGAAGAAAACCTTCGGCCAGATTCTACAACCAGTGAACGCGAAGAAGAAGAAGAAAAAGAAGAAGAAGAAGAAGAAGTAGAAGAAGAAGAAGAAGAAGAAGAAGAAGAAGAAGAAGAAGAAGAAGAAGAAGAAGAAGAAGAAGAAGAAGAAGAAGAAGAAGAAGAAGAAGAAGAAGAAGAAGAAGAAGAAGAAGAAGAAGAAGAAGAAGAAGAAGAAGAAGAATATAGCATTGACTACTATATAGGACATAGCAGCGTCTGTGGCTTAGGCATTGCGAGTCCGACTCGTAATTCCAACATACCGCTATCGAAACCCACTGCAGGTGGTGAGGGATTATATCTATGGCGTCGTTGGTCCACCCAGCCTAAAATGGTTACCATGATGTATGTCCTGGGAAAGTAAAGACGGCCGGCGTGATGCTGACCTCATTAACCACCTAGTCTCAATTGGTCTGTTAAAATATGGGGTGCTCTTCTCATATGCCCGAAGCTTCTAAAGGCGTGAAAATTGATTTTTACTTTACTGTTACTACAAGGACAGCAACCAATGTTCTCTTACCTATCTCATAGCTGTAGCAGCCTCCATTGTGGGGGTTGTCCCCGAGGATGTAGTTGATCTGTTCCGTGGCCCACTGTCTCAGGTTCGATGTCTGGATGCCCAGCTCAGCAGCGATCAGGGCGATGAAGGCTGAATTTGCTGCGGCCCTGAATTGCAAGATACTGTATGCGTTAGAAGAGGATACAAGCCAAGAAGGTGGCAGAGGACGAGAACTGACACACACAGCGAGACAAACAAAAGCAGCAGAAGAACACTTAGAAGATAGTTATGATAATGATGATGAGGATAATGATTATGATGATGATGATTATGATGATGATGATGGCAATGAAAAAGAATACGATGGGATGCATGAGGAAAATGAAGAACAGTAGTAGTAGCAGCAACAGCAGTAGTAGTAGCAACAGCAGTAGTAGGAGCAGGAATAACAGCAGTAATAGTAGTAACGTCAGTAGTAGCAGCAAATAGCCGTGAATGAAGTAGTAGTTGTTGTGGTAGTGGTGATGGTAGTGCTGCTGTTAGTAGCAACATAAGTAGTAGTAACTTTTGTGGTGGTAATAGTAGCACCAGTGGGGGTGAGGGTGTTGGGGGTGGTGTAGTAGCAGTAATAGTAACAGTTGAAGTAGTGTAGTAGTAGCATCAGCAGCAGTAGTGGCTGGGTGGTAGCAACTACTGCACAAAAAGAAGCAGAAGAAAAAAAAAAAGAAGAAGAAGAAGAAGAAGAAGAAGAAGAAGAAGAAGAAGAAGAAGAAGAAGAAGAAGAAGAAGAAGAAGAAGAAGAAAAAGAAGAAGAAGAACAAAGAAAGAACAACAAGAACAAGAACAACAAGAACGAGAAGAAGAAGAACAAGAACAAGAACAAGAAATGTTAAATGTACGAATAAAAGAATAACTAGAGAAATATACAATAATAATAACAACAACATATGATAATGATGAAGTGGGAGAGGAGAAGACTGTGATAACAATAACAGTGATAGCATGAAGAGTCACATACCATTTACAACGAACTCACATCAACCTAGACCCACCTTAAAGATCCCCACTTATCTCGCCAGGCTAAACCACAAGGCGTGTAGTCAATCCCGCCACCAGGCAACCAGTTATATGTAAAGTATGAATCCACGGCGTTCTTGTAATAGTTATCTTTGGTGGCTTCATACAGCAGCGCTGAGTAAACACATTTGAGTACATTATGTGGCAACATTTAGAATGATCATAAGCATGGCCAGCTCCAGATATAAGGCCATACACGTGAAAAGGGAATTCCCGTTTCTGTGAGGCTAGCGAGGCCGGTCGGTGGTAACAATTGTTATTGTGTAGATTTATTCACAAATTGAACTACAGTTTAATTAATTTGCAACATGTGTTATTGAATGAATTATCATTTTGAAGATAAATATTTTATAGTAGCCAATTTATTTATCTTCAAAATAATAATTCTTTCAATAAAAAGGCTGCACATTAATTAAACTGTATTTTTATATAACAATATATAACAATTGTTACCACCGACCGGTCTCACAAAAACGGGAATTCCCGTTTCAGCTGTATGTCCTTATATCTGGAGCTGTAACCGACGACAAACTCAAAGAGTACTGTTAACGAATGTATTAATTAAAACTGAAGAATTCAAGAGATCGGCTTACTGATATGTAAATTTTTTTATAAGCAAGTTTGAGGTGGCAAAAAGTAAAACGCTTCCCCCCCCCTCCCCCCCCCCCACCCCCATATATTCAAAGTCCAGAAATTGACGAACGGGATTTACAGCCGAGGATCGCAAATATTACTTTAACTCTTTTGACGTCTTAGTTCGGCTGTTGTTAGATATAAACAACTATTAAAGCGGGTTTAAACAAAATTAGGAATCGACGAATTAAGATATATCTGCATAGGACTGAAAGAGCGGAAGAAGGATCTATCCATAATTAAACAAGCTAGCGAAGATCTCCCATTTATGCATTCAATGTCAGAAAGAGGGTGCTAAAATGTTACATAGAACCTGTTCTGCTGTATGGCAGCAAATCTTAGAATGTCACAGAACAAATTAAGAAGAATTTGGAAGCAACAGTGATGTGGTTTCTGAGACGAATGTTACGAATACATTGGACGGTCAGAGTAGCTAACAGCGATTGCTTGAAAGAAGCTAATGAAAGTAGATCTCTATTAACAACAATAAGAAGGAGACAAACACTGTTCTTTGGCCACGTAATGAGAAGAAAAACTATTGGAGAACATCGTGACAACTGGAAAGATAAGTGGGAAAAGAGGTAGAGGCCGACCAAAAGAGACGATGCTGGATGTGCTAAAACGATGGCATAGAGGAATATCATCAAGAGAGCTGTTTCAGGCAACCAGGGATCGTAATCTGTGTAGACGCATGAGCGCCTACGCCAGTTGACAGGGCACATGATGATGTGTAAAGATCTTGGCACCCACCTTGGCATCCAACCATCTTGTTGTCCCAACCGTATCCCCAGGTATAGCTGTCATCCCCAAACTGCGTCTTGGCGTCGGTGAGGTACTTCTGGTCGTTGGTTGCCTTGTACAGCCATATGGAGGCATCGCACAACTCGTCTGTGTCGTTGAGTGATCCATAGAAATTGGACTTGAACATTCCCCTTTTTGATGAAATGAAATACAGTCAACACAACGTTACTAGCAGATTGTTGTCTTTTCAGCGGATAGTGCTGTAACCGGCCCTTTTCCACGCATTCCGGCGTATTAGTCATATCATCATGGAGCAGGTCCTTTGCAGAACGTCGCTCTCATCACAGTCTGCCTAAAAGAAACTCGGTCTCTCGCCAGTTCTCCAGCCTCACGTATTTTCATACTCAAGGAGACACTTATATCCTGTGCCCATCTTTGTGTCGGTCTGCCCCTGCCCCTCCTTCCTGGTACCATGCCTTCTGCTATAACTTTTTCCAAAGTCATATAGTAAAGTAAAAGTCAAGATCCCCTTTTCCGATCGGGCATATGGGGAAAGCACCCATAGTTTTACAGACCAATCGGCACTAGGTGAGTAATGTGGTCCGCATTACGCCGGTCGTCTTTACTTCCCCAGGACATACATCCTTGTACCCATTCTAGGCTGGGTCGACCTGCGACGCCCCATACCATGATAAAAATCCACGCAGCCAGCAGTTGGTTTCGATCGCGGTACGTTGGAATTACGAGTCGGACTCGCAACGCCTAAGCCACGGACGCCGCTTTTGGGCATATAGGGTCAGATCTATATTTTGTAGACCAATCAGCACTTGGTGGGGTGATGTTGTCAGGATCACACCAGCCGACTTTACATCCTAGGACTTTTGTGTGGTACCCATTTCAAGTTGGGTCGACCTGGAAGCCAAGGTAATTTTTGAAGAGTCTGGCTCCGTCAGAACCTCAAATAATGACGCTTCGAACCACAGGTGAGCGTCTAGCCGCTACACCACTACAGCTAACAATGATCTGTAGGTCGACTGAGAATTCTTATTCTTCATATAATCCACGTTATGTGGCACTGAGAGTCGTATCAAGATCCTCGCCAGTGCTACAGAGTTCGTGAACTGCGCTGAGATTCTTCAGACTCAGGCTTGAGTCAGAGGTAGAACGGAGCACTTATGGATTACTATCCTTGTGCCAGGATATTGATCCATTGTCTAAACCTAAACCTGACAGTCATGTTTATCCACTACCTTTTGTCTAGTGTACTCAATCAACTCTGACTTAGATCAACTTCTATGTCATGATGTCAGACTATCCAGCATTTTCTCTCTCGGTCTCCCTCTGCCTCTGCTACCCTCCATTTTTCCCGCTGTCATGATATACTCCAGTTTTCTCCTTCTCACGACTTAGCAAAAGAATTTAGATTGTCTCTTTCTGATGTGGGCAATCAATTATCTTCGTTAGTCACTTTCCTTCAACACATCTTCAATACTCTTTTTATCTGTACATGCTGTTCTCATCATTCGTCGATAAAACACATAGTGGATATTACAGATATCTTCTTCTTCTTCTTCTTCTTCTTCTTCTTCTTCTTCTTCTTCTTCTTCTTTTTCTTCTTTCGTTCGCTTGAAATAGATTATATATACCTGCAATGTTTTCTCTGGTATGAACTTCACTGTGTTACAAATATGTAAAAGTGACGTGCATGCAAAACTCGCGTTCTGCAACAAGACCAATGTCCAGAAGTGGACGAATAGCCAGAGCTTTCGGCTGAAGTTTAAAGCCTGTGAACGCATTGAAGAAGAGAAAGAAAACAGCGAGGTGACTACCCGCTAGGGACGAGTAGGACTAATATTCCCTTACTGGAACCTCTCAGTTTGTTTCCAAGACCATAATGGTCATAATATCGTTACAACTGCAACATCCCCGCAGACATTAAAGCTTCAAGAATACATCATACATCACCATCAAGTGCCCTGACTATAAGCGTAGGTTGTCTTGATTCGTCTTCTTATACGATGACAATCACGGATCAGGTCAATGTTTGTGTCTCGCCCCATCCATGCGGCTAGGCCACCTAGGTATATATCTTTTTGCCCCCCTCTCTTGATATCAATCAGTTCAGTTGTTACCAAGTTCTCTATTGTCTTCTTTCTCATAATACGTCCGAAAAATCACCGTCTACTGATAGTTATTTTAATCAGTATCATTCCATGGTATTCCTCTCATTCTTCGTTTAGAAAAGAAATCTTCTCTGCGAGTGAGTGTTTTTCAGCTATACCTGGGAGTCGGCGTGGTACAGCACAAGGACGCTCGCCTGCGGATGGGAATGTCATGTGTTCAGGTCCTGAAGGAGCTGTACTTTTTCTCAAAAATGACCTTGGCTTGACCCAGACTTGAGTTGGTACTAGGTGCCGTCCTGGGAAGTAAAGGCGACCGGCGTGGTACTGACCACATCACCCACCGGTTGGTCTATAAAATCTAGGTCTAGCCCTATATGCCCAATATATGCCCAAGGGTGGAATAAAGGTCCTTTGCTTGTACTTTACCATTACACTACTAATAATTAGCCTGCATATATTCAACCATCAAGCACGCGTATATGCACAAGATCCCCCCTAGTTCCATAACATCACGCATTGTTGGGTCACAAAAGGCCCTTCACTGTACGATTACTTTATTTCTCCTTTGTCGGTCAGAAGAAATGGACTTGATGTTTACGTATTGTTTTTAAGACCGACATTCACTCAAATTCTGTGCCCAGGTCTTACGTGGTCTACTTCTTCTCAATCGATCCCTATAGAATCGTTTTGGAGAGCCAGTATGTAGAGTCACCCTTGTGTCACCGGGAGCCTGACGGAAAGTAAAGAATAGTTACACTGCATGTCTTTGCATTGGAACCCACAGGGACATAGGAATAAAGGAAGGCAAAAAAACACAAAGAGAAGGGAGCTGGAGAAGGAAGTTAGAAAGATGGGGAGGACAAGGAGAGAGCTGCATGCGATAGCAAAGTATAGAACGTGAGATGGTTGAGGACCTATGCTCCATTAGGGGCAAGAAAGGCAGAATAATGAATATTTTGAGTAAACTTACTTCGACATTCGGGATAGGGTCTTTGTTTGATGTACCAATGATCTTTCGAAAAGATCTCGTTTCCAGAATACACCATTAAAGTAAGTAGTAAAGTAAAGATCCCTTTTTACGCCTTGGGCGCATCGGACATATGGGAAGAGCACCCGTATTTTTGCAGACCAATCGGCAGTAGCTGGGTAAAGTGATCAGCATTACGCCGGCCGTCTTTACTTTCCCAGGACAAACATCATGGTACCCATTTTAGGATTGGTCGACCTGCGACGTCCCAGACCATGATGAAAATCCACGCAGCCAGCAGTGGGTTTCGATCGCGGTACGTTGGAATTACAAGTCAGACTCGCAACGCCTAAGCCACGGACGCCGCAGAACACACCATTACAACAGCAAAAGCTGTCGGCACACGTTAAAACAGCAACAAGTCACCAGTACAACAATGAGAACTACCTGTGGCCCTTAGCGTAATCGTACAGACTCTTGGCGGCATTCAGAAGTTGATTGGCGTAAGCTGAGTCTCCTTTATCTTTGAAAACGATGGCCCCGGTTGCTAGGGCAGCAGCAGTTCCTGCAGCAATGTCTGCTCCGTGGATGTTGTTGTTGACAACCAGGCAAGGTCTGGGCATTGTCATGTCTTCGGGACGCCCCCAGTAAGCGTGGTCGGTATCACCATCTCCAACCTGCGCGGTTATGGGATTGTAATATGAGGTTAAGTCAGACTGTTATTATGTTTTGAGCTTCTTCTTCTTCTTAACATACAGCGATTGTAAGCTCCTGTAGAAAGTTCTTGTTGTTCGTCCACTTTTGGATATTTTTCTTGTTGCAGAACTTGAATTTTTTGTGCACATCCGTTTTGCTGATATGGCTAATTTGTATTTTCCTTCTGGCTCCTTGCCTCTTGGACAGTCGCACACCTATCTTGAATACAACACTCAGAATTAATCGCCTTTTACGTCATGCTTGTTATGGGACAGTGTATCTGTTCTGTAGTCTCCAAAATGAAGCCTCGGATGCCACACAGGGATATGCTTTTATGATCATGCAGGTGCTGTTGGGCTATTCTCTGACGGTCCCAGATTATCAAGGCTAAGAAAATACCCTTACAGGGCCTCAGTCATATGTAAATTGTGGACCTCTTTCCGGCGACTATACCGCATACTACGGAAAAGCTTCGGCCGAGTTAAAGTCACCGCCGAGAGCTTCCACCGCGCCGCTACGCTAAACTAGATGGCTGGGACTCACGATCAGCAGCTACCGCATCTCCTGCAGCTACCTACATTTTATTTGCGCGGGGGATACTCTCGGCAGTGGCGGTATAGTTGCCGGATAGAGGTCCGCAATTTACATATGACTGAGGCCCCGTTAGGGTTATTTTCTTAGCCTCGACAATTTGGGACTGTTATTCGGAGGATAGCTTGCTGTTGTGTTGCTGACGATAATAATGATGATGACGACGATGATGGTGATGCTGATGAGCATAATATAAAATGATCAGGACATTACCTAACCCCCCCCCCCTCCCACAAATTAAAAAAAATATCAACAGCAGCAGCAGCAGCAACAACAAAGCCCACATACCTGAACCACGAGTTCGTTCTTGCTGGGATTCCATGCCTTCAGTACGTAGTCATATCCCCATTTGACGGAATCGTAAGCATTGTCCAGTTGTCCGGCCTTCACGTACCCGTCTTTAAACTTGATCAGTGACCAGCCGAGGATGGTCAGGGTTGAGGACAGAGGGAGTCCGAACTTCACGTGATCACCAGCGTCGTACCACCCACCAGGCACGCAATCATTAACTGCTGAGTCACCTGTAAAATAGTTGATCTTCTTATTTACGTGTTATAAATTATTAGTTGACAATTTTTAAAAAATTAACACTGCTGTGTTGTGCAAACAAAAAGAGCTTGTGGTAAATTTCCTAAGTTACAATTTTACGTGGTGGCCGTGGCACAGTCTTTAACTGCTAAGTCACCTGTAAGATTTGTGTTGTTCTTTTTTACGTGTTATCAATTAGCAGTTGATGGGTATAAAAAGGAAACAATCCACGTTGTGCAAACAAAAGGAGTATGTGGTAAATTTAATAAATTCGAATTTCCTGTTGTCGCTGGACGTGTACCAGCCACTTGGTACGCAAATATTAACTGCTGAGTCACCTGTAAAATAGTTGTTCTTCTTATTTACTGATTGTCAATATTTAGTTTATGATTAACAAAAAGTTAACAACTCTGCTTTAGAAAATTAAATAAGAGCTTGTGATAAATTTGTTAAGTCCAAATTCACGTGGTCGCCATAGCGTGCCAGTCACCAGGCACGCAATTATTAACTGCTAAGTCACTTTTAAAATTTGTGTTGCTATAATGTGCATGATCAAAAAAGGGAACACTGCCATGTTTCGCAAACAAAAAGAGTGTGTGGTAGATTTCATAAGCCCGAATTTCCTGTTGTCGCTGAGGGCGTATAAGCCACCAGACAGGCAATCATAAACGACTGAGTTCCCTATAAAATAATTGTTGTCCTTATTTACGTGCTGTCAATTAACAATTCCGCTTTTTGCAAACACACACACACACACAAAAAGAGTATGTGGTAAATTTCAAACTTCTGCAGTAACCACAAAGCTATCTGGAACTTTCGGAAAACACAGTGTAACTAGAGAGAATAATCTGATTTGCGTGGAAAGGATTCTATTTTGTGTGTGTATTTGACTGCACGTTGAAGCATTTCTTCAGTAATGTGCACGAACCTTGAATATGTCAGGTATTAAAGTGTGCATGTATTGTTTGGGTCAGCAATAATAAAGTAAATATTTGTTGTTTTGAATTATTTGCACAATGCCTGGTACGAGTAAGGCATCATAAGGATTCTTAATTTTACTACCGATAGGAGAGCTGAGGAAATTGAAACAAAAAAGTCTAAAATAGATTAGAGGGAGAATATTAGAGGCTCTAGGACATATTGGCCCTGACACATGTAATAAGATCCAACGGCCTCTCAGAAACAATACTGCAGGGCTCAGTTGCGGGAGAGAAGAGAAGAGGCAGACAAAGAAAGACCTGGTTACAGAACCTGACTGACTGGAGGGGCCTCAGGCATGCAACCGTGAAGTCCATCGCAATTGACCGCCAAATGTGGAGAGAGCTGATCAGACAGTCAACAGAAACTGGGGACCCTAAAATTCAAGATAGGTGGATCAGCCATGTGCACCTGTGGAAATGTGCCCCAGACCGCAGAGCATGTACTCCAGGACTGCACCGATTTTGACACATTAAGGCACCTTTTGGCCAGAAAGAACAACAGTGGAACGTAAACTCTATGGACCACTGAATGAACTAACAACGACAGTGAAATTTATACAAGAGACAAAACTGCTGATATAGATAACTTATTTCAGGCGAACGAAAGAAGAAGAAGAACTGGGGACCCAACGACACACAGTGTTACGAGATGATAATGATGATCATAAAACAACTTAATATAACGGCGAGCGACGGAGAGATTTAGATACCCAGAGCATCCAACTTTCGCTGTGAAGAAGACGCCTGGTCTAAAATTTCAAAGCTCTTACCTCTCCATTTGATCGGGTTGTTGGCAGGTAGTTTGCCTGAACGCTGTGCGTCGTAGAACAAAATTGATTTGCCCAGTGCATCTGCATAATTTTTGGCGCCCTCTGCACTTGCCAGCAAAATTGCCAGAAGCAAGGAAATCTTGCCGATCATCATTTGGTGTGATATCTGAAAGAACCATTAAGATAATCGCATTGTGGATATTGCAGTTCTGTGGTCTGGAATGGTAACATCATATACGAAGCAAACAGAAGGGCTTGTTCCGGAGATCTATTCCTACCCTGACGCTTTGAGGCATTCCAGGTGTAGAGAAAAGAAGAAGAAGAAGAAGAAGAAGAAGAAGAAGAAGAAGAAGAAGAAGAAGAAGAAGAAGAAGAAGAAGAAGAAGAAGAAGAAGAAGAAGAAGAAGAAGAAGAAGAAGAAGAAGAAGAAGAAGAAGAAGAAGAAGAAGAAGAAATAATAACAGTGGTCTGGCGTGCATGCAACGGATTTAATTGTCGCTTACACTTCCCATTGCAAAGGGAAAATGCACTGTTGTACTATTTACTCTGCTAGACAAAGCATTACGGTCTGCTGTGTTTGTAAATAGTAGTTATGTTTGTAAATTGTTGATGTCTTTGTTATTCGACATATCCTTGGTTAATATAAATTTCTGCAACCTATAGTGTCATTTCAATGGTTTGAGATGAATTATGTCCGTATTCGATGGTTGTGGATTTCAAGCTCTTTGATAGACATGGCCAGTGAAGACACCATTTTTTGGGGGGACGCCTAGATGGCCATGTTCTTAGTACACTTTTTTCCATAAGAAGGCGCACAAGCCATTTGAAGGTGACAGATTTGATTCCCAGCATAGTAACTATAGCTTTCCATTTGTATGTTATGCAGTGTGTTCTTCTATCTGTCTACTTCTTTCTTTGAGTGCCGAATAATAAATTGTCTGTTTGTTTATTATATAGTTATTAAGAATACGCTACTGGCTTTACGTATCACCGAGCACCTAACGATTGTTATAAGTAGTAACATAGTCAAACGAACGCTCGTTGCATGCTTTTGTCAATGATGCAGAAACTGTAACGTCAAAAAGCTGCCTGTTACCATTAACTATACGAGATGGAAAATGTCACGTGATGCCCTTTCCAGTGTAATCGTTACCTGCAGTTTCTTAATTAAGTTAACTTAGTTGCATATCCTTTACAGGATACTGCAGAACTAGTCTCAGAATTTGTTTTTGTTTGGCTGTTGTGATATTTTCTAAGCAAACTTTACGTATACTAGTTTATCATTGCCCCTGAAAGGTCGGTTTTTGATACCACTGTCGAAATCAATGTAAAACGGTCTGCTGCAAAATCGCCTGCAGCACGCATAAAACCTGGTGTTTCAAAATGCGTTCGCAACGCCTAAGCCACAGACGCCGACTGCCAGCGCTTACTCGTGCAAACTGATCACGCCTCGACATTTATTGATAAGTAAAGTAAAGTACGGTACGGTAAAAAAAAAATGCCCCTTTTATTATTTACTCGAGTAGCTCATCGATTATATGATGCTAGTCTCTGATGCATTGACTAACTGGCACTCAGTATGTGATGTAGTTAACATCACACCTGCCGCCTTTAACTCCCCAGACATTACCTGGTACACGTTTTAGGCTGGGTCGACCTGGACTGGAAAAATAAATTTCATATATACTAGGTTATAGATTTATTAGATGTCTGGACAACTGCTGTCCGACTTGGATGTACACATATATTGGATATAGAAATTTCTAGAAAGGAATTTGATCAAAAAGTTCCCTCACCATAAGACTCCCCGTTGAAACAAACACATTCTGCACGCAAAGTTTTATAACACTTCCTTATCACCAAACTGCATCTTTGACAGTTTTAAATCGATGACGTGGTACGTTTTAAATTAATTGTGTAATCTTTCTTCTCTCATATCATGTTTTTCTCTTCCTTCTGTTAAACGTCCTTGATGAATACGGTCAAGATTGTTGATGAATGTAAACAACGGTTGTGACAATAAACATCTGGTCCGGGGAACTAAGGTAGTCTTTTATTGTCCAGAAAACGTAACAAGAAAGTTCTCATGACCGCTAATAAGAAAATCAAAAGCAAACCATTTTGGAATCTTAGGTTAATGAAGTTTGCCGTCCTAAAAAATTACAATTGTAAAAATATATTTACGTCTGTTTGACCAATTTAGACTGGTGCGTTAAGGTTTCCTACCTAAAGTCGGCGTCTCTGCCTTGGGAGTTGCGAACGATCTTTGTACTTCCAGTATACTCAGTTCGATTCCAGCTACAAGAGATTTGACAGCAGACTTAATTACTCACTTTCTACCCCACTAGGACATCACACAAGCGATAAACACCCGATGACACAAAGTGCCACTATGTGGGTGATGATCACTGTGGAGAGGTCCCAGAAACCGCGTTCAGACAATTGGCCATATTTATGGCCTGCCTATATTGCGGCCCCTGGCAAAAGCCAGGGTAGGGCTTCAAATAACAAAAAATTACGTCCTAAAGAGAACGTAGGGATCAATAGACAGCAGACTGCTATGTATTGATTTATGCAATAGTATCGAGAGGCGACGGAACAGAGAGTATAGGCAAATTATTAAACAAGTTAAACTTGCTTTGTATAAAAGCCATACAGCACAAAACAAAACAAACAAATTCCTTTGGTTATTTGCAACATTGTAAGAAGGATATGCAACTAACTAACCTAAAAGTTTAACAATTGCCGAGACTTTAATAAGAAGAAACTCCACAGGGGAGCATGTACAGCAGGGGTCTACCAATCGTCAGTAGAAGTAACCTCTCGTCGACAAATGTTTCGGCCCACGAGCTCCTATACATTTTCAGAAAGTGGGCCCACCTGAGTTCATGAAGCTCAGGGTTGGTTTTCCCCTACTGCACGAATTACCGGATGTTATTCGGACAGAGACAAGACGAATTGGTGATTTGCAAAAGGTACTGTGAGATAAGAAGTCGTCGCGATAGGATAATTAAAGCAGTTTGGTTTACCGGACACATGTTGGACTTTGTTAGCAGGTGGCAAGGGGACACTGGCAGACAATTCGGACACGATGGACTTTGAGGGATGAGAAATTCTTTTCCGCTAGACACCCGGACCAGCTCACCGAGGCCCGTCCCCTACGTTGTTTCGTTTTGTCCAGAGCCAGCTCTAGGCCCTCTCAGCAACCTCGCCCAGCTGTTTAAGTGTCCGTTTGCGTTCATTACCGCGTAAGCCTAGTTCTTTAATCACATTGTAGAGTAAAGTGGAAACGAGACCTCTTGCGCCTACTTCGACGGCGAACTCTTACTGTGTACGCTTCGTCCCTCCTCAGACGGGCAGCTAAGTCACTGTACTTCTCGAGCTTGTACATATGGCTTTCGTCCATTCGCGACTCATACGGGACGGTCAGCTCAATCAGGATGAGCTGCCGTTTCTCTGCAGAGTGGAGAACTATGTCAGGTCTCAGGCCGGTTTTCCGGATTAACTCAGGGTACCTCTCATGGCCAGGCAGGTCAACCGCCAGTAACCAGTCCTTCGCAGAGTCTGGCATAGATGGAGCGTATGCGACGTTGTTGAATCTACCTTTTTGAATCTGCCCAGCCTTGGGGAAGCCTATGGGGACGATGGTAGGACTGGCCCTCGCGTTGGCCCTCATCCTAGCCTGGCCCACAACGGCTGCCAACACTTCAAGAATAGAGTCCTAGCTGTCAAATAAGGCAAATCCAATATACACTGTTAATCTTGCTTATAAGTTATAATACAGGCACAAATTGTGGCAATCGATCGTATCTCATGGACACAGAGACAATAAAATACAAAGATTTTGATGAAACTGAGAATGAAAGGAGAGTTGCTGAATGAAAAAAAAAAAAAAGGAAGAGAGACTCTAAATATTGTAACCACATTGAAAGAAACAACACTCTTTTAAAGACAAAGCTTAAAAGAAAAGTCATAGGTAAACGAACGAACGAACGAACGAACGAACGAACTTTATTTACAAAGGGTCACAAATCGGGCACGCGGGCCCATCTTACAATCAGCACTTCTAAACACCCATCTGTCACACAGCAGTTGTATGTCATCTATAAGTTTGGTATGTTCATATAATTATAAGAGATCAAGAGGTAAATAACGATACAAGTGGGAGGACACAAGAGTCAACTTTCAAAGTGTAGACGGCACCTAAATGATTGATTGCCTGATTGATTGATTGACACATGACGGCAATATCGTGCGGCTCTGTGGTTTAGGTGTTCGAGAACACGTAAATTTCACAATCCCGACATACCTGGATGCGATCCTCGGCGGGAAGTTTCGAAAAAGACCACTCTAGTTCCTCATATGTAGTAATACGAGAATAATGCCGTGAAAAAGACTGACGCCTAACTGCATTATACAGTAGAGCTACAATATTCGTCCACTCCAATTTTCGTCAGCGCCAATACTCGTCCACTCCAATATTCGTCCACTCTAATATTCGTCCACTCCAATATTCGTCCACTAATATATATGTGCACTCCAGTATTCTTACACTCCAAAACTCGTAAACTCCAATATTCGTCCACTTCAATGTTCTTCCACTTAAAAGTCGTCCACTTTAATGTTCGCCCACTATAATATTTTTCAGCTAAATTAATCTTCAATTCCAATATTCTTCCACTCCAATATTCGTCCCCTCCAATATTCTTCCACTCTAATATTCTTCCATTCCAGTATTCTTCCACTCCAATATTTTTCAATTCCACTATTCGTCCACGACAATATTCGATCACTAGAATATTCGCCAACTCCATTGTTTGCTTACGCCGCCAATATTCGTCCACTCTAATATTCGTCCACTCCAATTTTCATTAAGGCTTCCGGTCTAAATGGGCGCTAGCCACTGACACTGTGTTGAATCGTGGCAGATTATTTGCTGCCGCCAGACGGTGGCAGTTGCAGTTTTGCTCCGTTTGTAGACTGAAAGGATATAGTTTCGTCGCTGAGGAACTGAGCTGGGTGCAAGGCGCAGCACTGTGAGTAACATGGTGTTTTGAATTGAAGATTTAGAAAAAAAAGCGCGTGGCCAGTTGTTGCAATATTGGTGGTGCCCTTATTTGATTGAAATTTATCGCGTGTGCAACTGCTGATCTGTTGGTAACTTCTGCTACGCTGGTGATATTTCTCTTTCGTCCCATTCACGGACAAGAGAGCTCGAGAGAGAAGTTAAAAAGATAACGAGGACATGGGGAGAGCTGCATGCGATAGCAAAATATGGAACGACCTGGCGTTAGTTGGTCGAGAGTATATGCTCCATTAGGGGTTAGAAAGGCAGAAGAAGAAAGAAGAAGTGTCAGTAAAGAGGTCCCAGTTTCGATGTAAGATGGACACAAACACAGAACGGACAAAAATAAAAAGTTTAAAAAAAAAACAAGGGAAATAATCATATTTAAATAATGGAAAGCTAGTTAAAGGCTAATAATGTCCCTTAATTGTTAGAAGAAATAATAATAATAATAATAATAATAATAATAATAATAATAATAATAATAATAATAATAATAATAATAATAATAATAATAATAATAATAATAATAATCATCATCATCGACAATTAGTCCAGCAATAGAGAACTCTGCTGCCAGGGATATTTTTTTATTGACTTTGTTGCATTTGAATTTCTTTTTCCTACATGGCTCAGTCTTTCACCGCAGCCACCACCCGAAAGCGTCGCACAAAGCATGAACACCGTAGCTACAGTGACGACACCAAGGGATCTCCGTGAAACAAAGATGCACTTATTAACCGAATGATGCAGCCGTGAATCGAACCAACGACCTTCAGTGCGTGAGGCAAACGGCGTGACCACATCGCCATGGAGATTTCTCTCACCCCTTTTATTCGTTTGAGCATAGGCGTACAACCATCCTGTATTCTCTAAGATCGCCAGCTGTAATCTTCTGTAAAGTTCTGGTTGTTCGTCCACCTCTAGACTTGAGTCTTTTTCAAATTTCTGACTGTTGAACGCACTTTCGTTTTACAGATCTGACTTTTCAAAGGAAGCCCCCTATTAGTTTACTTCTACGACATGCTTGGTAATTCCTCCTCTTCTTCTTCTTTACTCTACTCCGGGAATACCTCGCGGCGTCAGGGCATGAAGAAATTTATGGAACGGGCTTTTCTGTTTGCTTCGTATAAATTACTTTTCATTTTCTCTTATATTTCTGCGGTCCATGTTCTGCGTGGTCGACCTCTGGCTCTGTTACCGCTGTATCTGTATAACACTGCTCTCTGTGGTGCCGTGTCTCTTGTCAATCTTGTTATATGGCCAAACCATTTAAGTTGTTGTCTAACTATAAAGTTCAGTAGGGGTTCTGTGGCGGCTCCGTGGCTAAGTCGATGCGAACGCTTCGTAATGCCGCGGTGCATGCGCCATGCGTTGATTTTGACAGTGGTATCAGGGGGCCGATCGTCCAGAAAGCAATGGCAAACTACTGGACGTAAATTTGTCTAGAGAAACCACACAACAGCCAGGGGCTGCTGGGGTTGGTTCTGCAACGTCCTGTAAAGGGTACGCAACTAACCATAACCATGGGTTCTGTGTCGACTCTGCTCCAGATCTCATTGCTCCTAAAACGATCTTTCCACATCTCCCTAGTAAACATTCCATTTTCTATTTTCCTTCTGTCTTCTGAAGACAATCTCCGTGTTTGACACTGATAGTGTAGCATTGGTGAGAATATTTTTTTTTCAATATAGTGCCTCAACCTGTTTAAATGTTTTAGGGGGTTCGATGCGTTTAAGACCCTGCGTTCAGATGCCTATGGTAAGAGGGCGCACTTGTGCATGCGTGCATGAGAAAGTGGGTGTGCACGTATGTGTCTGTGTGTGTCACGATGTTCTCCCACGCCTCACTTTAATCTTTTTCTCAAACGAACCACACAGAATCAAAACATGATAAATCAAATGTCTTTTTTCTAAATGGTACTAGGAACAAAAGAATATGTCCAAACATCATCTGTATGTTTACTCTCCCTATTATAAATGAAATAGCGGTGGCAGTTCACGCGTGTAAACGGTTTAGAGGAAATTAAGCGTTCGCGGGTGGCTGGGGATAATATCACGTGATATTTTCCTTCTCGTCGCTTCGCTGTATGTGAATGAGTGGTGTATATATACGGCGTATCTTCTTTTAGACAAGTTAACACTCTTGACACACTTTACATGCCTGACAAGATGTAAAGTGAGTGTCGTGTTTGTATTAAATAGAAAACATGAAATGCATTTTTATTTTGAAATGGAAATGGCTAATGAAAGTATAACATTATATACAACAATGAGAAGGAGACAACACAAAGTTTTTTTTTCGTGTGATGAGGAAAGGAGCACTGGAAAATATCGCGGAAAGATCACTGGTTGAAGAGGCAGAGGCAGACCAAGAGAAATAATGGTGGATGGCTTAAGACAGTGACATTGGGGAATATCATTAGTGGAAATGATACAGAACACCAAAGACAGAGATTGTGAGGTTTGAGGTTTGAACAACAGATCAACATCATGGCACACGGGTAGTAACCCATAAGTGTTCCGTTCTTCTTTTAATTCAAGTATGAATCAGAAGAAACTATGCACAGTGCACAGGCTCTGTAGCACCAGTGACGAACCTGAAATACTTTGGGTAGATTTTTAACTCAAAATTTTTCCCAAGCAGCGCCATTAGGCTACTCTTTTTGTTTTCTAACTGCCAGTGATTTTTTTAAGTGCGCAACAATACACATGGGCGTCCTATCTAACTACCCAGAGACCAGGGGTAATTACTATAAGTCCAAGTCCACCTGAAAAAAAGTCCAGCCCTTACCGGGGATTGAACCCGGAACCTCTAGCACTCGAGGCGAACACCATGACTCGAGACGACATAGCCTCCTTAGAGATTGTGGAGACGCATGAATGTCTACGCCAGCTAGCAAGGCACTTAATGATGATGATGATGATGATGATGATGATGATGATGATGATGATGATGATGATGATTAATGGAAAGTGTAAGAGTCGTTTACAGCCGTTATATACAGGCCTTACCACTCGGAAGAAGAAAGAATGAGAAAAGAAGTCCGCATACATTCAAAGTTTATTCGCTTGCTCTTGCTCCAAGGTGCTAGAATGAATCAGAAACAGTTTCTTTAAACATTTTTCCAACAACGGAAGTTCTCGAGTTGTGAATCAACCAATAAATTCCCATTGAATTCTCTGGCTGCTCACTTAATTGAAACTAATTCTCAAACCGGTTCCTTCGCTCCACGACACCACTTTCTAATTACCACCCCATTCAGGAAACCATAGCAGCTGCTGAAGGAGATAATACTCCCCCATCTCCGTATGGGGTGACACTGTTCGCAAACCGTTTCAATGGTTGTTTGCTCATGCGTGCGCCGTTTAAGAATGGTTGGTGATTTTCAAAAGTTATGAACCTGGGTAGCAAGCGATCTGAGGGAAAATGAAACGTTTTAGGACAGGAATAACTGAACTAAAGTAGTTAGTCCGAGATTCGTAGAAGATTGTGTAACTGGTTAACGGCATAGTAGAAACCTGGGTAGGAAGCGATCAGAGGGAAAATGGAACGTTTTAGGACAGGAATAACTGAACTAAAGTAGTTAGTCCGAGATTCGTAGAAGATTGTGTAACTGGTTAACGGCATAGTAGAAACCTGGGTAGGAAGCGATCTGAGGGAAAATGAAACGTTTTAGGACAGGAATAACTGAACTAAAGTAGTTAGTCTGAGATTCGTAGAAGATTGTGTAACTGGTTAACGGCATAGTAGAAACCTGGGTAGGAAGCGATCAGAGGGAAAATGAAACGTTTTAGGACAGGAATAACTGAACTAAAGTAGTTAGTCCGAGATTCGTAGAAGATTGTGTAACTGGTTAACGGCATAGTAGAAACCTGGGTAGGAAGCGATCTGAGGGAAAATGAAACGTTTTAGGACAGGAATAACTGAACTAAAGTAGTTAGTCCGAGATTCGTAGAAGATTGTGTAACTGGTTAACGGCATAGTAGAAACCTGGGTAGGAAGCGATCAAAGGGAAAATGAAACGTTTTAGGACAGGAATAACTGAACTAAAGTAGTTAGTCCGAGATTCGTAGAAGATTGTGTAACTGGTTAACGGCATAGTAGATCGGCGTACTATATAGTCTTTGTTTCACTTATACATATAATTTACTACATATGGTAATATTTTCCCAAAGAGCGTTGACAGTACTGGGTGACTAAAGTCATCGCACAAAGAAAGGAACTAGAAAGTAAAGTTAAAAGGATAGGGAGGGCAAGGGGTGAGTTGCATGCCAAAACAAGGGATATGAAACTATGGCGTGTGATGATTTTGGGCATATACTTCACTGACGAATAAAGAGCAGAAACAGAATGGCGGCTTTAATCAAAGGGGGAAAAAAAGAAATTATATTTATAGTGAGGCTGGACAGATTCCACAGAAATGTTGATCTGAGCCGGAACTTGATAAAGTTGATTTTAGACTTGATGAGGCCGGATTTAGACGGTGAGGCCAGATTTAGACGATGAGGCCGGATTTAGACTTGATGAAGCCAGATTTAGACTTGATGAAGGTGAATTTAGATTTGATGTGGCCGGATTTAGATTTGATGTGGCCGGATTTAGATTTAATGTGGCCAGATTTAGACGATGAGGCCAGATTTAGACTTGAAGCTGATGTTAGACCCAACTGAAAAAAAAGAAGAACAACGACAACAAAAAGACGAAGAAGAAAAAGAAGAAGAAGAAGAAGAAGAAGAAGAAGAAGAAAAAGAAGAAGAAGAAGAAAAAGAACAAGAAGAAGAACAAGAACAAGAACAAGAAGAACAAGAACAAGAAGAACAAGAAGAACAAGAACAAGAACAAGAACAAGGCGAAGACGGGCGAAGAAAAAGAAGCAGAGGAAAAAACATTGCTTTACAAAAAAAAAGTGTTTAGCACCAGCAATGAACATTTGACAGCAGAACATCTGGGAGGAGGGCGATCGGAAGACCAAGAAAGAGATGGATAAATGATGTAGCAGAAACAGACAAAAAGGTGGACAAATCCATCACCCAAGCCACACGAGAAACACAAGACAGATACACACCAAAAAAAAAAAAAAAAACTACGACACTGGGTATCTGTGAGACGACAAAAAAAAGAAGAATAAGGAAATCAAACTCAAAATTTTGAGAACAAGCATCTTCCCTGAATCAACACTAGACTAGATTTCGACAGGGCCGCTATCGAATATATATATATATATATATATATATATATATATATATATATATATATATATATATATATATATATATATATATATATATATATATATATATATATATATATATTCTAATGTGCCCTGGTTTGTATGTCAACGCATGGCGCGTGGCTTAGTTTATAATAGAGAATCGGTAGAAAAATAAAAGGAAATGACAGAAAAATGAGACCAAGTCTGACCAACGGATCACGTGTTTCTGAAATGAAAGTCACGCGCTCTTTAATTAATCCTGACTTCTCGCGTGTACTGGTAGCTGGCCAGACAAAACAATGGTCGTCTCCCCTCACTGTGGCTCGTGCCCCATTGGCTGAATGGAAACCAATAACCAGCGGGTGGCGGATCAATTCTGGCCAGTGCAAAGACAATTTTAAGTGGAGGTGAAATTAAAAGTTATTTGGGGGTCTAGAAAAAGTTATTTTTTTTATTTGGGCTCTGAAGAAGCATTTGTGCCCATGTATCTACAGGTTTTGATTTTTACACACACACATCTTCTTCTTCTTCTTCGCGTTCACCAGCTGAAAACTC
>CAJHNH020000903.1:0-37500 GCA_905116865.2 Candidula unifasciata
GCTCATTTGTTGATTTGACTGTCCCGTTTGAGTCCCCCGGATGGAGGAAACTTTTGGTAAAAGCTCGAAAGTAAATTTGATTTACCCACCCGGTTTTTTTAAGGAGAAACGGGGCTTACACAGTGCGGGTATTTCCCCGCGAATTGGGAGGAGAGGCCTCGTTTCCACTTCCCCCCCCTACAATGGGGGAAAAAGAGTTGGTTTGGGCGCGGAAATTTAAAGGGAAAACGGGCACTAAAAAAAACTTGGTGAGGGGGCCGAAAGGGCACCCGCGGGCTTTGGACGCCACCCGCAAACAACGTAGGGGAGGGGCCCTTCGGTGAGCTGGCCCCGGGTATCTATTTTTTTTTGGAAAAAGTTTTCTTTTTCCTTTTTAAAAGCCCCATCGTGCCCGAATTGCCCTCCCAAATTTTTCCTTTTGCCAACTGCTAATAAAAGTCCAACATTGGCCCGGAAAACCAAAATTGTAAGTTGTGGGTTTGGGCGCCCCAGGCACCTGCTTTTTCTAACTAACCCCTGCCGTGGGGGCCCTTCTTTTTCTCACAGTACCCCCTTTTCAAAAACCAACCAAGTCGTCTTGCCCTCGGGGCCGAAAGTTAACACCATCCGGTAATTCCTGCGGGGGGAAACCACCCTAAAGTTTTCATAAAATCGGGGTGGGCCCACCTCCGAATACGTGGGGGAAAATCGGGGCCAAAACGCTTTTGTCGACGAGGAAATTTTTAAAATTACAAACGGGTTTAGACCCCCCTGTACTTGCCCCCTGTGAGTTTTTTTCCTTTTTTTTTCAGTAGCCCACCCCCGAAATCTAAACATTTCAAACCAACTCTCTTAAACTTGAAAAAACTTTTCAAACCAACTCTTTTATAACTTGAAAATTTTTCCCAGCAATTTTTTATAATTTGGTAAACATTTTCTCCAACTCTCTTATAACTGGAAAAACTTTTTTCTACCCAACTCTCTTAAAAACCTGTAAACATTTCTACCAACTCTTTTATAACTTGTAAAACATTTCTAGAAACCCTTTTATAGTTGTAAACATTTCTGCAACTTTTTATAACTTGTAAACCAAGGAAATAGAACGGGGGTTTAAACCCAAAATTTGGCTGCTTCATCACCCGGTGGGAACTAAATTTTTTTTGATTTTTCCCCTCACATTTTTGAAAACAAAGTTTTTGGGTTCCCCTAATCTGGTTAAAATATGGGGCGGGGAAGAATTTCATAAAAAATTTTTGGTATTTGTGAAACCATGACTAGTCTTTACGATGCTGTCTCAAAAGCAAAAAAAGAGTTTTGGAAGACCCTTTTTTCCCACCCCATTTTCTAACCCGCCCCTGAAAAATTTTGTGCATTTTAGTTTTTCCGGAAAGTATTTTTTCAAAGAACCCCCGAGGGCCCAAAAATCGCCCCCCAAAAAAATTCCCGGGCCCGTTTTTCTCCCACTCTTTGTCTAAAGTGGGGTTAGGGAACCTGCGGATTTCTGGGGCGGTTTGGCAACTTTAGGGGTTTTTCCCAAAAAATTAGGAACCATCTGCTGCCACCACAAACATCAAAAATTTTTCTGACAAACACAAAAAAAAAAAAAAAAAAAAAAAAAAAAAAAAAAAAAAAAAAAAAAAAAAAAAAAAAAAAAAAAAAAAAAAAAAAAAAAAAAAAAAAAAAAAAAAATTTTTTTTTTTTTTTTTTTTTTTTTTTTTTTTTTTTTTTTTTTTTTTTTTTTTTTTTTTTTTTTTTTTTTTTTTTTTTTTTTTTTTTTTTTTTTTTTTTTTTTTTTTTTTTTTTTTTTTTTCTTAAACTGTCAACAAAAACGTTTTCCCCTTTCCCTTTTGGTATCCCGAGGTGGCCACCGGGGAAAAAACACTTTTCTTCCAATTGGAAAATTCAAAAAACGTTGGCTTACTCCCCCCATTTTTTCCCCCTAGGAAAAATTTTCCCCAAACAATTTTCCTTTTAAATTTGGAATAAAAATTGTTTTCAACCGGCTTTTCCCGTTTTTGCTTCCAACCCTCTTGGGATATCAACAACAGTTGGTTTCCAATCCGGATATCAACCAACAGTTGTGCTTTTACATCTTGGGGATATCAAACAGTTTGGGTTTCCCCAATTTGAATCAAAAAAGGGGTTTCCACGTCTTGGCCTATCAAAAAACTTTTTTTTCCCCATCTTGGCCCTTCACAACAAATTGGGGTTTCCCCAAACTTGGATATCAAAACATTGTGGGTTCTTGGATATCAACAACAGTTGTTCCACATATAGGCATATCCAACAACAGTTGTGTGCCACGTCGTAGGCATTACTCACTAACAGTTGTGCATCCAACATCTAAGCATATCAACAACAGTAGTGCTTCCACATCTAGCATATCAACACCAGTTGTGCTTTCCACATCTTTGGCATATCTACAACATTTAGGCTTACACGTCCTAAATACACAAGGACAGCTGAAATGTGAACACGTGATTTGTATTTAAAATTTCAAATAATTAAATGCAAAATTATCATATTAGAACCTGTACAACTGTTATCATTAAATAAGTATAATCCACAGATATTTTATTTGCGTTTAGAGATGGTGTAAATACCGTCAGAATCTGTGGCCAAGTATGGATGGTCAAACTGTTGCAATGTTGCCATCCAGAAGAAACTGGACAATGACGTCGAAAAAGGGAATTCGTATTGTCACAGATACTAGATACTGCGAGATGCTTGATGCGAGCGGTGGTCAGACAGACAGACAGACAGACAGGCAGGCAGGCAGACAGACAGACAGACAGACAGGCAGACAGACAGACAGACAGACAGACAGACAGACAGACAGACAGACAGACAGACAGACACACATGCAGTCACAGGCACACACACAAACACACACACAGACATACGCAACACTCACACATACACAGATACGCACACAGACACGCACACAGTCACGCACGCCCACTTACGCACACAGACATACACGCAGAAGCATAAACCGACACAAAGAGAGACACGCAGACATTATATAATAGACATACCGATAGAGACACACATAGATACACACAAAGCCACACAAACACAGACACTCACAGCCACAGACACAGATACACACACAGCCACATACACAGACACATAAAGGCACACACACACACATACATACAAATACACTCACAGATGCACAAACCCTCACACAGACACACACTCGCAGACGCACACACATTATCAAAAAGACACACACACACACAGATACCCACGAAGCCACACACACAGACATTATATTATAGACACATATAATGTGTGAGACAGACAGACTGCCAGATGGCTGTCGCAGATACAGTGGCACCTCGCTTAACGAGCATAATTCGTTCCAGTCATCCTCGTTAAGCGAAACACTCGTTATGCGAAACAATTTTTCTCATATAAATTAATGTAAAATACGATAATGCGTTCCATGTCGAAAAAGATACTCACAAAATGCTATGTATAATGTTTATTCAAAGACAATTATATACATATTGTTACGGAGAGTGGATCACCTTCGTCTTTTCTTCAAACGCGTAATGAACCCACAAGGAATGCGAATTCGATTTGCAGGGAAAAAAAAGTCGAAATAATTATGATACAAAGCTAATTATTTTTTTTTTTTTACTAGAAAGATGTCCAAAGATCTGTTTCTTGCCGACGCTTCCAAATTTGGCGAAAATGCGACACAGCATTATCATTAAATAAATTTGCAACCCGTATAGCTACTTAATTATTAGGGTGATGCTTCTCAGTGTAAGATGCAACAGTTTGCCATGCTTTAAGCATTTCTCTTATTTCGCCAGAAAATTGTTGCTTTTCTGTTACCTCCTCCTCTGACAAACTTTCCTCCAAAACACAGCTCTTGGCTGTGCTCTTCCACAATCTCTTTGATATCATTGTTATCCACCTACAACCCCATGATAGTGGCCAAAGACACAATCTCGTTGACTACAGGTTCCACAGGTACTGTTTCGAACCCCTAAAAGTCACAAATAGACAACACTCTCCGGCCAAAGATTCTTCCAAGCAGAAGTTAGGATTCTCTTGGTAACCCCTTCTCCAGCCTTGTCGATCATCTTGAGGCAGGCAACGACGTGGAAGTGATTTTTCTCCAAAACTCTTTGAGAGTAAGGTTGGTCCCTTCAGTCACCTGAAAACAATGCTCGGAGACTGCTTGTAGAGTTTCTTAAAGTTAGAAATAACTTGCTTGTCCATGGGCTGGAGTAACGGAGTGGTGTTGGGAGGCAGAAAGTGGATCTTGATGAACTTAAATTCTTCAGAGACTTCATCTTGTAGGCCTGGAAGATTTATGTTCATATATATATATATATATATATATATATATATAGATATATATATATATATATATATATATATATATATATATATATATAAATCAATGTGTTTGTGTTTGTTTATGAGCTATAGACTCGGAAACTACTGAACCGATTTAGCTGAAATTTTCAGGATATGTTTGTTTTGATACCGGATGTTCACCCATCATGGTTTGAAATTCAACCTGTCATTGTTAGAGATAGTTTGCGACAATTGAAGCAAAAATATTCGAAACTAATATTTAAATCGTTAGTGACATCTAATTACAGCCACGTTAGTATTGATGCATGCGCCGTAGTCAGAACGAAAGACTTCCACCATTCGCCGGCGAGTTACGTGCAGCTAACGCCTTTTCTAATACATAGAGTAAGTCGTGGTACAGCAAACAAGTCTATCTCTATATTTGTGTAGGCAGTGATTGCCACAATAATCATATTAACACGATTTCTTTTTTTTTTTTTTTTTTCAAAAACAACCTCCGATGGGGGGGGGGGGGGGGGGGGGGAAGGGGGGCATCAAGGACTATCTTGACGTTGAGTGTTAACTGCGACATTAACTTCATTAACCGTGTTAGACACGTGCGATTTCTATTGTTGTGCCGTTTCATTAATATATCTGGAGTATCTGTCTATGAGAAAACAATTGCCTGCGGTTTTGAGTTGTGTTATAATCGGGACACAGTAGTAGGGACACACATCTCTGATAGTTTAGTTTTCTTTTCGTTGCTCTGATGAAATGGCTGCTTGGTCGAATGGTTAGAACACTGGGTTCCTGTGCGGGAGATCAGGGTTCGAATCCGCAGTAGTTAATTTTTGTTTACCCTGAACTAAAATAATATCCTCATCTGCTCTGTCGTGGTGACAGCACTAGCCATGTTGCCCTTAATACTAAAAAAAAAAAAAAAAGACAAGTAAATGGGTAAACCATTTGATAATTAAATTTGACCATTTCGCATACTTTTAATTGCATTTTTAAACTTTCCGATTGCATGGTTACGCTGAAATTTCATAGCTTTCCATTTATTTTCATTTAGATTTAGTTATTTCATCTGCGTTGGAATTTTATACTGTGCTGTTTACCATAGCGTTCATTTCCTAATTATGGTGTTTTTTTCTTCCTGTTTTCATTTGCTTTTCAAGTTGTTTTTTTTTTCTCCCAACTACTTCAATGAGGGAAAGAGTTGTCGGTGAATTGGGAGGGGGGGGGGGGGAGAAAAAACTGTTAACTGAAAGAGCTTTAAGTCACAGTAACTGCTTTACCCACTTAAAGTAGCAGCAGCAGTAGTAGTTGTGGTTGGGCTGTTACACCGTAGTGCTCTCATGTGAAGACCGCCGGTAAGCTTATGGCGTTCTTCTGTCGGGAAGCGAAATTATACATCCTAGCCTGACCAGTCTGTGGCGACAGCACTAGCTATGCGGCACCAAATCTTCTGGCTCACGACTCCCTGTCAACTCCGATGGTAAAACAGATAGCAGTGACATTATTTTAGCTACCGTGGTGGTTGTCGTGGTAGTCGTTGTACTGGTACTTGATGGATGATGTGGTAAATATTACACTAGCCCATTTCACTACAACTACTATTACACTAGCCCATTTCACTACTACTGTTACAATTCCTGCTCCCCATTTTAGTCCGGATGGACAGGGATGTCAATGTCAGTTACAGCAACAACAAAATATCGCCAGGTAATGATTTTCAAATCCTTCAAAGAGGGATAGAAAGCAGTAGTCGGTGGAAGAGGGGATTGGTTAATGACTTAAATTTGAGAGAACTCAAAGAGCTTTACACGTAATTTTCAAGTTCTCATTACCTAATTTGTTTATATTTTACTAACGCTACCTCCGCTTTTCAATTTTTTACGACTTACTTTGTTATTTACAAGTACAGTTGTAGCTTTACTTCCGTCTCCTATAAAAATACAAATAGCTTTAGCATGTGATAACCAAATAACCATTTTTTTTACTGTGCTAATAACACCATTTAAACGACCACTAATATAAAGACACAATTATAAGGTGCGTGTTCAAAGTTGGAAAACCAGACTATACCTGTGCAGAGAATGATTGCGACAATAACTATATTAGACACGTGCGATTTCCATTGTCTTTCTTTTCCAAAAACCTTTGATGAGGGAGAGAGTAGTAGGTGGATTTAGTTGTGGTGGTGAGGGGGGGGGCGGGGATCAAAGACTATCTCTATATCTGAGCAGACAATGATTGTATTAGAAACATGCGATTTCTATTTTCTTTCATTTCCATTTAGCCAAACTATGCCACAGCAACGCATGGCCGGGTACAGCTAGTAAAACAATTTAACACAAATTTGAGAAAATGTGCGATCACAAGCGATACTACGATGCTACTGGAACGAGTGCTAAACACAGACTTATGTAACATGCGCACAATCCGGGGCTTCCCCTCTCCTCGCCACTTGTTATGCGAAACGTCGCTCGTTAAGCAAGTGATTTTTTTTACAATTTGTTTTGCTCGTTATGAGAGTTGCTCGTTAAGCGATGTTCTACTGTACTAGATACTGTGAGATTCTTGCAGTCAGACAGACAGACAGACAGACAGACAGACAGACAGACAGACAGACAGACAGACAGACAGACAGACAGACAGACAGACAGACAGACAGACAGACAGACAGACAGACAGACAGACAGACAGACAGACAGACAGACAGACAGACAGACAGATACTAGATACTGTGTGATTCAAGAAGAGAACAGAGGTTAGACAGACGCGGATGCCTTATTTCATGTATAGCTGAGTAGTATAATATTCTTTACTAAGAGACAGACGAACAGACATACTGACAAACAAACACATCCCGCGGGGAAATAAGTTTGGTTACCACGGCAACTTCAAAGGTAAAATGGACATGTTTCATGCACAAAGGAGACCACATAAAACAATAACCTGAACACATCACACATAACACCAATCATAATACACTGGCCTGCGATGTCTCCACTCAACAACTTCCGCCATATGCAACAAGATTACGCAAAGGCCGGCAACGCTTGTTAGTTATTCGTTCAATCGCAATCATGATTTACAAGGCTGCAATACTCGATCATGATTGATCACGTTGCGGCCCTTATCTCACGGAGGTAGCCAAACTGGCTGTGACAGATAGGGGATATTTATTGAACTAAAAACTGCAGGGATCAGCTTTCTATGGCTTGGGGCTACCCCTGTAGAAATCCTCTTCATCCGAAAACGAGCAGTTTTTGCCCAGACTGGCTAGGTCCGAACTTGATTAGATCTCACAGCCAGGTTCAATTAAAGAGAACAGTGTCCCTCAGCTTGTATCATTGCCCTGTGGACATTGGTTTTACAAACGAGGGAATGTTCTGTCTACATGAAAATGTCGGACAATTATTGTTGGTGTCAATTCTTATTTCATTGGCCTGGCTTGAAATCTCGATTTGGAAATAATGCTCCCATCACAGAATAATCGCAGCCTGCAAGGTTTCTATTACTAAATTGTGACACTAATGGGCGTAGGCGATTACGGTTGTCAGTAACCTGTGCATCTAGTTTTATTGAAAATGATTTGGTCAGCAACAAGTGTTTTGCCACACCGCGTTGAAGCTTGTGTCTCTATCCAGATCTAAGTCCTGTGTTCTGGGTTCTGGGTCCTGTGTTCTGGGTCCTGTGTTCTGGGTCCTGTGTTCTGGGTCCTGGGTTCTGAGTCCTGTGTTCTGGGTCCTGTGTTCTGGGTCCTGTGTTCTGGGTCCTGGGTTCTGAGTCCTGTGTTCTGGGTCCTGGGTTCTGGGTTCTGTGTTCTGGGTCCTGTGTTCTGGGTCCTGTGTTCTGGGTCCTGGGTTCTGAGTCCTGTGTTCTGGGTCCTGTGTTCTGGGTCCTAGGTTCTGAGTCCTGGGTTCTGAGTCCTGTGTTCTGGGTCCTGTGTTCTGGGTCCTGTGTTCTGGGTCCTGTGTTTTGGGTCCTGTGTTCTGGGTCCTGTGTTCTGGGTCCTGTGTTCTGGGTCCTGTGTTCTGGGTCCTGTGTTCTGGGTCCTGTGTTCTGGGTCCTGTGTTCTGGGTCGTGTGTTCTGGGTCGTGTGTTCTGGGTCGTGTGTTCTGGGTCGTGTGTTCTAGGTCGTGTCTACTGACGATATTCGTGGACACAGTGGACTAGCCCTGCTGTTTCTCATGCTAACGTTTCTATTGCCTGGATGTTCTCTGTTGACATATACTCACAATATATTCTTTGTGTTTCTTCGCTTTCCCCTGTTGTAAACTTTCTTGAGCAATTCTGGTTGATCGTCTGGGCTTTTGTCTTGTACCAGAAATTGAGTTTTGCGTTCAAATCAGTTTTACAAACCTGGCTTATTTGTAGGCAAAGCGTTGGTTCTTCGCCTTCCAGGCATATGCATTCTAAAGGAAATACCCCTTATTATTGGACAAATATGAAAAGAAGTCAGTGGGTCTCTAATCCCAATCCCCTCCTCCTTTTTCCAAACTGGGTCCAGAAACCCCACTGGGATCCATTCATGACTATACTCTTCGTTTGCATGCTGTTGAAAAAAAAAATTACAAAGTCGACCACGTTTCTATTTGCCAGTGTCTTGAGTTACTTATTATGTTTTACTTTCCTAAGAATATTCTTCCTGCTGCCTCTTTTGGTCAGACTTTGCAGAACGCTTAAAACATACACGACTGACCCTGGTCTCGTCTTGTCGAGTCCAGTTCTCAGCAGCTGGTCAGTTGGAAAAAGTAGTAGACAATATCCCGTCTCAGCCGGTTCATACAGCAAACATCGGCGGCTGACTGACCCTTTCCGCTGAATCTCGCGATGCGTTCTTTCTCGTTTTCGACGTATGATCTGAACATGACAAGAAACCTGGCCTTCTCATTAGCCACTTCCGCAAAGCGTAACCTTACATGCACTTGTGATTATTTTTATACCGGATATTCCGCTTGTGGGGTTTCTCTTGGGAACGCCTTGGCTAAGTAAGTCAAATATTTCATTGTAGTATCTCTTTTGAGCTTTGGGAGTCAGGTGACGCCAAACGGGTTCTACAGTTGTTCGTGCACTAACTTGGAGCGATAGCAAGAAAGTTGACGAGGAACAAGCACAGAGATGGCTTAGAAAAACATTAACAAGTACAAGAACCCCACACCAGGATAGGTAAGGCAGCAGCAACAACAAAGAGTAGATTGACAAAAATAGTTTGGGAGAACAGAAAGCTCATGAATAAAACATGATTGTCTATCAGGCCTGTGTTTTCAGCACCCTGCTTTATGGCAGTGAAACTTGGTCAGCTTATTCGCACCAGGAGAAACGGTAAATAGTTTGCACATGCGATGCTTATGAAAAATACTTGTCATTAAATGCCAGGACAAGATCACAAACACCGAGAGACGAAAGAGGAAGAATTACAACAGTCTTCACAGTGCTCAGTCTACGAAGGCGCAGGTGGCTCGGTCACACCTGGAGAATGGAGGCTGGCAGAGTTTCTAAAGACATAGTTTATGGTAAATTAAACACGGGTAGAAGATGTCGAGGCCAACCTCGACTACCATATAAATGTGTGTGTAAGAGGGACATAAATGATACATGTATTGAAGTGGACTCATTTGGAGAAAATGCCAAGGACAGTATTTTGTTGAGGGGGTGACATCAGGAAGGAATGAAGAATAAAGGCAGAAACTATTGTAGAAATGATGAGAGCTGAGCGTCTGTAGAGAAACGGACTCAACACAAATGTTGACAACAATGGTCCTGAAATCCCATGCTTTCATTGAGGGAGACTTTTCTTGCGTCTTGCTGGTGACACTCGGCATATCGCCATTGGCTGTGAGTCCTATGACTCCTCATAGTGCAATATAACAGTATTGTCTAAAAAAAGTCTCAATCATTGTTGTACACAATCCTTCTATTTTTAATTCGAACGATAGGTAGGTTAGGGGGTGGGGTGGGGGGGGGAGAAGGGAATCAGACGTTTGTGCCGTGTTATTAAAACCGTAGATTTGTGTGTGGACCCTATTTTTCGGCCTGCGTCTGCATATATTTTCACAGATTGTAGGTGTATCGTCGCTAGAGGGCTACGGAGTTTGTGCTTCGTGTGGCGCTCTCGACAGGTCGCCAGTTGTTATGCGGAATTAGGCGGGGTTTTGCGAGAGCAAACCGGGTTCAGTTAAACCCATCCTCTCATCTTAAAACACTTTTACTGTTAGAAAGAAGAAAACTCAGAAACACAACGCTGATGTGAAAGCTAAAAGAAGTAACCACAGAAAATAAATTAGAATGAGAAGAAGCAATCAACAGGGAATCGAGTCTACTCGTAACCACAGACAAGACAAATGTCTGTCTGTCTATAGAAGCACAGACCGAATAACGAAAAACAATATTTGTTCCACAATTTCTACATGAAAGCACATTAAAATATATGGGGCGCCCTCTAACGGATCGCCCTAAAGAAAACTAACTAGTGAAGGAAGGCGGCACATTTAAAGAAATTCTTCACCGCGAATCTGTCAGAGCAATTCAGTGTTCGATTTTCTCAGCATTGATTTGACACTGTAAACCTTGGCATGTTTGTAGTCGCATTTGACCCCCGAGTGTCAGCCACATTTCTGGAGAACTGAAATATTTCCTCGATGACTGCGACCTTCAACTTCCGCACTATTTTAGGACACGCTTGATCGTCGGTTTCTTCAAGCTGTCCTGGCGACTGGCTTAGGCGATCATCTTTTGTCACAACCTATGATCCCTACCAACACTTATCAATTTTAAATGCTCATATCTTACCGAAATTATATCCAATACTCAGTCTCTCGTCTCTCTTTTTCTCTCTCTGTCCTCTCTCTCTCCTCTCTCTCTCTCTCTCTCTTTCCCTCCCCCCCCCTTCTCCCCCTCTTATTTTTCTTTTACGCTTTGAAAAAAACCCAAAGTTAACGTTTAATTCTTTTTTTTTTTTTCAAGGTGTTTTTTTTTTTTTTTTTCGTTTCTTTTTTTTTCTCTTGCGCTGTGTCTGTCGGTAACTCAAGATATCTTTGTTTTGCTTCCTTTAATTGACGTGTGAGTTCTTTGTTATACTTAGGTGGATGTCTGCAAGTGTAAGAGGACGAAGAGGAAGAACAAGAGAAGAGACCCCTCCGGACAGATAGTAAGAGTGGTTAGTTTCCCCGTATCTGTCTATCCCCAGGCTGGTAGTGAATCAAAGTTGGAATCAGAATAAAACTGTGGTTTCACTTTCTCTTTTTGATCCCTTTATGTCCCCAGTATATGTTATTTTATGTTTGAGAAAGAGACAAACACTGTTCTTTGGCCACATAATGAGAAGAGAGACATTGGAGAACATTGTGACAACTGGAACGATCAGTGGCAAAAGGGGGAGGGGGGAGAGGTAACGGCAGATCAAGAGAGATGATGTTGGATGGGCTGAAACGATGGCATGGAGGGATATCATCAAGAGAGCTGTTTCAGGCAAACAGTGATCGTGATCTGTGGAGACGCACGAGCGCCTACGTCAGTTGTATCGCGCGCCCACGTGGGTAAATACACTGATATAGTGAGGGTGTGGGTTTTACCAAAACAATGCCCACCCACAAAAGAAACTGGACTATTATCTAAGCTATTTACAATGGGGACTGAAAACTAGACAGTCCTGGATAGCCAAGAAAACAGCGAGTGGCCATTCCATGAAATGAAAGTTGCAAATATTGTACCCACAGGAGAAGGAGAAGGGGGGATAGATATCTGGATAAACCCACTGTGATATAATCCAGGTGCTCAGTTAACCCATGCGACTGGTCTTTCCTCTCCTGGCATTACTTTAAAAGCCCCCATCAAGTGATTTAAATATTTGTTAGCTGAAGTAAACTAAATATGCACAAAGACACTTGAACCTAAGTAACACAATTTACTCAACTAAACAAAACAACATCAAAAAGATTTATTTAATAAATCTGACTAAAATAAAATGGGGGGCGGGGTTTAGGCTAGTAGACATTGAGATGATGTTATAGATGACATTAAAGTTGTACATAACTTAGCTTCTAGTTTCTAGTAGGAGAATTCACCGTCAGGACATTTCTCGGCTTGAGACCCTGCCTATCTTTTCCAGTTTGTCGTCCTCACTGCTTTCTGCAGGTCGTTACACTCGACGGTCGGCAAATAATGGATGCCTACTAGTCCCTGCCCAATGGTGGGAACTGAAGAATGAAGAAACAAGCGCATATTTGTAGTATCTGCTCTATATGTACACTAAGCATGTATATTATACTAACATCAAGCATGTTTATTTAAATAAAACATTTCATCTCTCCCTCATGTTCACATTCACTCCTGTCCAATTTGGAAGGGCTTATGTCTCAAACATTCCAACTGTTACATCTTCTGCCTTCCTCTACACAGTCGTCTGTAATGATAGTCAAGTCTTCTACGTCAGGTGCCAGTCTCTCGTACAGACTCAAAATGACAATCAGTCAGACAGAACCAGTTCTGAAATCTATGCTTGGAACAATCGGTTTGGTGTTGCGCCCAGAATGCTAACAATAGTTTCTGGGGCGAATCAAATAACAAATCTCGTGGATTTACTCTCCGGTATCAATCTCCGCATTTTCCTCCCGAGAGTTAAACACATTTCAGTGTGTAAGCTGTATGTAATACAGATTCACATTAACCCACGTGAAAAGATTGCCAGAGTTATCTTCACGCTTGTGATTTCAAAAACATGATAGTTTCATTAAATTTCAATGGCAACAACAAAAATTTAGGTTTTACAACATTGAAACACATGTGCAAAAAAAACATTCATTCACAAGTATCAAATAGGATATAAAGCAATGTGACAGTGCCCTACGAGAATGAAGAAATGTCCGCCTAGGAGTACTACAAAGTGATGAAGACACACACTTGAGTAAAAAGACAGTTAGATTTCTATCACAAAATATAGATTTGAACCTAATTTCGATCTTACCTGGAAAAATGAAAACCACGATTGCCAAAAGTTCTGTCTCAAGCTTAGGTTAAGCCCAACAGATGGCATGTGCTGGACAGGATCTCATTTACCAGACCTAGAGTTCACCCCTTTATAACTTTTATCAAGCTCCTCCTACATTACGTATAAATTAATTTTCATTCAAGGATGTCACAGCTCCTCCCCTGTGGGTAAGTTTATTCGCTGTCAGTCAGGGCTGTACAACACTTGTTTAAATTCCCACGGTCACCTTCTACAGGTTCAATTAAGCTGGTCAAAGCTAATAGGCCAAGTCACACCTCCAGTCTACTTCACCTGTCATCACAATAAAATCCGACTTTGTCAATTCTTCTGCCAACACTTTCAGCTCACTGTGTCAATATTGACGATCTGACCGGCACTCCAGTTTAGGTGACCTCAGGGGGAGATAATGGCAATTAGCCCTTGTTATCTGTTCCTGAAGGTCTGGCTAGAAGATAAATATCTGACACCAACAAATGGTGTGCAAATCTCCAGTCAGTAAGTCTGCTTGGTCAGTCTTATCTCTGTACCTCAACACTTAACGTCTGGGAAAAGTTTTAATGTGTGATATCGCCAACATCCCATACTAATTAAATGTTTCTTTCATTTCGCCTACTTAGATTAGGGATGTATCTAAAACCATTTATTTCGGTATACTTCGAAACACAAAGGAATAAAAGTAGGTTAAGGAAAGACATTCTGGAGTCACCGAGCGTATTGTCACAAGTTGACAGGGCACATGATGATGATGATATATTATATTACAAAATACACACACAAAAGTACAGCAGAATTACAATGACTCATTTAAAACTAGAGCATATCCCTGGCTCCATCAGCACCTACCATCTGGTGCCCCAAATATACCCTGCGAGTTAAACGGGGCTTCTGCGACTTGCTTCATGGTAGTTCCGATCCGAATTTGTGGCCCATCCCCGGGTGTTCACAGTTTGTCGTGCGGTCCTGACAGGGTTGACCGTCTGTCGTCCAGAGCTGACGCCACCTCATCAACCTACTCAACAAAACAACAAGTCATCAGAAATAATAGGGGAAGGAAAGGGAAGGGGGCCGGTTGTAATGCTGAACATAGAGCAGTCTAAAAGTCTGTAATTGTCATACATCTATCTTCCTTCGGTCACTTACTTATTCCCTATGTGTGATTCACATTTCAAGATAAAGACCTGACACAGATGATGGTGCTAGTGGTCAGTCAGCCGCGGGGATTTTTGTGTTAGAGATGATTGTCTTGTCCTGACGCCAATACCTTCACACACAGCCAGCCACTCTCTGAGAGACAACAGTAGACAGACCGTTCCGAATGTCTGCCTGAGAAAACATTGACTCTTCAAACACTTCCCAGACAGCAGAGCTCTTTAATGGGTCTGCCTCATTCCGATGTCAGACAGTCCACCCGGAAACTGTCCTGTGCTGTCTTGATGACTCAACGTTCGGCGGTTTAAAGGGATGACCGTTTATCGGTTTGTGTTGGGACGGGCATGGTTTGATTTCTTGTTATCATTGCCTGGAAGTCTTTTCTCTTCGTGTTCTTCCGTTCCGTGTTTTCTTGTCTTGTTCTTCCGTTCTGTTTTCATATAATTTCAGCATCACCACGAGAGGCTTGTAATCTCATCCACCATGTTTGGATGTTAGCTGTTGTGTCGTCTGGATTGAAAGTTTATCAAAATGATTCGGACCAGAGAAAAAAGTCTTCAAGTAATCGAGAAAAAAAAAAAAAAAGTTGGCAAGGCTCAGTCAAAGTCAAAATGTTAAAAGCTAAAGGCCTCAACAAACACACATGTAAGCATAACATACCAGATGACGATAACCAACTACGACTAAATACCTTCACTATTGGAACTCTGCGCTGGCTGCTGAAGATGAGGACGGAGGATGCATGGGAATGCTCAGTGCTGTGATGTCAATTTTTGACTCACCTCAACTCAGCTCAATTACGACTAAATGTAGTAACAATAGTTCGTCCCCCTCCTTCATTGTAAAATATATTCACCATTCACAAATATTTGTTTTTTTATCATTTAATTTTCAGTTGTAATAGAAACAAAGAATATGACTGCAACATCACAAACATCATACTATATAATCCTCTTATAGGCTCACAAAATTCATACTATATAATCCTCTTATAGGCTCACAAACATCATATTATATAATCCTCTTATAGGCTCACAAACATCATACTATATAATCCTCTTATAGGCTCACAAACATCATACTATATAATCCTCTTATAGGCTCACAAACATCATACTATATAATCCTCTTATAGGCTCAGAAACATCATACTATATAATCCTCTTATAGGCTCTACAAAGGCTCATCATACTATATAATCCTCTTATAGGCTATTATAACAAAACATCATACTATATAATCCTCTTATAGGCTCACAAACATCATACTATATAATCCTCTTGTAGACCCACAAACATCATACTATATAATCCTCTTGTAGGCCCACAAACATCATACTATATAATCCTCTTGTAGGCCCACAAACATCATACTATATAATCCTCTTGTAGGCCCACACACATCATACTATATAATCCTCTTGTAGGCCCACAAACATCATACTATATAATCCTCTTATAGGCTCACACACATCATACTATATAATCCTCTTGTAGGCTCTATTATACAAACATCATACTATATAATCCTCTTGTAGGCTCTATTATACAAGCATCATACTATATAATCCTTTTGAAGGCTCTATTATACAAGCATCATACTATATAATCCTCTTGTAGGCTCTATTATACAAACATCATACTATATAATCCTCTTGTAGGCTCACAAACATCATACTATATAATCCTCTTATAGGCCCACAAAAGCATCATACTATATAATCCTCTTATAGGCTCTATTATACAAACATCATACTATATAATCCTCTTGAATGCTCTATTATACAAACATCATACTATATAATCCTCTTGAAGGCTCACAAACATCATGCTATATTATCCTCTTATAGGCTCACACACATCATACTATTTAATCCTCTTATAGGCTCACAAACATCATACTATATAATCCTCTTATAGGCTCACAAACATCATACTATAAAATCCTCTTGTAGGCTCACAAACATCATACTATATAATTCTCTTATAGGCTGACACACATCATACTATATAATCCTTTTAAAGGCTCACAAACATCATACTATATAATCCTCTTATAGGCTCACAAACATCATACTATATAATCCTCTTATAGACTCACAAACATCATACTATATAATTCTCTTATAGGCTCACAAACATCATACTATATAATCCTCTTATAGGCTCACAAACATCATACTATATAATCTTCTTGCAGGCTCACACACATCATACTATATAATCCTCTTATAGGCTCACACACATCATACTATATAATCCTCTTATAGACTCACAAACATCATACTATATAATTCTCTTATAGGCTCACAAACATCATACTATATAATCCTCTTATAGGCTCACAAACATCATACTATATAATACTCTTATAGGCTCACAAACATCATACTATATAATCCTCTTGTAGGCCCACAAACATCATACTATATAATCCTCTTGTAGGCCCACAAACATCATACTATACAATCCTCTTGTAGGCTCACAAACATCATACTATATAATCCTCTTGTAGGCTCACAAACATCATACTATATAATCCTCTTGTAGGCCCACAAACATCATACTATATAATCCTTTTAAAGGCTCACAAACATCATACTATACAATCCTCTTGTAGGCTCACAAACATCATACTATATAATCCTCTTGTAGGCCCACAAACATCATACTATATAATTCTCTTATAGGCCCACAAACATCATACTATATAATCCTCTTATAGGCTCACAAACATCATACTATTTAATCCTCTTGAAGGCTCACAAACATCATATTATATAATCCTCTTGAAGGCTCACAAACATCATGCTATATTATCCTCTTATAGGCTCACACACATCATACTATATAATCCTCTTTTAGGCTCACAAACATCATACTATATAATCCTCTTATAGGCTCACAAACATCATACTATAAAATCCTCTTGTAGGCTCACAAACATCATACTATATAATTCTCTTATAGGCTGACACACATCATACTATATAATCCTTTTAAAGGCTCACAAACATCATACTATATAATCCTCTTATAGGCTCACAAACATCATACTATATAATCCTCTTATAGACTCACAAACATCATACTATATAATTCTCTTATAGGCTCACAAACATCATACTATATAATCCTCTTATAGGCTCACAAACATCATACTATATAATCTTCTTGCAGGCTCACACACATCATACTATATAATCCTCTTATAGGCTCACACACATCATACTATTTAATTCTCTTATAGGCTCACACACATCATACTATATAATCCTCTTATAGGCTCACACACATCATACTATATAATCCTCTTATAGGCTCACAAACATCATACTATATAATTCTCTTATAGGCTCACAAACATCATACTATATAATTCTCGTATAGGCTCACAAACATCATACTATATAATTCTCTTGTAGGCTCACAAACATCATACTATATAATCCTCTTGTAGGCTCACAAACATCATACTATATAATCCTCTTATAGGCTCACAAACATCATACTATATAATTCTCTTGTAGACTCACAAACATCATACTATATAATCATCTTATAGGCTCACAAACATCATACTATATAATCCTCTTGTAGGCTCACAAACATCATACTATATAATTCTCTTGTAGGCTGACACACATCATACTGTATAATCCTCTTATAGGCTCACAAACATCATACTGTATAATCCTCTTATAGGCCCACAAACATCATACTATATAATCCTCTTATAGGCTCACAAACATCATACTATATAATCCTCTTATAGGCTCACAAACATCATACTATATAATCTTCTTGGAGGCTCACACACATCATACTATATAATCCTCTTATAGGCTCACAAACATCATACTATATAATCCTCTTGTAGGCTCACACACATCATACTATATAATCCTCTTAAAGGCTCACAAACATCATACTATATAATCCTCTTGTAAGGTCACAAACATCATACTATATAATTCTCTTATAGGTTCACACACATCATACTATATAATTCTCCTGTAGGCCCACAAACATCATACTATATAATCCTCTTATAGGCTCACAAACATCATACTATATAATCCTCTTATAGGCCCACAAACATCATACTATATAATCCTCTTATAGGCTCACAAACATCATACTATATAATCCTCTTATAGGCCCACAAACATCATACTATATAATCCTCTTAAAGGCTCACAAACATCATACTATATAATTCTCTTATAGGCTCACAAACATCATAGTGTATAATCCTCCTAAAACCTTTATTACAAGAACATGGTATTATAAAATCCTTTTATAGGCTTACAAACATCAAAAGAAAATTACATTTAGTAACGTAAAAAAAGAATTTAGTTGAGACCCCTATAGATTATGAGGCCCTAAGCTGCAGCTTAAACAGCTTTTTTTCTAATCCGTTGCTGATGGTTGTTTAAATGCGTTCCTGACGGCGGTATAAATGCGCTCACGATGGGTGTATAAATCTGTTTAGGTCCTGGTACGAAGCTAAAGTCGACATGGACGAACAGCCAGGACTTTTGCCCAGTGCTTTCAGCTGGTGAGCAAAGAAGAATGAGAGGAAGAAGAACCCAGATGTGGAGCAGTAACGTTGAAACACTACCCTCAGTAGAACAGAGGCGTCCCAATGAAGCTAGCCAACGAATCTCTAGGGCTCTAAGATGCTGCCTGGTCACCGGAGATGCAGCCATCCGTGGCCGGTGGATATTGCAAGTGACTACAAAACCCAACCATCTTCTTTAGCCGGGAGAGCAGAGAAGAGGGGGCAGAACAACAATGTCTCTGTCTCCGGATTTTGTAATTGAAATATACAACAGTTATGTCCCTTTTTTGTTAATGAAAGAATTGTCTTTTCTTGGTGGCATTGCCATGAGAACGGTGGGTAGAATAGGGTCAAATGGCTGCTTCCTTCTATCTGATTACATTCTTTGCCACCGTCTCTCTCTCCTCTCTCTCTCTCTCTCTCTCTCTCTCTCTCTCTCTCCTCTCTCTCTCTCCTCTCTCTCTCTCTCTCCTCTCTCTCTCCTCTCTCTCTCCTCTCTCTCTCTCTCTCCTCTCTCTCTCTCTCCTCTCTCCTCTCTCTCTCTCTCTCTCTCTCTCTCTCTCTCTCTCTCTCACACACACACACCTTTTCCTCAAGTACGATTTTATAGAAGTATAACCTCGGACAATGTTAAAACAAACTAACAATATAGGCCCTCATGCGTGAAGAGGCGCTGACACTAACAGGTATAGGACAGTTGTGAGACAGTGTCGCCTAACGTTAAGACAATTATGACAGTGAAAGGTACTTACTGCCACATATGACTGTCGTGAGACAGGTAGATACTGCCATATATGAGTGGCGTGAGAGGATGTCTTAACGTATTAAAGGCAGTAAGTTCCTGTCGTGAGACAGGTACTTACTGACATAGATGACTGTCGTGAGTGTCGCTTTACAGTTTGAGGCAGTTATGTCAGAGATAGGTACTTACTGGCATATATGAGTGCCTTGAAAGACTGTCGCTTAACGTTTGAGGCAATTATGCTAGAAAAGCTGGTACTAACTGTCATACATGACTGTCATGAGACAAGTACTTACTGCCTTATATTACTATCATGAGACAGTTACTTACTGCTATATATGACTGTCATGAGACAGGTACTTACTGCCACATATGACTGTCATGAGACAGGTATTTACTGCCATAGATGACTGTCATGAGACAGTTACTTACTGCCATAGATGACTGTCATGAGACAGGTACTTACTGCCATAGATGACTGTCATGAGACAGTTACTTACTGCCATAGATGACTGTTATGAGACAGGTACTTACTGCCATAGATGACTGTCATGGGACAGGTACATACTGCTATATATGACTGTCAAGAGACAGGTACTTACTGCCACATATGACTGTCATGAGACAGTTACTTACTGCCACATATGACTATCATGAGACAGTTACTTACTGCCACATATGACTGTCATGAGACAGGTACTTACTGCCATATATGGCTGTCATGAGACAGGTACTTACTGCCATAGATGAATGTCATGAGACAGGTACTTACTGCCATATATGATTGTCATGAGACAGGTACTTACTGCCATAGATGACTTTCATGAGACAGGTACTTACTGCCATAGATGACTGTCATGAGACAGTTACTTACTGCCGTAGATAACTGTTATGAGACAGGTACTTACTGCCATAGATGACTGTCATGAGACAGTTACTTACTGCCATAGATGACTGTCATGAGACAGGTACTTACTGCTATATATGACTGTCAAGAGACAGGTACTCACTGCCACATATGACTGTCATGAGACAGGTACTTACTGCCATAGATGACTGTCATGAGACAGGTACTTACTGCCATAGATGACTGTCATGAGACAGGTACTTACTGCCATAGATGACTGTTATGAGACAGTTACTTACTGCCATAGATGACTGTCATGAGACAGGTACTTACTGCCATAGATGACTGTCATGAGACAGTTACTTACTGCCACATATGACTGTCATGAGACAGGTACTTACTGCCATATATGGCTGTCATGAGACAGGTACTTACTGCCATAGATGAATGTCATGAGACAGGTACTTACTGCCATATATGATTGTAATGAGACAGGTACTTACTGCCATAGATGACTGTCATGAGACAGGTACTTACTGCCATAGATGACTGTCATGAGACAGGTACTTACTGCTATATATGACTGTCATGAGACAGGTACTTACTGCCATAGATGACTGTCATGAGACAGGTACTTACTGCCACATATGACTGTCATGAGACAGGTACTTACTGCCATATATGACTGTCATGAGACAGGTACTTACTGCCATAGATGACTGTCATGAGACAGGTACTTACTGCCACATATGACTGTCATGAGACAGGTACCTACTGCCATAGATGACTGCCATGAGACAGGTACTTACTGCCATATATGACTGTCATGAGACAGGTACTTACTGCCATATATGACTGTCATGAGACAGGTACTTACTGCCATAGGTGACTGTCATGAGACAGGTACTTACTGCCATATATGACTGTCATGAGACAGTTACTTACTGCCATATATGACGATCATGAGACAGGTACTTACTGCCATATATGACTGTCATGAAACAGGTACCTACTGTCATTATGACTTTCATGAAACAGGTACCTACTGTCATTATGACTGTCATGAAACAGGTACCTACTGTCATTATGACTGTCATGAAACAGGTACCTACTGTCATTATGACTTTCATGAGACAGGTACTTTCTGCCATAGATGACTGTCATGGGACAGGTACTGTCAGGATCTATTGCCTTTGGTTCTCGATGAGACAGGAACCAGGAAAGACATTTCCTCAAATTATTCATTCTCACAAATAGTTGCAGTCTGGACGCCACTTTCTTTCCGTGCGATTACGCCCATCGGACGTAAATGAAATATACAGTAATTTTCAAAACATGACTAAATCGATATTGTTATTTCTTTATAACGTGTTCGATTATGCGCGACTATTCTCCCAGCGACGGTTGGCAGAAATGGCTGCGTGCCCTGTCAACCCTGATTTGTGAACACGCCAAATTTACTTGTACATGTTGTTTCAGTTGTGGTTTTAGACATGACTGAGGGTTGAGGTCAAAGGTTATTTTACCGTAATTGTGGAAATAAACCTTTTGAACATCACTACCTGCATTTATTGACTAAAGTGGAATGCTTTTGTTGGGAGTTTCAATCAGGAAATTCCATATATAATTTGATGTGATGTCCTAGAACATTTAACTTCGTGAGCCTCCAGCCACACACTCAGACATCGGTCATGTCTGTGTGCCTCCAGCCCACACACTCAGACATCAGTCATGTCTGTGTGCCTCCAGCCCACACACTCAGACATCAGTCATGTCTGTGTGCCTCCATCCCACACACTCAGACATCAGTCATGTCTGTGTGCCTCAAGCCCACACACTCAGACATCAGTCATCTCTGTGTGCCTCCAACCCACACACTCAGACATCAGTCATGTCTGTATGCCTCCAGGCCACTCACTCAGACATCAGTCATGTCTGTGTGCCTCCAGCCTACACACTCATACATCAGTCATGTCTGTGTGCCTCCAGCCCACACACTCAGCTTAAAACTCAGATATAGGTCATGTCTGTTTGCCTTCAGCCCACACACCCAGCTTATACACTCAGATATCGGTCATGTCTGTGTGCCTCCAGTCCACACACTTAGCCCACACACTCAGACATTAGTCAATGTCTTTGTGCCTCCAGCCTTCACACTCAGACATGAGTTATGTCTGAGAATGGACATCCCTAATCAAGCGAACGCCCTCAAGGCTTACCCGGGACTGCAACTTCCGTTTGTAGCACACAGATCAGGTCATTGCATTCTCATTTCTTGGCCGCCATTCCTCTTCTACCCTAGGGTGTGTACTGGAACCTTGTCGCGTCTTTCTATTGACATATAATAACACACTGGTCTTTTTATACATCCATCCAAAGCCAAGCTGCCTCAAGTGAACCCATACCACTAACGGCAAGTGAACCCATACCACTAACGGCAAGTGAACCCATACCACTAACGGCAACAAGTGAACCCATACTACTAACGGTAACAAGTGAAACTATGCCACTAACGGTAACAAGTGAAGCTATGACACTAACGGTAACAAGTGAAACTATGCCACTAACGGTAACAAGTGAAGCTATGACACTAACGGTAACAAGTGAAACTATGCCACTAACGGTAACAAGTGAAACTATGCCACTAACGGTAACAAGTGAAGCTATGACACTAACGGTAACAAGTGAAACTATGCCACTAACGGTAACAAGTGAAGCTATGACACTAACGGTAACAAGTGAAGCTATGACACTAACGGTAACAAGTGAAACTATACCACTAACGGTAACAAGTGAAACTATGCCACTAACGGTAACAAGTAAAGCTATGACACTAACGGTAACAAGTGAAACTATGCCACTAACGGTAACAAGTGAAGCTATGACACTAACGGTAACAAGTGAAACTATGCCACTAACGGTAACAAGTGAAGCTATGACACTAACGGTAACAAGTGAAACTATGCCACTAACGGTAACAAGTGAAGCTATGCCACTAACGGTAACAAGTGAAACTATGCCACTAACGGTAACAAGTGAAGCTATGCCACTAACGGTAACAAGTGAAGCTATGACACTAACGGTAACAAGTGAACCCATACCACTAACGGTAACAAGTGAACCCATACCACTAACGGTAACAAGTGAACCCATACCACTAACGGTAACAAGCAAACCCAAACAACTAACGGTAACAAGTGAACCCATACCACTAACGGTAACAAGTGAACCCATACCACTAACGGTAACAAGTGAACCCATACCACCAACGGTAACAAGTGAACCCATATCACTAACAGTATCAAGTGAAAACAAGCCACTAACAGTAAAAGTGAACCCATGCACCTAACTGAAACAAGTGAACCCATACCACTAACGGTAACAAGTGAACCCATGCCACTAACGGTAACAAGTGAACCCATACCACTAACGGTAACAAGGGAGCCTATGCCACTAACGGTAACGAGTGAACCCATACCACTAACGGTAACAAGTGAACCCATACCACTAACGATAACAAGTGAAGCTATGCTACTAACGGTAACAAGTGAACCCATACCACTAACGGTAACAAGTGAACCCATACCACTAACGGTAATAAGTGAAGCTATGCCACTAACGGTAACAAGTGAACCCATACCACTAACGGTAACAAGGCTGCATACAGTTGTGGCACCTAGGCTACATACAGTTGTGGGACCTAGGCTACATACAGTTGTGGGACCTAGGCTACATACAGTTGTGGGACCTAGGCTACACACAGTTGTGGGACCTAGGCTACATACAGTTGTGGCACCTAGGCTACATACAGTTGTGGGACCTAGGCTACATACAGTTGTGGGACCTAGGCTACATACAGTTGTGGGACCTAGGCTACATACAGTTGTGGCACCTAGGCTACATACAGTTGTGGCACCTAGGCTACATACAGTTGTGGGGACCTAGGCTGCATACAGTTGTGGGGACTAGGCTGCATACAGTTGTGGCACCTAGGCTACATACAGTTGTGGGACCTAGGCTGCATACAGTTGTGGGACCTAGGCTGCATACAGCTGTGGCACCTAGGCTACATACAGTTGTAGCACCTAGGCTACATACAGTTGTGGGACCTAGGCTACATACAGTTGTGGGACCTAGGCTACATAGAGTTGTGGCACCTAGGCTACATACAGTTGTGGGACCTAGGCTACATACAGTTGTGGGACCTAGGCTGCATACAGTTGTGGGACCTAGGCTACATACAGTTGTGGCACCTAGGCTACATACAGTTGTGGGACCTACGCTACATACAGTTGTGGAACCTAGGCTACATTCAGTTGTGGGACCTAGGCTACATACAGTTGTGGCACCTAGGCTACATACAGTTGTAGGACCTAGGCTACATACAGTTGTGGGACCTAGGCTACATACAGTTGTGGGACCTAGGCTACATACAGTTGTGGGACCTAGGCTATATACAGTTGTGGCACTAGGCTGCATACAGTTGTGGGACTTAGGCTGCATACAGTCGTGGGACCTAGGCTGCATACAGTCGTGGGGCTTAGGCTGCATACAGTCGTGGGACCTAGGCTGCATACAGTCGTGGGACCTAGGCTGCACCCTTTCGTCGGACGTTGGTTGGTTGAGGTTAGGGCCAGTTAAATATGTCCTGGGGTCGTTAAAAGCGCTGAAAATCAGAACAATTGTACACGTTAGTAAATCTGGAAAGATGTTGGAATGCGGTACCTGGTGCGGCGGCAGCAGATACCATAGATGATTGTTCTGGTGATGCAGAATGCCACGAGGTTGCAGGAAAGCAACCTCCTCTTCTTGTTGGATGCTACTAATTCAAGGCAATTCATGGCCAAGATTGAACACACACGTCGATGGAAATACACACTTCACTGGCAGACGCCTCGAGAAACGCGCGAAAACCTTCGTCTTGGAAGAAACGCGCGAAGGCACAGAAAGCCGGGAAACCCGGTCTTACCACCCTCTAAAATAATGGACTATCCCAAGACGTAACTAAAAATAAAGAACCGCAAATGGGCTACCACATCACCACGGAAACACCTCCAGAAATCATAATGACCTAATTAATGCGGTGATTTAGGGCAGCTTTCTCTGCCGGAATCCTGTCTGTAGTGGGGATAATCCATCTCTCCATCAATCTAGATTTTCGCCTGCTTCTAATCTCTCAGCTGACATATATTTAATAAGATTCTAAAAAAAATGCATCTCGTTCCCGCCAGGAGACAAAAATAGCCGAGATAAAAGATCTTTGCCAGCCATGTTGCCATGGTTACAGAATAGTGCAGAGGAAGTGATTGTGTGTATAATTTTGAGAATCCATCAATTAAATATACGGTAGAGGAGATGAATATTGGACTCCTGGTGAGGCAGCTCCTGGCCCGTTAGTGGCAGACATCAGACAGCTTGGCGGCCGACTGCGGGCTGTCTCCTTGGAATACCGTCATTACAATAAACTACAAATAAACTGATGGACTGTGCCAGAAACTAAACAAATGTTTGGGAAGTGGGAGGGCACAAACATGTGTACATGTACAAGTGGGAGACACAAACATGTGTACACGTACAAGTGGGAGGATACAAACATGTGTAATGTACAAGTGGGAGGGCACAAACATGTGTACATGTACAAGTGGGAGGGTACAAACATGTATATATGTACAAGTATGAGGGTACAAACATGTGTACACGTACAAGTATGAGGGTACAAACATGTATACACGTACAAGTGGGAGGGTACAAACATGTGTGGATGTACAAGTGGGCGGGCACAAACATGTGTACACGTACAAGTGGAGGGCTACAAATATGTGTACATGTACAAGTGGGAGGGCACAAACATGTGTACATGTACAAGTGGGAGGACACAAACGTGTGTACTTGTACTAGTGGGAGGGCGCAAACATGTGTACATGTACACGTAAGAGGGCACAGACATGTGTACACGTACAAGTGGGAGGGCACAAACATATGTTCATGTACAATGGGAGGGCAAAAACATGTGTATATGTACACGTGGGAGGGTACAAACATGTGTACATGTGCAAGTGGGAGGGCAAAAACAAGTGTACATGTGCAAGTGGGAGGGCACAAACATGTGTACATGTACAAGTGGAAGGACACAAACATTTGTACATGTACAAGTGGGAAGGTACAAACATGTGTACATGTACAAATGGGAGGGTACAAACATGTGTACATGTACAAGTGGGAGGACACAAACATGTGTACATGTACAAGTGGGATGACACAAACATGTGTACATCTACAAGTGGGAGGGTACAAACATGTGTACATGTACAAGTGGGAGGGCACACACATGTGTACATGTGCAAGTGGGAGGGCACAAACATGTGTACATGTGCAAGTGGGAGGGCACAAACATGTGTACATGTGCAAGTGGGAGGGTACAAACATGTGTAAATGTACAAGTGGGAGGACACAAACATGTGTACATGTACTAGTGTGAGGGTACAAACATGTGTACATTTACGAGTGGGAGGGCACAAACAAGTGCACATGTACAGGTGGTAAGACACAAACATGTGCACATGTACAAGTGGTGATGCAAGGTGATAAAGGCATGTAAGGATATAATATGGTGATAACATGTTATGATGACATGCGAGGATGCCATTTTATGACATCATGAGATGAATGTCATGTGAACATCAAGGTCAGCTACCATCTAAAACCTCTCTCGACCACACACAAAAAAAAATAGTATTGACCCCGCTTGTCTTACACCTTTTTACTAAATGGTGGTGTTGAATTTTGTTTATTGTCTGAATAGTATGCAGCCTGATCTCTCACTGGCAGCACTGCTGGCTACACCAGCTGCCAGTCAATGCTAAGCGACAGGTTTGCCTTGCAATTACATTTTCATACTGCATTCACTACTGCGCGGACAGGTCTAGTGTCTGCCCGAAACTGTTAGCTACAATGTGGTATGTCCAGTCTGTCAACACTGGCGCGACACTCGGCGTTAACGGACAACAGATAGAACCGGAGACTATAACATGGGGCTCACTTCCAGACTACTACACAGCATATCGGGATTACCGGTTGCAGGTTACTAATCAGATGTTGCAGGCTCTATTTCGCTCGCATGCTGTCCAACACAGTCTGGGCAATGCTATGTTGCCAGCGTTCACTGTTTTGATGGCACGTACATAACTGTGACGCTGACATCTTCTTTGTTGTGATGGCACGTGCATGACTTTGACGCCGACATTATTTGTTGTGATGGCACGTGCATGACTTTGACTCTTACATCTTCATGGTTGTGATAGCACGTGCATGACTGTGACGCTGACATCTTCCTTGTTGTGATAGCACGTGCATGACTGTGACGCTGACATCTTCCTTGTTGTGATGGCACGTGCATGACTGTGACGCTGACATCTTCCTTGTTGTGATCTCACTTGCATGACTGTGACGCTGACATCTTCCTTGATGTGATGTCACTTGCATGACTGTGACGCTGACATCTTCCTTGTTGTGATGGCACTTGCATGACTGTGACGCTGACATCTTCCTTGTTGTGATGGCACGTGCATGACTTTGACGCCGACATCTTCTTTGTTGTGATGGCACGTGCATGACTTTGACTCTTACATCTTCCTTGTTGTGATAGCACGTGCATGACTGTGACGCTGACATCTTCCTTGTTGTGATAGCACGTGCATGACTGTGACGCTGACATCTTCCTTGTTGTGATGGCACGTGCATGACTGTGACGCTGACATCTTCCTTGTTGTGATCTCACTTGCATGACTGTGACGCTGACATCTTCCTTGATGTGATGTCACTTGCATGACTGTGACATCTTCCTTGTTGTGATGTCACTTGCATGACTGTGACGCTGACATCTTCCTTGTTGTGATGGCACGTGCATGACTTTGACGCCGACATCTTCTTTGTTGTGATGGCACGTGCATGACTATGACTCTTACATCTTCCTTGTTGTGATAGCACGTGCATGACTGTGACGCTGACATCTTCCTTGTTGTGATAGCACGTGCATGACTGTGACGCTGACATCTTCCTTGTTGTGATGGCACGTGCATGACTGTGACGCTGACATCTTCCTTGTTGTGATCTCACTTGCATGACTGTGACGCTGACATCTTCCTTGATGTGATGTCACTTGCATGACTGTGACGCTGACATCTTCCTTGTTGTGATGTCACTTGCATGACTGTGACGCTGACATCTTCCTTGTTGTGATGTCACTTGCATACTGTGACGCTGACATCTTCCTTGTTGTGATGGCACGTGCATGACTGTGACGCTGACATCTTTCTTGTTGTGATGGCACGTGCATGACTGTGACGCTGACATCTTCCTTGTTGTGATGGCACTTGCATGACTGTGACGCTGACATCTTCTTTGTTGTGATGTCACTTGCATGACTGTGACGCTGACATCTTCCTTGTTGTGATGTCACTTGCATGACTGTGACGCTGACATCTTCCTTGTTGTGATGGCACGTGCATGACTGTGACGCTGTCATCTTCTTTGTTGTGATCTCACTTGCATGACTGTGACGCTGACATCTTCCTTGTTGTGATGGCACGTGCATGACTGTGACGCTGTCATCTTCTTTGTTGTGATCTCACTTGCATGACTGTGACGCTGACATCTTCCTTGTTGTGATGGCACGTGCATGACTGGGACGCTGTCATCTTCCTTGTTGTGATGTCAATTGCATGACTGTGACGCTGACATCTTCTTTGTTGTGATGTCACTTGCATGACTGTGACGCTGACATCTTCCTTGTTGTGATGGCACGTGCATGACTGGGACGCTGACATCTTCTTTGTTGTGATGGCACGTGCATGACTGTGACGCTGACATCTTCCTTGTTGTGATGGCACGTGCATGGCTGTGACGCTGACATCTTCCTTGTTGTGATGGCACTTGCATGACTGTGACGCAGACATCTTCCGTGTTGTGATGGCACTTGCATGACTGTGACGCTGACATCTTCCTTGTTGTGATGGCACGTGCATGACTGTGACGCTGACATCTTCCTTGTTGTGATGGCACGTGCATGACTGTGACTCTTGTGATCTTAGATGTCCAGCCCAGTACTCAATGACATCATCATCCTGAGCATCATCATCCTCAGCATCATCATCCTCAGCATCATCATCCTCAGCATCACAATTTGTAGCAGGTAGCAAGTCAATTGCACAACAGTGCTGTCACCACGGGAAAGTGGAAGCCATCTGTATGACTCCCCGTGTGACACGTCTTGTCACCACGGGAAAGTGGAAGCCATCTGTATGACTTCCCGTGTGACACGTCTTGTCACGCTGGGATAGATCTCTAAATTGTTTGCAGTTTCCGACTTGTCCCAGGTGGCTCATATTTACTTCAAGTTATGAGGGCTCCTGTTTTGATTCAACATCCGTGATGATTATGTTAATAAGCAATTCATATTCACGACGTCTGGCGTTTGCATACGGTGTCGGTCCTTGGAGGCGATGTTCAATGGCAGGTCGCCAGGACGGAATTATTACAGATCGCAACATCGTCTGCAGACAAAATGGAATGATCGACAAATCTGAACATGACAATGTCGTAGTCTCGCCGTGTTGTTTAGCTTGAGTTAGGTGTGTTTGTGTTGTGGCGATGTGTACAGTAAGAGGGTATACAGCCACTAAGTTGTGTTTGTGTGTTTCAAAGCGTCGCCCTGGAAATGCGTCTTCAGCACAGTACAACAGCGGTGCGAGGACGCCAAGAAGAAATTGTCGGCTTTGAGACTGAATACTCAACTGCCGTAGAGCAAGACACCCACAGGTGCTTTGGGCGGGGGGAGAGATTTTAACAACACAATAGATAACAGCCACCTGACTAAGTTGGGCAGCCTCCAGTCGATGATGTGAAGTTTAGCCGCGTTTTTGTTTCAACCTCTGAAGGCGTTGAGGTTAATTAAAGACAAAACCCTGACACATTCGCATCAAATATAAGACCTTACAAGACAGCTACAGAACAGAGGCCAACCAAAAGACCTCAATGTAGTTTTTTAAACAGGATACGAAAACCGTTGTCATAGAAACATGGAAGAGAGCTGCAACTGACAGATACTCCTGAAGAACAGTTGTGTCCAACGGACTGAAGCTACTCGAGCTCAGTGTGGTCCAACAAAGCGAGGACGAGAGGCAGACGTACATGAGGCACTCCCTTGCAACGGGACTTGATTCGTTTTACAGATGCGCAAACTGTAACACAGATTGTCAATCTCCTTTCGGACTACATAGCGCTGCCCGTCTACTGTCCAGGTATACAAGTTTCTAGTCCTGCCACACTGAAAGAAGGTTGACCAATGTGATTGTGTCTTCTCGGCACATGGTAAGGGAATTTATGCCTCAAGGTTTCATATAGGTGTCATTATTGTGTTATATAGGTGTCATTAGTGTAGTCTATAGGTGTCATTAGTGTGTTATATAGGTGTCATCAGTGTGTTATATAGGTGTCTTTAGTGTGTTATATAGGTGTCTTGAGTGTGTTATACAGGTGTCTTTAGTGTGTTATATAGGTGTCATTAGTGTGTTATATAGGTGTCATTAGTGTGTTATATAGGTGTCATTAGTGTGTTATATAGGTGTCGTTAGTGTGTTATATAGGTGTCATTAGTGTGTTATATAGGTGTCATTAGTGTGTTATATAGGTGTCATTAGTGTGTTTTATAGGTGTCATTAGTGTGTTATATAGGTGTCTTTAGTGTGTTATATAGGTGTCATTAGTGTGTTATATAGGTGTCTTTAGTGTGTTATATAGGTGTCTTTAGTGTGTTATATAGGTGTCTTTAGTGTGTTATATAGGTGTCATTAGTGTGTTATATAGGTGTCATTAGTGTGTTTTATATAGGTGTCATTAGTGTGTTATATAGGTGTCATTAGTGTGTTATATAGGTGTCATTAGTGTGTTATATAGGTGTCATTAGTGTGTTATATAGGTGTCATTAGTGTGTTATATAGGTGTCATTAGTGTGTTATATAGGTGTCATTAGTATGTTATATAGGTGTCTTTAGTGTGTTATATAGGTGTCATTAGTGTGGTATATAGGTATCATTAGTATTTGTTTTATAGGTGTCATTAGTGTGTTTTTTAGGTGTCATTAGTGTGTTATATAGGTGTCGTTAGTGTGTTATATAGGTGTCATTAGTGTGTTATATAGGTGTCATTAGTGTGTTATATGGGTGTCATTAGTGTGTGTTTTATAGGTGTCATTAGTGTGTTATATAGGTGTCTTTAGCGTAGTCTATAGGTGTCATTAGTGTAGTTATATAGGTGTCATTGGTGTGTTATATAGGTGTCATTAGTGTGTTATATAGGTGTCATTAGTGTTTTTTATAGGTGTCATTAGTGTGTTATATAGTTGTCATTAGTGTGTTTTATAGGTGTCATCAGTGTGTTACATAGGTGTCATTAGTGTGTTATATAGGTGTCATTAGTGTGTTATATAGGTGTCATTAGTGTGTTTTATAGGTGTCATCAGTGTGTTACATAGGTGTCATTAGTGTGTTATATAGGTGTCATTAGATGGCAGTGTGCTTTGTTCTATGAATTATGTTTTTGCCAAGTATGTGTCACAAACGCAGCCCCCACCCCTCCTCCCCTTTTAGAGCCCCATTACTGAACACATACTGTTTATTAAAGTTGCTTACTCACATCATAATGTGTAACAAAGTAACAGTACTTCCAACATACTGTTAACAATGTTGCTTACTCACAACATAATGTTTAACAAAGTGCCAGTACTCAAATCATACTGTTTTATAAAGATGCTTACTCACAACATAATGTTTAACAAAGTGACGTACTCACATCATAATGTTTAATAAAGTGCCAGTACTCACAACATACTGTTTAACAAACTGCCAGTACTTACAACATGTTGTTTAACAGAGTGCCAGTACTCAAATCATACTATTTAACAAAGTGCCAGTATCATACTGTTTAACAAAGTGCCAGTACATCATACTGTTTAACAAAGTGCCAGTACTCACAACATACTGTTTAATAAAGTGCCAGTACTCACAACATACTGTTTAACAAAGTACCATTACTCACAACATACTGTTTAACCAAGTGTCAGTACTTAAAACATATTGTTTAATTAAGTGCCAGTACTCACAACATACTGTTTAACAAAGTGCCAGTACCCACAACATACTGTGTAACAAAGTGCTAGTACTGACAAACTACTGTTTAACAAAGTGGCGCACTCACCAAAATATATCTTTTACAAGAGGGTAGAAAATTATGACTGATGATAGATCCGTACCGCCAGAAAAACAAAACGCTGAGTGTCACATCTATGTCACCCTGGTATCTGGATTCCTCGGGTTACTTTCAGTCATACTTTTTTTGGGTTCTGGATGTTTCATTACAGTCTGTCTTAGGTTATTTGGGTTCTTGATGTTTCACTTACAGTCAGTCATATGTTTTTGGGGTTCTTGATGTTTCACTTAGTCGGTCATTTGTTTTTTGGGTTCTTGATGTTTCACTTACAGTCAGCCATATGTTTTTTGGGTTCTTGATGTTTCACTTACAGTCAGTCATATGTTATTTGGGTTCTTGATGTTTCACTTACAGTCAGTCATATGTTTTTTGGGTTCTTGATGTTTCACTTACATTCAGTCATATGTTATTTGGGTTCTTGATGTTTCAATTACATTCAGTCATATGTTATTTGGGTTCTTAATGTTTCACTCACAGTCAGTCATATGTTATTTGGGTTCTTGTTGTTTCACTCACAGTCAATCATATGTTATTTGGGTTCTTGGTGTTTCACTTACAGTCAGTCAAATGTTTTTTGTGTTCTTGATGTTTCACTTACAGTCAGTCATATGTTTTTTGGGTTCTTGATGTTTCACTTAGTCAGTCATATGTTATTTGGGTTCTTGATGTTTCACTTACATTCAGTCATGGGTTTTGATGTTTCACTTACAGTCAGTCATATGTTTTTTCTTGATGTTCACTTACATGTTATGTTATTTGTGTTCTTGATGTTTCACTTACAGTCAGTCATATGTTATTTGGGTTCTTGTTGTTTCACTTCAGATGTTTTGGGTTCTTGATGTACTCACAGTCAGTCATATGTTATTTGAGTTCTTGATGTTTCACTTACAGTCAGTCATATGTTTTTTGGGATCTTGATGTTTCACTTACATTCAGTCATATGTTATTTGGGTTCTTGATGTTTCACTTACATTCAGTCATATGTTATTTGGGTTCCTAATGTTTCACTCACATTCAGTCATATGTTATTTGGGTTCTTGTTGTTTAACTCACAGTCAGTCATATGTTATTTGGGTTCTTGATGTTTCACTTACATTCAGTCATATGTTATTTGGGTTCTTGATGTTTCACTTACATTCAGTCATATGTTATTTGGGTTCTTGATGTTTCACTTACATTCAGTCATATGTTATTTGTGTTCTTGATGTTTCACTTACAGTCAGTCATATGTTATTTGGGTTCTTGTTGTTTCACTCACAGTCAGTCATATGTTATTTGGGTTCTTGATGTTTCACTCACAGTCAGTCATATGTTATTTGGGTTCTTGATGTTTCACTTACAGTCAGTCATATGTTTTTTGGGTTCTTGATGTTTCACTTACATTCAGTCATATGTTATTTGGGTTCTTGAGTCATATTCAGTCATATGTTATTTGGGTTCTTAATGGTCAGTCATATGTTATTTGGGTTCTTGTTGTTTCACTCACAGTCAGTCATATGTTATTTGTTCTTGATGTTTCACTCACAGTCAGTCATATGTTATTTGGGTTCTTGATGTTTCATTTACAGTCAGTCATATGTTATTTGAGTTCTTGATGTTTCATTTACAGACAGTGATATGAATTTTAGGCAACTTAACATGCCAGTCTGCTGTCATTCATGTGTCATCTAAGGTAACTGATGTGTCAGTTTACTGTCACAAATGTTTTGTTTAAATAAATTGGCATGTCAGTTTGCTGGTAGCCATGTGTTGTCTAGATATCTTGATGTGTCAGTTTGGTGGTATCCATGTGTTGTCTAGATATCTTGATGTGTCAGTTTGGTGGTATCCATGTGTTGTCTAGATATCTTGATGTGTCAGTTTGCTGGTATCTATGTGTTGTCTAGATATCTTAATGTGTCATTTTGCTGGCAGCCATGTGTTGTCTAGATAACTTTGCGTGTCAGTTTGCTGGTATCCATGTGTTGTTTAGATATCTTGATGTGCCAGTTTGCTGGTATCCATGTGTTGTCTAGATATCTTGATGTGTCAGTTTGCTGGTATCCATGTGTTGTCTAGATAACTTTACATGTCAGTTTGCTGCCAGCCATGTGCCGTCTAGATATGACAGTCTGGTAGCAGGCATGTGTCGTCTGAGTGTCTTGACAATGTCACTTCACTGTTACGTCCCTCTTTTGTTCCTGTGTTTTTACATTTCCTATCTTTCGTTTCTGCAGGAATCTTCACACATTCACATGGTATCTAAGATCATGTGTTGTCTCCTGCTTATCTTGATGTCAGAAGTGTTGCAGCTGTCTCCCATGTGGTTTGAAAGTGCTCAGTTTGTCTGGACGGTAAATTATAGTTTGTGTTCCTTGTTAACTGTCACGAGAGATAACTTTATGTGTCAGTTTGCTTTAAATGTTTCCAGTCCATGTGAGTAATATTACCTAAAACCTTACACTGTAGCTAGGAATTCTATTCTACGTCCAGTGTCAGATGTTATCTCCTGACCAGACGGTAGAGACTGAGCGGGGCCTTTTGAACAGGGGAATTGAGTAGACGCTAGACAGGTGGAGCGAGAAGTTTAAAGTTTAACACGTCAGTGTAATTCTGGAGAGAACAGGTGTTTGCAATTAGAATGTTTTATCTGGTCAAGGTCGTACTGTAGGCCGTTCACTGTGATGACAGGTCACTGGTTAGCCAGTCACTTAGTTACCCTCAGGGGCGGTACGCCATCATCTTGAGGGTTGGGTAAGAACTCAGGAAAGGGAGGAGTTTTTAATTTGGACAATAGATTGATACTTATACTTCTGTGGAATTTCCGTCATTAATCGCAGCCTGCCGGCAAACAATACAGATCGACCTAAAAGGTTTTTACAGTCGCATTCTGTTTTTTGCGATTAATGGAAAGTTTCTATTAATTTTAATCTTGTAGGAGTCTATATACCTTTTCCTATTTGTCACATTCTGCTTGAAATACAAGATTCAGTATCTCAGTTAGGGAACTGCTAAAACTATTCCTATTCTTGTATGTTTGTGTCACATGTTTTTCAGTGTAGTTTTTCATGTGTAGAAAATAAGATGTGAACAATGACATTTGATATAATGAAATGTAATTATATTGTTTCCATGATGCCCATATGTGCAGGGATGCTGTTACGTTTTGTGTGCCCACCATGTGCTCACTTAAGGTGTTCACCTAAACAGGGGATTTATAAGTTTGGGGGAATGATGGGTTGTACAGTATTTCTGTCACTGAAGATAATATTCAGGAACAGCGTGCATTGTTGCAGCTAATCTGCGCCACATGTGTCAAATCTATGTCAGCCAGAAGTCTGAGTGTGACGGACAGAGAATCTTCAACTATCATGACATAGCATTTGAGGGAAGGCAGGATATGTGACGCCCATGTAAATGTTCAGACTAGACTGGAGAGGATTGTGGAATCCTGAGGAGTGATGGGCTATATCTTATTATTATATGTTTTATTAATTGATACATGTGTTAGTGTAAGTCAAGATACTACACGTATGTGTTTTGTTTCCATGATTACAGCGCCCATGTGACGATCAGTCCATGAAGTAGCCTACATTGTGTTAGACTCGGCAGCTGGGAACGAGGTGGAGAACGAGGTGGAGAACAAACGAGGTGGGGATGAAGTGGAGAATAAGCTGAAACAGGCAGACAAACAGGCATCAGAGTTGGACAAGCTTGACAGTTCCTCACGGTCAGAGGCTTTAAGTTGAGTTAACCCTTTATGTTGTTTATATCATCATTATCATACCACTCTAACTGTTTTTCTCGCTGAAGCTTACCACCATCACAGTTAACCAGTCATGTTTGTGTAAATCAACAAACTGGGAATTCATTGTAGTAAATAAAGCTGTATGTCAAGTTTTAAACTACATAGTTTTGTAATTCAAATGTCTGTTCTTACCTGTTTAATTAAATTGTTAAGATAGATTACCATTTGGTGGGGGCTCAAATAATATAATAATTCTTTAATTATTAATAATAACACCGGGAGAAGTAGATGACGGAGGAATCATTTGCCCTGTCTAATAATTCATTTAGTATGAGGATGGGTACCAAGTTTCACTAATGTTAATACACTTAGCGAGCCAATATGGCTGTTTTCTTGGATATCCAGGACTTTGTCTGAGAGCAACATAGCTCAGATTTTAGTTCGGTTTATCTAGTGGAGAGAATGTGTTGAAAGGAAGATCCCTACTCAACAACATAAACATTTAAACCACGCGTCACGTCACAATAACTTTATGACATGTTTCCAGTCAGGTTCAATAGTCTTCTGTCTCCCGTGACATTCAGGTGCAACTGGGGACATACATTTGTTTGACTAAATTTCTACCTCACTAAGACATCACACAAGCGATAAACACCCGATGACATAATTTGCCACCATGTGGGTGAGGATCACAGTAGAGAGGTCCCAGAAACCACGAGTAGGGCTTCAAATAATGAAACATTACATCCTAAAAAGGACAGGAAGTATATTTTGAGGAAAATTAGTGCAAATAAGAGGCAGATAGAGAAATAGGGAGAGGAAGTAAAATGCAGACAGAGAGGGGACGAAGAGGTTAAGTTTGACTGTATGACAGCTTGGTTTGTGAGAAATCTGTCATTATGACTACAATT
>CAJHNH020000903.1:42500-167500 GCA_905116865.2 Candidula unifasciata
TGACAAGACACGGCACCTAAGTGGGACTGGGAGGTCGGACATGGGTCTGTGACAAGACACCCCACCTAAGTGGAACTGGGAGGAGGTCGGACATGGGTCTGTGACAAGACACCGCACCTAAGTGGAACTGGGAGGAGGTCAGACATGGGTCTGTGACAAGACACCGCACCTAAGTGGAACTGGGAGGAGGTCGGACATGGATCTGTGACAAGACACCGCCTAAGCTGGACTGGGAAGTGGGACATCAGCGGGTTTGCACAATATAAAGGCATCTTCTTTGTCGTATCAATGTTGTTACACGCGGCTATACTGATATTTCTGTTTGTCTTCTTATGTCTTGAATTCATCTGATTTTAATGTTCACCAGTGACACCAGACTTTTATTTTCAAATGCAAACTTTTGCTCCATGTATAAGATATAAGATAATATATATATAAAAGTAAAGTCCTGAGATGTGAACCAGCGTCATTGCACACTGTTATATACCATAAGTGCTCTGCCACCAGTACAGACAGATGATAAGAAACTGTCCGCCTGTGTCGCCGTCCGCACGCAACTACGTAGCTACAGCGACGCTTCTTTATTTTCCCCTGAGTGTTAACTCTGATATTCATTACCTAGAGACTGGGTGAACCCCAGGAACCGCCCAGTTTCAAACACCGGCCGGAGGTGAAAGAATGAATTACAATTATTTACGTAACTTTAATTTTGAAAAATATTTTCTGCATAAGTTTTATACCGTGGAAGCTGAATAACGTGACTGATGCAGATTTCCTTTTAACCCGATTTAATTCCAGAAACCCAATGATTTCTTGCGACAACATTGAGGTGTCAACAATCTACAGTCAGACATTCCAACAATTAAAGGATCCAACATCAGACAATTAAAAAAAAAAAGGTTTAACTACACCAATATTACATCAGATAATGACATGACGAGAACTAATAATTTTGCGAAGTCAGCCTTACTTTGACATCATCAAACCTGACTAGTTGTTCTATTACCGAGCGTCTAGAGAAATTATAATGTCATCTGATCAATTGATCATTATTCCTGTCTGTCACCATTTCGAAAAGCTTTTTTATTTTTTTTTAAATTACTGTATGTATCGATGACTATTTCGAGAAATCACAACGTCTAGGGATCTTGGTGGTAAAAAATCACAACATCCAGCGATTATCATATCTAGTAAACATAATGTCCAGTTATCGCAATGTCCAGTTATCGTAATGTCCAGTTATCGCAATTTCCAGTTATCGCAATGTCCAGTTATCGCAATGTCCAGTTATCGCATTGTCCAGTTATCGTAATGTCCAACTGTGTCGTAATGTCCAGTTAAAAATGTCACGTTATCGTAAGTCCACAGTAATGTCCATTCGAGGGCAAATCACGCATCGTACGGTCCAGTTATCGCAATGTCCAGTCATCATAATGTCCAGTTATCGTAATGTCCAGTTATCGCAATGTCCAGTTATCGTAATGTCCAGTTATCGCAATGTCCAGTTATCGCAATGTCCAGTTATCATAATGTCCAGTTATCGCAATGTCCAGTTATCACAATGTCCAGTTATCGTAACGTCCAACTGTAAAACTCACTTGCAGAAGTTACACAGTAAGACATTCAAGGGAAAATCACGCACTACGGTGCACTAACGTCTCTCTAGACGCCAGGGTAGATGGTGGAAGAATTGGAATGCTAACGTGATTTCTACTTGAACATATGCAAGTCAAAGCTGGAGAAATAATGAGGACACGCAAGAGGAGTTTAATGCATCTGAAAACACACGACAGAGGCGCACCGATGATACCATGGGAAGAATTCAAAACATGTACAAAACCATGGCGCAGTATTGAACAGATCCCGAGAAAAACCCGAGAGTGGATCGAAAATAGGAAATAACAAAAATGAAAGTAAATGAGAGAGGCCTTAAGTGCTGGACTGAGCTACCTCCATGATATCGCTGACATTGTTTGGGACTGAGCTACCTCTATGATATCGCTGACATTGTATAGGACTGAGCTACCTCCATGATATCGCTGACATTGTATAGGACTGAGCTGCCTCTATGATATCGCTGACATTGTATGGGACTGAGCTACCTCTATGATATCGCTGACATTGTATAGGACTGAGCTACCTCCATGATATCGCTGACATTGTATAGGACTGAGCTACCTCCATGATATCGCTGACATTGTATAGGACTGAGCTACCTCTATGATATCGCTGACATTGTATAGGACTGAGCTACCTCTATGATATCGCTGACATTGTATAGGACTGAGCTGCCTCTATGATATCGCTGACATTGTATGGGACTGAGCTACCTCTATGATATCGCTGACATTGTATAGGACTGAGCTGCCTCTATGATATCGCTGACATTGTATGGGACTGAGCTGCCTCTATGATATCGCTGACATTGTATAGGACTGAGCTGCCTCTATGATATCGCTGACATTGTATAGGACTGAGCTGCCTCTATGATATCGCTGACATTGTATGGAACTGAGCTGCCTCTATGATATCGCTGACATTGTATAGGACTGAGCTGCCTCTATGATATCGCTGACATTGTATGGGACTGAGCTGCCTCTATGATGTCGCTGACATTGTATAGGACTGAGCTGCCTCCATGATATCGCTGACATTGTTTGGGACTGAGCTGCCTCTATGATGTCGCTGACATTGTTTGGGACTGAGCTGCCTCTATGATGTCGCTGACATTGTATAGGACTGAGCTACCTCTATGATATCGCTGACATTGTTTGGGACTGAGCTGCCTCTATGCTGTCGCTGACATTGTATAGGACTGAGCTACCTCTATGATGTCGCTGACATTGTATAGGACTGAGCTGCCTCCATGATATCGCTGACATTGTATAGGACTGAGCTACCTCTATGATATCGCTGACATTCTATAAGACTGAGCTACCTCTATGATGTCGCTGACATTGTTTGGGACTGAGCTGCCTCCATGATATCGCTGACATTGTATAGGACTGAGCTACCTCTATGATATCGCTGACATTGTTTGGGACTGAGCTACCTCTATGATATCGCTGACATTGTTTGGGACTGAGCTGCCTCCATGATATCGCTGACATTGTTTGGGACTGAGCTACCTCTATGATATCGCTGACATTGTATAGGACTGAGCTACCTCCATGATATCGCTGACATTGTTTGGGAATGAGCTGCCTCCATGATGTCGCTGACATTGTTTGGGACTGAGCTGCCTCTATGATATCGCTGACATTGTATAGGACTGAGCTACCGCTATGATATCGCTGACATTGTATAGGACTGAGCTGCCTCTATGATATCGCTGACATTGTATAGGACTGAGCTACCTCTATGATATCGCTGACATTGTTTGGGACTGAGCTACCTCTATGATATCGCTGACATTGTATAGGACTGAGCTGCCTCCATGATGTCGCTGACATTGTTTGGGACTGAAGAGAATGCATGAATAAACCGCCAGTCCTATGATGACACGGTAGGATAATGATGATGATGATAAGGATGAGGATGGTGATGAGGATACTCCCGAGAAGACGAGAGAAAATACATAAACCAACATGTTGCTGCAGCCGGGGCAACACTTTTCTAAATATTTAGTCGCTAATGTTTATCTCTACCCGGGGCAGAACTTCACAAGATACATGATACAGTGATGTCTCTCTATACCCGGGGTAGAATTTCACAGGATACATGTTACAGTGATGTCTCTCTATACCCGGGGTAGAACTTCACAGGATACATGATACAGTGATGTTTCTCTATACCCGGGGTAAAACTTCACAGGATACATGATACAGTGATGTTTCTTTATACCCGGGGTAAAACTTCACAGGATACATGATACAGTGATGTCTCTCTATACCCGGGGTAAAACTTCAAAGGATACATGACACAGTGATGTCTCTCTATACCCGGGGTAGAACTTCACAAGATAAATGAAACAGTGATGTTTCTCTATACCCGGAGCTTCATAAAATGCATGATACAGTGATCTTTATCTACATCATGGGGTAAAACTTTATCATAGACATGATAGAGTTATGTTTCTTCACACCAGGGTAGAACTTTATTAGTTACATGATACAGTGACGTTTGTATACACCCGGGAAAAAAACTTCATAAAATGCATGATACAGTGATGTTTATCTACATCCTGGGGTAGAACTTTAATACATGATACAGTGATGTTTAGCTACATCCTGGGGTAGAAGTTTATCTAATACATGACACAGTGATGTTTCTCTACATCCTGATTAGTCCTTTAGCAAATAAATGATACATGGACGACACAAAATACATGATACAAAAATGTTTCTGTAACCTCAGAGCAGAACTTGAAGAAATTCATAATTCAGTAACACAGTGATACACACCACCAGAAGCGGAGAGCCTAAACATGCATGTACGTACCCATGTAACAGAAAACAAGCAACGCACGAACAATCCTGGTATGCTACTTGATACAAACAATCAAACAACATGACGACCCAAGCTGTACAGACAGTCTCACGTTGCCCGTATCACAAATCTGCTAGAGAAAAATGTTTTCCCAAATCTGTGACGCCGATCAATAGAGTGAACGACACGGGCTACAGTAATCAACGTTTGTTGGCGATTAGTGAGACACACACAAACAAGCGGATTGTCAACAGAGCTGATGTACTCACCTATCTCGGCTGGTCAGAGAACAATAATCCGAGTCTTGTACTGTGTGAACCAAACTGTCTGGTGCCAGTAGCCGGTCACGAGAGGTGGCGCTCGCACACTGAATCTGTTGGCTCCCAAGAACGTGAGGTACAGCCTCAGATGTTGCAGCCTGTTGCCTGTCAGTTTGCAGTCTGAACTGTTTTTGTTACCTGCCCGAGTTGGCTGAGCTGAGGCTCGCACTTGTGGGAGAGAGAGAGAGTTTTGTATTCGCATCTGATGGCCTGTTTGTGGAGCCATCTTGTCGCGTGGTCTCTCAGCCAGGATTGAGTCGCCTCACCAGCCTTCTGTCTGCGAGCAGAGCGAGCTGGACACAGATTGCTTTCTTACACTTTAGAAACGTTTCATAACGTGTCCACCGCAACATGTTTGTGATATTTAGATTGTGTGTGTGTTTTTAACGAATCTTTCCTTAATTAATGGAAATCTAATTTCCTGACTGAGATAGGCACGTGATAAGACAATTCTCGGTGCTGTGACATAGGAAGGGGATCCAGCTGGCACCGGGTGGCAACATTGAATGGCTGACAGAATGTAAACAAATATGATTTCAACATACAAATGTGTGCCAGTGTGTGTATGTGTGTGTGTGAAATTTTTTTTTTGGGTGGGGGGGGGGGGGGGGGGGTGCAGCTTGTCCGTGCTATGCTTGGAGGAAATGTTGAGGTGTTAAATTCGTTATAACTGGATAATAAAAATGAATCAATGATCAAAACCGTTTTTTGCATTTTTAACGAAACACACACACACACACACACACACACACACACACACCGTCATATATATATATATATATATATATATATATATATATATATATATATATATATATATATATGAAAATATTTTATCCCTCCCTTATTTTTTAACAAACCAAAAAACACTCACATAAATGCACACGCCAATCGTCAGGTCAGTCCAGAAAAAAGACAGAGGAAACGCCACAAAATGTAGACACCTCGGCTCCGCTGCCAACCACAACAGTGAGTGCTCGAGACAACTAGGAGAAAGATTGTATGGCCAGTACACGTGTTTAGGAGTGGGACAGTGCACGTCTTTAGGGGTGGGACAGTACACATGTTCAGGAGTGGGACAGTACACGTCTCTAGGAGTGGGACAGTACACGTGTTTAGAAGTGGGACAGTACATGTCTTTAGGAGTGGGTCACACGATACTTCATGGCTGAATATGGGGTAACAACTCGACTGTTGTTATCGTAACGACTTGTATCTCTGACAATACTGTTGTTATCGGCACGATATGTATTTCTGACTGAACTGTTGTTATCGGCACGACATGTATCTCTAACTCAACTATTGTTATCGCACGATACTTATCTCTGACAAGACTGTTGTTATCGGCACGATATGTACCTCTGACTGAACTGTTGTTATCGGCACGACATGTATCTGTAACTCAACTGTTGTTATCGCACGATATGTATCTCTGACTCAACTGTTGTTATCGCACGATATATATCTCTGACTCAATTGTTGTTATCTCACGATATATATATCTCTGACTCAATTGTTGTTATCGCACGATACTTATCTCTGACTTAACTGTAATCAGCACGATATGTATCTCTGACTCGACCGTTGTTATCTATCATTGACTCAACTGTTGATAAGGGCCCGATATATATCCCTGACTCAACTGTTATTATCGGCCTGACGTGTATGCCTGAATCAACTGTTGTTATCTGCACCCCAATCGACTTATCCTCCTTCTTCGTCACCGGCTGTAGACTATGGCGGAAAGCTCGGGTTGCCATCTACTTGTAATTCTTGTCTTTGGTCTTATTTTAGAGCTTGAGTTTTGCGTTCACATCCGTGTCACAAATCCAGCCTATTTAATTGTAGACTGTTTATTTCTTGCATCTCAGGCAGAAACGCTCCAATCCCAAAGGAAAAACCCGAAATTAATCGAAGAAAAATGCTGTGAGACTGCAACAGTATTGATCAATGATGGCCGGTGCAGATCTCTAATTTTCATCTAAAGAGATTCTTCAAACGATTCTGGTGTCTGTGAATCTCTCTCAGCTTCTGGAATCTCTAACACCCGTTTAGCCCCAGATGTATGTCCAAATGGTCGCTGGAAACATGCATATATTGTTGACACAAGAAAAATGCATACTGTAGAAGTAAATTGCTATCATTGGTTTGTAAATCTGGAAAACTTAAAAGCCGGCTGCTGAGTCACCGGTTTAGATTTGATATTTGTCAGTAATCGACACGTTATTATAACAGACAACGATTATCAACCAAGTGACATCACCATAACTGGTGTATAGCTATTGTGCGTGTTTCGGCCAGAACATTCATGGTCGTGAAGCCGTACACTTTGTAACAAGCAGACGGCGCTCGTTCGAACCTAATACTAGGACAACGAACTTGAAAACACTGAACTAATCACCACCAGTGCCGACACAAAGAAGAAACACGTGCGTCTTTCTTAGTGCAAAAAGGTGACAGACTGTTAGACAGAACTAGGGCTCGGGAATACGATATGCAAACACCTGGAAACAGAGCTGGAGCGACTTTCAGACACAATAATTGTAGTCATCGAGGAGCTTGGAGAGCAGGCCACGTCTGGCAGGAGTCCGATATCGTCTGTTTACATTTCTCGTTAGTCTTTGGTTGTGTTGTCATTGTAGTTATCGTAATCGTTGTGTTTTGATTCTTTTCTTCTTCTTCGCATTCACCAGCTGTACACTCTCGTGGAAAGTTCTGGTTGTTCGTCCACTACTGAACTGCAGTCCTGCTCCAGAACCTGAGTGTTGCAAGTGCATCAGTTTTACAGATCTCATTCTCTTGAATACAGACTGTTGGTTCCTTGCCTCTCCGGCAGATGCACTCCGACATCAAAGGAAGCTCCCCAATTAGTCGACTCTTACGACATGCTTTTGGGGAGGCAGTGGGTCTATTCTTGTTTTACCCACAATGGGGCAACGGAACCCACACAGGGGGATCGCTTGATTGGATCCCTTATTCTTCGCGTTTGTTAACTCTTTGAATATTTTCTTCTCTTAAACTAACCACGATGCAAGAGATGAGACTATTTGGCGTGAGTTGGGGCGTGAGTTGGGGCGTGAGTTGGGGCGTGAGTTGGGGCGTGAGATGGGTCGTGAGTTGGGGCGTGAGTTGGGGCGTGAGATGGGGCGTGAGTTGGTGTGTGAGTTGGGGCGTGAGTTGGGGCGTGAGTTAAGGTGTGAGTTGGGGCGTGAGTTGGGGCGTGAGTTGGGGCGTGAGATGGGGCGTGAGTTGGGGCGTGAGATAGGGCGTGATTTGGGGCGTGAGTTGGGGCGTGAGTTGGGGCGTGAGTTGGGGCGTGAGATGGGGCGTGAGTTGGGGTGTGAGTTGGGGCGTGAGTTTTTCAGAGTACCAATACCTGCTATCAATAATACATTAAATGGATATAATAAAGAAAAATAAATTATAGAATAATGCATACAAACATCATGTGTTCACAATCGTACACACACACGTATACATACTCCTACGTCCTTATACACGCGAACTCATATACAGACATTCGTGATGCATACACACAATCACACACACACATGCATACTTGCATACATTTATAAATACACAAACCCAAATATCTACACAGCTACATATACCTACATATATACATAAATACACACACACATACAATCACATACTTACACAGCTACATTTACATACAAAAATTATCATACATAAAGACATAGATAATACATACACGCACCTACATACATATACACACATCTACATGTATACATACATACATAGGCTAAATCCACATGCATACATAATACAAACATACATCAACATACATACATACACACATATACAAACATAAAACACACACATCTACTTACATAGACATACACACACACACACATACACATACACACACATCCATACAAACATACATACATACTCGAAAACACATCTAAATACACACACACACTCACACAGATACATATGCATACATACATCCACCAACAGCATACATACACACATACACACACATAACATACATACACACATAGAAGAGTTTTATAGCACTTTATTAGCAGACAGATGGTCTCATTCGTCTTTGTAAATATGTTATGTTATAGTGATTTACTTACTAAGATTTCATGGATAGACGGAATAAACAGGACTGGACGTATAGGTGTGTGTTTGAAGGATTGCAAGAAAGAGATCACTTGCTTCAGAATGTCATACCTCCAGCCACTGACCAGTTGACCGGTGTGAAACTAATCTGGGCTGATGAAATCAAAGGTTGACCACTGGTCACCAGAGTGAGCATTTGCCGGGTCTAGGAACTCGGGAACTTTAACAAGAGCCCATTCCACAAGAGAAAGGCAATGATTGCCCACAGATAAGACCCAATAGATGAGTCCCACGGGACCTTTCTTGGCTCAGGGTGGCTGCAAATAGATAAACATCTCACACGTTTCCCATGTGATGACCTGTCTGAGGTGAAGTAACTCTGGGCCAGACGCAGATATTCAATCACTTTCATTCTCTACTGCTACTCATTCTTCCTCTCGTGATCATTCCTCTTGGCCATCTGTATTTTATTCTTCTTCTTCTGCATATGTACTTTCTTCTGCTTCTTTTTCTTCTTCTTCTTCTTCTTCTTCTTCTTCTTCTTCTTCTTCTTCTTCTTCTTCTTCTTCTTCTTCTCCTTCTTCTTCTTCTTCTCCTTCTTCTCCTTCTCCTTCTTCTTCTTCTTCTTCTTCTTCTTCTTCTTCTTCTTCTTCTTCTTCTTCTTCTTCTTCTTCTTCTTCTTCTACTTCTTCTTCTTCTTCTTCTTCTTCTCCTTCTTCTTCTTCTTCTTCTTCTTCTTCTTCTTCTTCTTCTTCTTCTTCTTCTTCTTCTTCTTCTTCTTCTTCTTCTTCTCCTTCTTCTTCTTTTTCTTCTTCTTCTTCTTCTTCTTCTTCTTCTTCTTCTTTCTTCTTCTTCTTCTTTCTTCTTCTTCTTCTTCTTCTTCTTTCTTCTTCTTCTTCTTCTTCTTCTTCTTCTTCTTCTTCTTCTCTTCTTCTTCTTCTTTCTTCTTCTTCTTCTTCTTTGCATTCACCGGCTGTAAAACCCTTCGGAAAGTTTAGGTTGTATGCTTTGTGCTGGTCTTTAGACATGCTTCAGCGCTCCATTTGTGCATGCACTTCAGTTTTACATATCTGTCTTATTTGTGAGCTGTTGGTTCCTGGCACCGCAGTTAGATGCTCTCCGACTTCAAAGTGGCCTTGTACGACCTGGTTTTAAGGGAGGCGTTATGTTTCAAACTAACCTCAGTTAGCATCTGAGCCCTGAGTTTCATTATTGTGTGCCGTGCCGCTAAGTCTGAGTCGTCAGGATTCACCATCCAACATGATCAGCAGGATAATGAACCAAGTCAAAGCTCTTTTCTCACCGAAGATACATGGCCAAGACATCTGGGTATTTCTCTCCTTGGCCTCCTCTTACTCCTCTTCCCATCAATGTTGACAAACGTCACCATGGCGTCGAGCCCGTTTCTTCTCATTAGATTTCCGAAAATACACCGCCTGCCGACGTGGAATTTCTCTAATCGCTCAACCTTGTGAAACTAAATTGTTTACTTTTTAATTTCTACGTTTTGGTATTGTATATAGTTTTATATTGAAGACCTAAGACCGATAAAATACTGTCAAACTGAGTGTGCACTCAATAGTTGATATGGAAACCAAGATAAACAAAGACCATATTGGATATCTTGCGATATGTCTAAAACCAACATTTTGGTTTGTACAGACTCGTTTTTGTATATTTATACAATTCTAGCCCCTTAACAAAACGTTTTCGTGACATCACTTACCATTTCTTTTCTACCTAATTAATAAAAAAAAAAATGTTTGTAGTCACTTTTTCTGGCTTTGCAACTGCTGCACAAAAATTTAAATCTTAGTTTCGCAAACGCTCTTGTATTTGCGTAGGTAATACAGTGTTGAATATCTGTGAGCCAACTGCCAAAATAATCAAACGGAGTGAAAATGAATTGTTTGATGTTTTATAATTATCATTGGAACAATCCTGCTGCACATGCAGGACCTCCCTCTAGGACATGTAGTTCATCTTGCCTCTTTAGTTTGGCAGCTCGAACACTGTCGCGTCTCTTTGTTTGTTTGTCTTTCATTTTCTTCAAGCTATTTCAAATCTCTTCTGCATGCTAGATGCTCCTAGTCTCCTCTTATGCAGGTCTGTAGAAAATCCAAAGACTGAGCAGTGTCTTGGAAAACAAGGTGAACTCTCGTGCTGCAGGTACAACTTCAAACTGACCTCGCTTGCGTAAGGCAAAGTTGTCTTTAGTACAGCGAGCCCAGATCAGACGGTGTAAACACTCATTGGAATTCCGAGTTTGTTCCTGAAACACACCTACTAAGTAGTTTAGGGTCAGACAGTCTGTTATACATTGGCATAGGATGTGGGTAACATCTTGTCACAGTTGAGCTATATGTGTAACATCTTTTCACATTTGATCCATGTGGGTAACATCTTGTCACAGTTGAGCCATGTGTGTAACATCTTTTCACAGTTGAGCCATGTGTGTAACATCTTTTCACAGTTGATCCATGTGGGTAACATCTTGTCACAGTTGAGCCATGTGTGTAACATTTTGTGACAGTTGAGCCATGTGTGGAACATCTTGTCACAGTTGAGCCATGTGTGTAACATCTTGTCACAGTTGAGTCATGAGTGTAACATCTTGTCACAGTTGAGCCATTTGTGTAACATCTTGTCACTATTGAGCCATGTGTGGAACATCTTGTCACAGTTGAGCTATGTGTAGAACATTTTGTCACAGTTGAGCCACGTGTGTAACATCTTGTTACAATTGAGCCCTGTGTGGAACATCTTGTCACAGTTGAGCCATGTGTGTAGCATCTTGTCACAGTTGAGCCATGTGTGTAACGTCTTGTCACAGCTGAGCCATGTGTGGAACATATTGTCACAGTTGAGCCATGTGTGGAACATCTTGTCACAGTTGAGCCATGTGTGTACCAGCTTGTCACAGTTGAGCCATGTGTGGAACATCTTGTCATGAGGACCAGGGGACTAATTTTTAGCCAGGTCATCCTAAAAAAAAACACACACCAACATTGCTCTGCACTTGGGCAAATCTCATGGTATGGTGTCTTGACTGTTGAAAAATAGTGATACAGTGAAACTATAACACTGTTCCTCATGGACTCTACACTTGTCCTTCTTTTTTACTCTGTTGTAATAAATTTTAGGCTTACTGAAATGACTCTCTATTATCTTATATCTGGCTCTCGTCATTGCACGATACCTATTTCACACACCGACATCAAACGACGAGCAGAAAATGGACGACTAGAAAACAACACGAGACTGTTTCTGCACTTTATTCTCCCACTCGCGGCTTCCTCACCCGGCACATGAAATAGACTACTGTCCAGGCACACATTATAACTCAAAAATCAAATGTATCATTGTTACCTTTTAGCTGAAATCACAATCGTCCTACCACAAGCATAATGAACGAAATTACAACAACTGTCCTGACGGAAAACTAACACGGCCGGAAGACATCTTGTCTGCTCGCTCCGTTTGTCAAGTTGAACGTTGGAACGACATTCACTCTCAAACACATGTTGGATCCACACCCTTTCCACCGTTATCCATTCACTCCGTTCCTGGGCCCAAACGAGACTGACTACCAGCCCTTGCTAAGGCATTATATAGCCTTCTAATGCCCCTCTTCGTACTCCCGAATTCTCCGTGTTCCCTGATTTACACGCATTCCATTTGGCCAGCACTTTCTATGTGATCCCCGTGAGTTTCACCTGGGCAGCAATTCTTTGTGACTTTCATGATACTTCGTCTGGTCAGCATTTCTCGTGTTACACTTAAAATATTCCACTTTCATTAATTACTGACGTCATTCCGTCTGGGCATCATTTATCTAGGAGAAAATGAGGCTCACTACACTCTCCCCCAACAACAACAACAAAAAAATGTTTTACATTTTCACTCAAATTAGGTGTGATAATTATATTTATGTCTTCATTGAATATGATAATGTTAGACCTTTGTAGTGAATCATTTTCGACAAGTTCATTTCTAACAAAGTTCCTTTTTTTTCCCCTTGGGTTTACAATTCAAACAATCCAAAATTCCATCTGTTAGGTCGTTCCACAATTGTGAATACCTTAATTGGATCCTCACTCTAGGCACTCCCCGTTTAGTGCGGAAGACCAATAAGGGAGTAAAGGGAGTCGGCATGATATTGTCCACACCACTGGTCTGGCAGATGTCGACTGGTGTATACAACTATCCCGCAAGACGACTACAAGGACGTTGTACTAATAGAACTTTACAAGAGAACCACACAACCTCGCCAAGTTTAGGTGTCACGCATGACTGACCGTGACAATTCAACTTTAACCGCACCTAACGTTATATACTGACCACTTGAAAATGTTACATGCAGGGATTTGTTTTCTGGAAGCATTCAACCGTTCGCAGTACCGGCATCTTTCGAAAGACATAATTTGTAAACGGCTGCTGTAACAGATGGATGTGAGTACTGAAGCTATGTTCAGATTGTGTTGTGAGTTCTGACACTTTCCTTTCCTGAAACGAAAAGCCATAGTTACATCAGAAACGTTGCTACAGAATCTGCACAATGTCCTGCTCCGTGGTGTGGCACCAGCCAGTATCGCAGCCTTCACGTGATGGTTTCTGTTTTCAAGGGACGTAACCAGTGTGAACACCTCTGATTGACTTGTGTTCACATAGTTGTCTGTTCATTAAAAGATATACATGTATCAATTTTTTAGTGTGACAGTGTGAGTGTCTGTGTGTGTGTGTGTGTGTGTGTGTGTGTGTGTGTGTGTGTGTCTGTGTCTGTGTCTGTGTGTATATGTGTATCTGTGTGTGTGTATGTGTGTCTGTGTGTGTGTGTCTCAGTGTGTGTATGTGAGTGTGTGTCTATCTGTATACATGTCTGAAAATATTTTTCACGGTACAAAGACAAAGAATGTGTGATAGTGTGGTAATGAAGATGATAGTCCACACGCACACACACACACCCACACCCACACCCACACACACACACACACCCACACACACACACAAACAAACACGCAGGCACATATTATGTTGTTTCGAGTCAGAATGGGACACTATTTTCATTTTATTTTAAAGCCTGACTCCGGCTGTTGTCATGGAAACCTAGATAAACCCTTCCGGTTGAACGGTGTTTCTAGGACTTGTGCCTCATTCGAATGTTGGCACTTTATGTCACCGGTTTCTGGTCGCTCGTTGTGTGGTTCTCGTGGGATCACGCATTTCTACGCTAGACACTTTTCGAATCTACTTCCACATAACTGCATCTTTGTAACGAAATTGTTTCTAGAACCATCACATGTTTGTTAGGAGATAACATTTTGCGTACCGTTAGGATAGACTGATAATCAACAAATCTGAGTTACCTTGACAGTGCCTTTCTAGTACCATGATATTTATTTATTAGAAGAGAGATATTTCAGATCAATAGTTTGGTTAGATAAACAGTATCTGAATTAATCGTTGACGTGCCCTATTAAAAAATAGAGAGACTGTTCGTTCTAGCTGTCAGGAAAGCCATTAACGACAGCTGACAATATAATTGGTGTATTTTGGTGGATATCTTTCTGATGTAATCGAGACCAATTTGAAAATTCCTTGTAGAGAACCTGGTAAACAAGTTTCAGCATACTAGAACCTTCCAGAAGAAGTTTAGTGAGTAGAAAACGCATTTTACACATGTCAGCGTTTCAGTATAAGTAGTGGATAAGAAACACTTGAAAAACCTTTAGTCTACAAGACTTAGAAGAGAAGGGACTTGTTCACGAACACGCGCATTTTAGGATGAATCATTAGTTTACGAGACTCCGAGAAGGAGGGATTAGTTCCATAGCACTCACAGACGAGAACCATTTAGTTGCGGAGATACCAGTTCCGCACTAGAAGAAAGATAAAATAGTCACATTGAACCTCAAAAACAGTCCACTAGAGAAGAGACATAAAACTTAACAATGAACTACAGAGACAACACACAAGATACATGGATTCATGGGTAACAGAGACACATTAGATAGACACATTACTAAGATGTTAGAGTCGACGATCAAGCCGTTAGTACTAGACAGCAATATATACTAGGCACCAATTACAGATAAGTTACGAATGTAACAACGTGACATCAAAAGTACATAACTATAGAGCGAAAACAGCGGCCATTCAGAATATCATTGATGTTATGTGTGAGATTACTGGGGTAAAGCAATAAAGACTATAGAAAAGAATTGTTTCAAGACATTTTATTCTACAGGCATCAAAGAGACGTGAGAAGCATGCAGCTAGCAGGACACCATCACCACTATCAACACGACCACTTTCTCTATAGGGCTTTCAATCGACTCCTCTTATAGTAAACATAAGCCGGATCTGGCTGAGAAATCAACGTACGCAAAGAAGACAGCTGTGCTACACCTTGCAGTCGGCAAATGTTTCTCAGATGATGTTTGATCCCTGACTCATTGCTCAGAATGGCAATGATCTAGCCACTGAACGTCACGCATCATTACAAATATTCATCATTATTTAGGAAGGGGTGCAGCGGCACGATAGAGTGGGGGAGGGGGGGGGGGGGGGGTGTTCGTTAAAAAAATTAAATTAATGTATCCATTATCTTCTCGATCGTTAGAGAAATTGCCACTGATTGCCAATTGAATGTTGCCACAGAAAAGATGTATGTTGTGAAAATCACTATTTCACTCTCGGTGATAGGGAAATGCATCGACTGTTGGTGTTGAACACTCTCCACCTGGTCTGGTTTGCTGTTGCCACTGATCTGACTCGAAAGCTGCAGCAACGTTCTGGCTACAGCACTGACTGTCCAAGTCGTGGCTATCAGCGCATTGTTTAGAGCTGACCTTTTACTCCATGCCGTCTTAGCCCGAACTGACCAAGTCTTAAACTGTCCTTGGAAGTTAAGGCGTGACACTGACACTGACACTGCCACTGACACTGACTCTCATCAATCATGGCATGCCGAGTGTTCTATCAGCTATGAATTATGAGTTGGACTACCTTCACAACACTTCGTACACATCCGTAGGTGCTCAGATTCACTCTTTAACAAATTCAAAAGTATCTGGACGTTAAGTGCACCAGTCCTAAACCCGTTGACAAGACTTCGTGTACGTCCGGTGTGCCTCTCATGCTTGGCTGTGCCCATGTTAACTGGTAATTCTTGCATTCCTAGCAGTGACGTGGACATGTTGCTTCCAAAATCACCGGAACGTTTGACCTATACAAGTTTTCGTCGGGCAATGCTAACAGGAATAAGCTATGTTTAAGTTGTGTTTTAAATGAGCAGAAAATACGGAATTATTATTATTATGGTCAATGTATATTATTAGCAAAATAAACTGTTCTAAGGCAGTCGTATTATCAGATGGGAATACAAGACGAAGCTCTCTCACTTTAAATTAATGATCGTGAATTCGACTGCTCTTGAATATATCTCTTTCTGTACGGAGATGTGGAATCTCTCTCAGACAAGACTGTGTTATTGCTGCTTGAAACAAAGCCTCTCTCACGAGCATGCTTTATGTGCATTATTTGTTTGTCTGTCTATGTGCGTGCTATTTTTGTCCAAGGCTAAGTTTGTCTGCCCGCGATCCATCAAGCCGGAGGTTTTCCAATTTCCCAGATATTGCCTGGAGAAGGAACTACACTGCGCATGCGAAATTGGCAGGAAGTGACGACACGAGTCAAATTTAGTTTGTGGCTCTTCAGATTTGAGCAGATTTTTCTGGCCTGGCAGACCATGAAGGCGGGCCTGATTGGCCGCTTTTAGAATTAAATTTGGGATTTGTCTCACTGACTCTGTGGGCAATCTGGCCGTTTGAGACGGCGAGATCTTGTTGACCAACGCTGGACACGGTCAAGTGTTTGTGCCCCTAATAAGCTTTCATTTTCTCCCTGCAAATAGGAGCTCCCTCGTGGAAGGTGGGGGCACTTCTTAGCCCAGCCACAGATTTCAATAAGAAAACTCCATTGTGTTTACGTCAGAGTTTGTGTGGTCTCCCTCCATGTTGAGAGTTGAGTTTCCTGCAGACTGACATCTTCACAGATAGCTGTACACACGTAATGTGACGTTGCCACTTCTCTAACAAGGATTGTCTATACCTGTGTTATTCTAGCTGTTGTTGCACCCTCATAGTTACACATTTACTTATGATTCCCCTGGAGCACTTGTTGTTTTTATCATGCTATTTATTAGTCATTATTAATCAGCAGGTTCTTCATAGAACCTCGCTCTCGTTAGGCCGAGCCTGAAAGTTTCTGTCTCTGTTTGTCTGTCTCTCTCTATCTCTGTCTCTCTCTTTCCCTGTCTTTCTCTCTCTCTGTCTCTCTCTGTCTTCTCTCTCAGTATGTCTCTCTATCTCAGTGTCTACATCTCTGTCTCTCTGTCTCTCTCTCTCTGTCTGTCTGTCGCTGTCTGTGGGTCTCTCTCTGTCTTCTCTCTCTGTTTCTCCATCTCTTATCTACCCATCTCTGTCACTCTCTGCCTGTCCGTCTGCCTGTCTCTCTCTCTCTGCCTGTCTCATTCTGTGTCCGTGGGTGTGTGTCTGCATGTATCTGTGTGTGGGCCTGTATGTATGAATTCCTGCGCATGCTTCTGCGTGTGTGTGTGTCTGTGGTTGTGCGTATGTATCTGCGTGAGCATCAGCACGTGTGTGTGTGTGTCTGCGTGAGCATCAGCACGTGTGTGTGTGTGTGTGTGTGTGTGTCTGCAATTGTGTGTGTGTTTGTGTGTCTTCGAGAGTATCAGTGTGTGTTTGCGTCTGCGCGTGTTTGTGCATATGTGTCTGTGTGTGTGTCTGCGTGTGTATGTATGCCGGTTTGTGCGTGTGTGTGTGTCGCATGTGTGTGTCTGTGTATCTGCGTATGTGACTGGGTATGTGCGCGTATGTCTGTGTATGTGTGTCTGCATTTATTTCTATATATGTATCTGTGTGTATATATGTATGTGTGTATGTGTGTGGAATGTGCGTGTCTGTGTGAGTATGTAGCTATGTATGTGGGTGAATTGGGTGTGTTAATGTGTGTGTGAAGGTATGTGGGTGTGTTTAAGTAAGTAGGTGGGTGTGTGTGTATGTATGCATTTTACCACCCATGCTTTTGTGTGTTTTTATTTTTTATTTTTTTATTCTCAATATGCATATTATCATATGAATATAACATGCTTATTGATAAAATACAGCTGCAGTGTGAAAGACGGGTGTTTGGAAGGGCCGAATGTAAGACGGCCCTACGTGCCCAATTTGTGATCATTTGAAAATAAAGTTCGTTCGTTTGTTTGTTCGTTCATTCGTTCTCCCTGACACCCACATATGAGTGCGTATATTATGTGGACATATAATGTATATGTATCTCAAAACCTAAATGTTAGGGTATGTATTGCAAGGTCAAATGTATGAATATGTAAGCTTATTATGGGAACGATTGAGTGCGTATGTGTGTGAATATGGAGGAGTAAGTACATGTATAATTGTATGTGTGTGTGATGTGTCTGTCGGTCTGTCTGTCTGTCTGTCTGTCTGTCTGTCTGTCTGTCTGTCTGTCTGTCTGTCTGTCTGTCTGTCTGTCTGTCTGTCTGTCTGTCTGTCTGTCTGTCTGTCTGTCTGTCTGTCTGTCTGTCTGTCTGTCTGTCTGTCTGTCTGTCTGTCTGTCTGTCTGTCTGTCTGTCTGTCTGTCTGTCTGTCTGTCTGTCTGTCTGTCTGTCTGTCTGTCTGTCTGTCTGTCTGTCTGTCTGTCTGTCTGTCTGTCTGTCTGTCTGTCTGTCTATATGTATGTATGTATGTGTGTGTATGTATGTATGTATGTATGTATGTTTGTATGTATGTATCTATTATGTATGTGTGTATGTGTTCTTGGCTAGCTTGAAACTCTTCACCGATATCTTTGCTACTGGGGGTAAATGGCAAGTCCTGTGAAAGATTTTTGTATAGCTTGAGGTTTCAAACAGATCATATTTGGATATACACCTCCTGATTTTCAGTTGAAAGTATCTAATAAGGACGTTAGGAGTTGAATAAAGGCAGATGAAGTGGAATATTTAAATGACTTGGCACAAGAAGCGGTGACGGCAGCATCAAAAGGAAACCTCAGAGACACTTAGCAGGTAAGTATTGTCAGCTAACTGGATCAATCACAAATACTACTGACTATGCTGTCCTCTCCTCTCCTCTAATGACCTATGGTCATTAGCTGATGGATGACATGCATAGTTCACCCCCCCCCTCTCCCCCACCCCAACCCACCCATCTCTGTAACTGGCAATACTGTAAGCCCAAGGTAGACAGACACATGCCAGGCGTCGATGAATCAAAGCACATAATGTCAGTTACGACAGAATTCATCAACACAACATTCCAAGTTTGAACAAGAAACCTGTGAGGGTGATACAAACAAACAAGTAGGAATGTTAGACAAGGGAAGGAATTTAGATCCTTTTAGATAATTGGAAACAGTGAAATATGACAGAACCTCTTCCCAACAATGAGGTATCGGGTATGTAATGGCAGACACCAAAACATTCACAGGTCAGCTTATTTGTTTGTTTGTTTTAGTATCCAGAAGCCATGAGTTGTTAACCCTTAGGCTCGGTATTATGGATATCGCAACCTTTCGGCCTTGATTCCATTGTAAATACCGTAAATCTGGGAGAAATGTGGCTTTCCTGCCTACCCCCAGGATTGAACCCGGACCACAAGGAGTTTGTCACCCGATCTCCGCGCAATCCGGTTTAGCCAACTACGCTAGAGAGCCGGGCTCACAGGTCAGAAGGCTGTCGACACGTTCGGATCTCGGCTCTCAGCTTGGCAGCTGGTCTCACGGCATGGTCCTCACTCATGACAGCCTGACCATGTATCGGAGATGTTTAGATCTGGGAGGCCGACATCACGCACTCAGTCGAGTCGAGGGCCTAGGGACCAGAGCAGGCCTCGGCTGACCAGGTCAGAGCACATGTACAAGAGTTAGAGATTTAGACACTTCCCGGTAACAATGCTGAAGTCAAGTGTGCCGTATGGCACATACATGTACAAGAGTTGAGATTTAGACACGTCTTAGTAACCATGCTGAAGTCAAGTATGCCGTATGACACATACACATGACAACAGTCTCATGGTCCTTTTCACACTGGGGTTATCAACAAGGACTCAGTGCAGTCTGTCTGCCGTGTTCAGTTTACTGTTCTGGAGGCTGATGATGCCAAAGTATTGTATCTATCAAATCACGTGTCTGTTATGTCAGATGGATGTAATACTGTACAATGTTACCTTAGCTGTTGTTTTTGAACTTGGAGAAAATCTGCTGCAATGTCTCCTTGTACTTGGTGCTCATGCTGTAATACAGGAAGATGTTGACACTAGAGTTAACCGCGTTGGCGACTAACGCCACTGACCACATCGAGAAGTAAGAATTCCTGTATGCTCCTACCAGAATAAACTCGGGCTCAAACACAGTGACCAGAGATGTCATAGTCCCTGGCGTGTAGCAGACGATGAGAATTACAGCAATGGTGACAACAATCTTCATGGTCTTCTTGTCTCGGATAGCCCGGGCGTCTGATTGTGCGCTTTGAGCTGTTGTTGTTTGATGCCAGCTGGACTGATGAGCAAGCTTGGTGGTCAGAAACATAGTCAACAGCACCACGGCAATAAACGACATCATCCCTGATATCGAAGTCAGCGTGTACACCAGACCTTCTGCTTTATGTCTAAAACTTCTGTACACCAGTCCGATCAATGTCTTGTTTCGCTCTGGGACAAATTTCCAATCTAAATATGCGATACAGAACTCTGGCAAGAGCGTCATCAGATTGAAAGCGAAAATGGCGCACATGGCAATGGAAGTTTTCCTGAGAGAAACAATCTGTTTGACTTTCAAAGGCAGGGCCACACTGAGGCATCGTTCAGCAGTGATGTAGACGGTGATCCAACTAGTGACTCGACCAAAACAAACATGGAACCACCCGCCGGTCAGGTAGGGAAATTCCGTAGGTACAAATGGGAACTGGTCTGTCTCCAGATAAGGATTGAGACAAAAATTAAACCACTCCATTGTCAAAAGGCACAAGAAGTCAGACAATGCCAGAGCGAAGAAGCTGATGTTTACAGTCGTCGTGAAGCGCTGTTTATGGAACACTATCATGTTGATGATGTTAGTGACCATTCCAAACAGACCAATCAAAGAACTTAGGACTGTGTAGTTAACCAGCCGGAAAATAACACTCTGTTCTGACGTGATGAAGTCAGACTTTCTCCACAAGATGGTTATGTTCATGGTTACACCCTGGTCGTACCGACCCAACGTCTGCTGTGTCTCTGTAATCACTAGGGAAGATGTTCATACACATTGAACGCTTGTTTATCTCTAACCGTTACTGAACTTGGCAATACCAATGTAACTTCTACTTCCCTTCTCTCATTACTGTGACTTTTCACGTAAGTATAACCCCTGTTTCTCTCCAGTCCTTGCTCAGATGGTCCACACAAGAGGGAAGTCTGTTTCCTGTCAGTTATGACTCACACGGGGAAGTTTTTAAAAATCTGAAGCGATTACTGACGCGGCTACACAGCGGGGAGGTCGCTTCCCCCGACATCAAGTGTGAACACTGAAATAACAGTGGAATGTTTGGGTTCGCCTCTAGTATTACTGAACTTATGGCTTCATAGAGACCCTGTGGGAGAAAAAACGTGTACAAATGACGCCTGAAACAATTGATACCTTCCACTAAAACTGTGTTCACAATGGACGGGTTGGCCTGCAATAGATACTAAATATGTCTAGAAGCCTGCTTGCTTGCTTGAAAAAGAAAAAGAATAATTTGATCACGTTCAGGCATGTTCAGCTGTATAGCTGACACCTGTATTTGTGATGTTTATTAGGTTTGAATTGTTTGAATATGGTTTCCTTCGGTTCCATTTGGTTATGTTGTTCTAAACGGTTAATGTGGCTGGTGTAGTTGGTGTGGCTGGTGTGGCTGGTGTAGTTGGTGTGGCTGGTGTAGTTGGCTGGTGTAGTTGATGTGGCTGGTGTAGTTGGTGTGGCTGGTGTAGTTGGTGTGGCTGGTGTAGTTGGTGTGGCTGGTGTAGTTGGTGTGGCTGGTGTAGTTAATGTGGCTGGTGTAGTTAATGTGGCTGGTGTAGTTGGTGTGGCTGGTGTAGTTAATGTGGCTGGTGTAGTTAATGTGGCTGGTGTAGTTGGTGTGGCTGGTGTAGTTGGTGTGGCTGGTGTAGTTGGTGTGGCTGGTGTAGTTGGTGTGGCTGGTGTAGTTAATGTGGCTGGTGTAGTTAATGTGGCTGGTGTAGTTGGTGTGGCCGGTGTAGTTAATGTGGCTGGTGTAGTTGTGTGGTGTGGTGTGGTGGTGTAGTTGGTGGTGTAGTTAATGTGGCTGGTGTAGTTGGTGTGGCTGGTGTAGTTGGTGTGGCTGGTGTAGTTGGTGTGGCTGGTGTAGTTGGTGTGGCTGGTGTAGTTGGTGTGGCTGGTGTAGTTGGTGTGGCTGGTGTAGCTGGTGTAGTTGGTGTGGCTGGTGTAGTTGGTGTGGCTGGTGTAGTTGGTGTGGCTGGTGTAGTTGGTGTGGCTGGTGTAGTTGGTGTGTTGGTGTAGTTAGTTTGGTGTGGCTGGTGTAGGTGTGGTGTGTGGTGTGGTGTAGTTGGTGTGGCTGGTGTAGTTAATGGTGTAGTTGGTGTGGCTGGTTTAGTTGGTGTAGTTAATGTGGCTGGTGTAGTTAATGTGGCTGGTGTAGTTAGTGTGGCTGGTGTAGTTAATGTGGCTGGTGTAGTTGGTGTGGCTGGTGTAGTTGGTGTGGCTGGTGTAGTTAATGTGGCTGGTGTGTGTAGTTGGTGTGGCTGGTGTAGTTAATGTGGCTGGTGTAGTTAATGTGGCTGGTGTAGTTAATGTGTGGCTGGTGTAGTTAATGTGGCTGGTGTAGTTGGTGTGGCTGGTGTAGTTAATGTGGCTGGTGTGGCTGGTGTAGTTGGTGTGGCTGGTGTAGTTAATGTGGCTGGTGTGGCTGGTGTAGTTAATGTGGCTGGTGTAGTTAATGTGGCTGGTGTAGTTAATGTGGCTGGTGTAGCTATGTGTGGCTAGTGTAGCTGGTGTAGTTGGTGTGGCTAGTGTGGCTGGTGTAGTTGGTGGTGTTAATGCTGGTGTAGTTGGTGTGCTGGTGTGTTAATGTGGCTGGTGTAGTTGGTGGCTGTGGTAGTTAATGTGTGTAGTTAATGTGGCTGGTGTAGTTGTGTGGCTGGTGTAGTTGGTGTGGCTGGTGTAGTTAATGTGGCTGGTGTAGTTAATGTGGCTGGTGGCTGGTGTAGTTAATGTGGCTGGTGTAGTTAATGTGGCTGGTGTAGTTGGTGTGGCTGGTGTAGTTGGTGTGGCTGGTGTAGTTGGTGTGGCTGGTGGTTGGTGTGTGTAGTTGGGTGTGGCTGGTGTTGGTGTGGCTGGTGTGTTGGTGTTGTGGCTGTGTAGTTGGTGTGGCTGGTGTAGTTAATGTGGCTGGTGTAGTTGTGGTGCTGGGTGTAGTTAATGTGGTGTAATGGTGTAGTTAATGTGGCTGGTGTAGTTAATGTGGCTGGTGTAGTTAATGTGGCTGGTGTAGTTGGTGTGGCTGGTGTGGCTGGTGTAGTTGGTGTGGCTGGTGTGGTGTGTAGTTGGTGGCTGGTAGTTAATGTGGCTGGTGTAGTTGTGGCTGGTGTAGTGTGGCTGGTGTAGTTGGTGGTGTAGTGTGGCTGGTGTAGTAGTTGGTGTGTGGCTGGTGTAGTTAAGTGTGGCTGGTGTAGTTGGTGTGGTGTAGTGGTGAAGTTAATGTGGCTGGTGTAGTTAATGTGGCTGGTGTAGTGTGTGGCTGGTGTAGTTAATGTGTGGCTGGTGTAGTTGGTGTGGCTGGTGTAGTTAATGTGGCTGGTGTAGTTGGTGTGGCTGGTGTTGTGGCTGGTGTAGTTGGTGTGGCTGGTGTAGTTAATGTGGCTGGTGTAGTTAATGTGGCTGGTGTAGTTGGTGTGGCTGGTGTAGTTGGTGTGGCTGGTGTAGTTAATGTGGCTGGTGTAGTTAATGTGGCTGGTGTAGTTAATGTGGCTGGTGTAGTTAATGTGGCTGGTGTAGTTGGTGTGGCTGGTGTAGTTGGTGTGGCTGGTGTAGTTGGTGTGGCTGGTGTGGCTGGTGTAGTTGGTGTGGCTGGTGTAGTTGGTGTGGCTGGTGTAGTTGGTGTGGCTGGTGTAGTTGTAGTTAATGTGGCTGGTGTAGTTAATGTGGCTGGTGTAGTGGCTGGTGTAGTTAATGTGGCTGGTGTAGTTGGTGTGGCTGGTGTAGTTAGTGTGGCTGGTGTAGTTGGTGTGGCTGGTGTAGTTAATGTGGCTGGTGTAGTTAATGTGGCTGGTGTAGTTAATGTGGCTGGTGTAGTTAATGTGGCTAGTGTAGTTAATGTGGCTGGTGTAGTTGGTGTGGCTGGTGTAGTTAATGTGGCTGGTGTAGTTAATGTGGCTGGTGTAGTTGGTGTGGCTGGTGTAGTTAGTGTGGCTGGTGTAGTTAATGTGGCTGGTGTAGTTAATGTGGCTGGTGTAGTTAATGTGGCTGGTGTGTGTGTAATGTAGTGGGCTGGTGTAGTTAATGTGGCTGGTGTAGTTAATGTGGCTGGTGTAGTTAATGTGGATGGTGTAGTTAATGTGGCTGGTGTAGTTAATGTGGCTGGTGTAGGTGGTGTGGCTGGTGTCGGTGGTGTGGCTGGTGGCTCAACTAACAGGACACTACAGACTCAACTAACAGGACACTGTAGACTCAACTAACAGGACACTACAGACTCAACTAACAGGACACTACAGACTCAACTAACAGGACACTACAGACTCAACTAACAGGACACTACAGACTCAACCAACAGGACACTACAGGCTCTACTAACAGGACACTCCAGGTTCACCTGACGCATGCATAAAATAAAGATTGTACATTTTCCATAGCGCACCTGTCAGACAGAACCTCACATACTTGAGCACATATTGTACACATAATCATATCACGAATAACTCATCTTTATGTGGATCCGCAGCCATAAAAACAAACACGACTTACCTGTATGTTGATCTGCTGTCAAATAAAAAACATCCCTCACCGTTATGTTGATCTGCAGTCATATACGCAACAGTCTCACCTTTATGTAGATCTGAAGTCATATAACAAACAGTATCATCTTTACGTTGATCTTCAATCTTATAACAAACACCTTTCAACTGTATGTTGATCTGCAATCTTATAACAAACACATTTCAACTGTATGTTGATCTGCAATCTTATAACAAACACCTTTCAAGTGTATGTTGATCTGCAATCTTATAACAAACACATTTCAACTGTATGTTGATCTGCAATCTTATAACAAACACATTTCAACTGTATGTTGATCTGCAATCTTATAACAAACACATTTCAACTCTATGTTGATCTGCAATCTTATAACAAACACCTTTCAACTGTATGTTGATCTGCAATCATAGAACAAACACCTTTCAACTGTATGTTTATCTGCAATCATATAACAAACAATTTCAACTGTATGTTGATCTGCAATCTTATAACAAACACATTTCAACTGTATGTTGATCTGCAATCATATAACAAACACCTTTCAACTGTATGTTGATCTGCAATCATATAACAAACACCTTTCAACTGTACGTTGATCTGCAATCATATAACAAACACCTTTCAACTGTATGTTGATCTGCAATCATATAACAAACACCTTTCAACTGTATGTTGATCTGCAATCATATAACAAACACCTTTCAACTGTATGTTGATCTGCAATCTTATAACAAACACCTTTCAACTGTATGTTGATCTGCAATCTTATAACAAACACCTTTCAACTGTATGTTGATCTGCAATCTTATAACAAACACCTTTCAACTGTATGTTGATCTGCAATCATATAACAAACACATTTCAACTGTATGTTGATCTGCAATCTTATAACAAACACATTTCAACTGTATGTTGATCTGCAATCTTATAACAAACAATTTCAACTGTATGTTGATCTGCAATCATATAACAAACAATTTCAACTGTATGTTGATCTGCAATCTTATAACAAACACATTTCAACTGTATGTTGATCTGCAATCTTATAACAAACACATTTCAACTCTATGTTGATCTGCAATCTTATAACAAACACCTTTCAACTGTATGTTGATCTGCAAACATAGAACAAACACCTTTCAACTGTATGTTTATCTGCAATCATATAACAAACAATTTCAACTGTATGTTGATCTGCAATCTTATAACAAACACATTTCAACTGTATGTTGATCTGCAATCATATAACAAACACCTTTCAACTGTATGTTGATCTGCAATCATATAACAAACACCTTTCAACTGTATGTTGATCTGCAATCATATAACAAACACCTTTCAACTGTATGTTGATCTGCAATCTTATAACAAACACCTTTCAACTGTATGTTGATCTGCAATCTTATAACAAACACCTTTCAAATGTATGTTGATCTGCAATCTTATAACAAACACCTTTCAACTGTATGTTGATCTGCAATCATATAACAAACACATTTCAACTGTATGTTGATCTGCAATCTTATAACAAACACATTTCAACTGTATGTTGATCTGCAATCTTATAACAAACAATTTCAACTGTATGTTGATCTGCAATCATATAACAAACAATTTCAACTGTATGTTGATCTGCAATCTTATAACAAACACATTTCAACTGTATGTTGATCTGCAATCTTACAACAAACACATTTCAACTGTATGTTGATCTGTAATCTTATAACAAACACCTTTCAACTGTATGTTGATCGGCAGTTTCAGATGCTTGTCTGGTGTGGTTATAGGTCATTTATTACGATGACAGTGAATTGTTCGCATCTGCACCTTGTTGACCTGGGCATGAACCATATGACGGACAGATGACAGTCGGAACTCATGCCCGACTGAGAGTTTGGCTTGCTAAGTCACGACTGAACTTTGGACTGCAATAAAACTAGGCGACGGCTTGAAATCGAGAGAGTTGTTTTCCAGGACAGTCGACCATAACGAGGTTGTCATAATTCACCGATAGACTGTAATATTTCTGTTAGGTTTAGACAACAGTGACCGATAGTCTGAGCTACAATGTTGTGCAGACAATAGCAACAATCTTGTGGTCTTCCGAGTCTGCAAGAGATATGGTTTGTGAGTAGCTTGTTACGTAGGTAGCTGGTTAGGCTCAGTCCAGTTAGTAAGGTTGTTTGTAATTGTTGTTGTGATTTGATCTGTTCTCGCTCACTTTGCCCGTACCCGGCAGACGCCGCTTGATCTCGGTGATGTGTTCAATGGCATAGGAAAGAGCTGTCCGGAAGCGGCGAGGGTTAGGACTCAGTACTATCCATGGGAACGTAATAGGGTGAGAGGTAATTTGTAAAGCTCTTATGTCTTTTGTTTTAGACAAGGATATCTATGAGTTCAGAGGTTATCTGCGTTATATTATATTATTCTTTCCATTAAGAATTGTTGTGTGCTCTGTTGGTGTTTTGGTTTAGTGTCTGTAGAATAGATTTATCTCTCACAGGTCTACAAGACGAGCTGTTTCAGCAGTCATAAGGTTTCAAAAATACAGCAATATAACATACATGTCACATGTCTCACCTGTGTCTATATACGGCCACATAACAAACACGCCTCATATGTGTGTGGATCTACAGCAACACAACAAACACTTTTTACCTGTGTGTCACTCTATGGTCACACAACAAACACATATCACCTGTTTGTGAATTTACAGCAACACATCAAACACTTTCAACTCCATGTTGATCGATGGTGAAACTACATACACGTCTCAACTGTATTTTGATAAACAGCCACATAACTAACATGTTTCACCTGTATGTCGATCTACAATCATATAACAAGCGTGTCTCGTTTGTGTGTTGATCTACATTCGCATAAAAAAAACATTTCCTACCTGTTTGTTGATCCGCAGCCATATAACAAACATGTTTCACCTGTATATGAATCTATAGCAACACAACAAACACTTCTCACATGTCTGTTAATTTATGGTACCACAACAAAGACGTCTCGCCTGTGTGTTGATTCAAGGACGCACAACAAACACGTCTCACCTGAGCGTTGCTCTAAGGCTATACAAAAAAAAAACACAAGTCTCACCTGTGTGTTTATTCAAGGACGCACAACAAATGCTTTTCACCTGTGTGTTTCTCTAAGGCAACTCAACAAACACGTCTCACCTGTGTGTTGCTCTAAGGACACAAAAAACACGTCTCACCTGTGTGTTTCTCTAAGGACATAAAAAACACGTCTCACCTGTGTGTTTCTCTAAGGACACAAAAAACACGTCTCACCTGTGTGTTTCTCTAAGGACACAAAAAACACGTCTCACCTGTGTGTTGCTCTAAGGTAACAAAAAACACGTCTCACCTGTGTGTTGCTCTAAGGTAACAAAAAACACGTCTCACCTGTGTGTTTCTCTAAGGACACAAAAAACACGTCTCGCCTTGCTCTCACCTTGCTCTAAGGACACTCAACATACACATCTTACCTGTGTGTTTCTCTAAGGACACTCAAAAAACACGTCTCAGCTGTGAGTTGCTCTAAGGCCACTCAAGAAACATATGTTACCTGTGTGTTTCTCTAATGACACTCAACAAACACGTCTCACCTGTGTGTTTCTCTAAGGATACTCATCAAACACCTCTCACCTGTGTGTTTCTCTAAAGCCACTCAACAAACACGTCTCACCTGTGTGTTGCTCTAAAAACACTGAACCTACACGTCTCACCTGTGTGTTTCTCTTAGGCCACTCAACAAACACGTCTCACCTGTATGTTTCTCTAAGGCCACTCAACAAACACGTCTCACCTGCGTGTTTCTCTAAGGCCACTCAACAAACACGTCTCACCTGTGTGTTGCTCTAAGGCCACTCAACAAACACGTCTGACCTGTGATGCTCTAAGGCCACTCAACCAACACATGACTGTAGGTCTCACTTGACGGCTGAAACTAGACTCTCTTGACGGCTGAAACTAGAGTCTCTTGACTGCTGAAGCTGAGACTCACTCGACGGCTGAAGCTGAGACTCACTTGACGGCTGAAGCTAAGACTCACTTGACAGCTAAAGCTAGACTCACTTGACGGCTGAAACTAGAGTCTCTTGACGGCTGAAGCTAGACTCACTTGACGGCTGAAGCTAGATAGACTCTCTTGGCTGAAGCTGAGACTCTCTTGACGGCTAGATGGCTATGTATACATTGTTTGGATGTTGAAGGGGCTTCCTGGGGTTTTCCCTGCAGTTCTGCTACTCAGTTTAAGGATTTTCAATCTCTGGTTGGTGAACCTTCAGGTAGCAGCTTCGGGAGGAAAAAATAGCACACACGCACACATGGAGAACTCGGAGAGTAAAAAATAGAATGAAAGCACACATAGAATACTCGGAGAGGATCCCACAAGGAGGATTAGTAAAAAATGAAAAAGAATCGTTGGAGCAATCATAGGTGTGATTCTACATAAAACAAAACAGTTTTTGTTATTGCCTTACAATTTGTGTTGTTCCCTGATTGTTTACCATCACTACGTTTGAGATAACCTCGATTTCCAAACTAATTCATGCATTATGTATAGATTTATCTAGTCAAAAATTTCCTATTTTATCGCAATTGTATTGCGTGTAAAATGCAAACTTTGTTCTTTGATGCACCTTTTAGTGGTAACGGTGAAAGCCAAACTGTCCGCTAAGTGTTGTCTGTGAGTATACTCAGATAACACAGGTCAGAAGAAGAAGAAGAAGCGAGTAATACACAAATGAATGATCTTATAAGTATAAATGTTTTAGGACATAAGATGGGCCAGATAGTCTTACAACGTGCACCCTGGCAACTTTGGATGTCTGCCAAATTTACCCTTTTCGTTCAAAATCCGGGCATTTGTGCCACGTCTCTATTGATCCTAGAAAATGACAACATAATCTCGCTAGGAACAAGCACTGGGTATAGCCCTAGGGATAGAGTCAAATTTCAGAGATTATATTTCAGTTGGTTTCAGTCATAATTTCCTGTTCCCTTTAGCAGCCTGGCCCAGTGTACTTGCTCTCCTGTCAGACATTCCAATTGTGTACAATTGTATAATGTCGGTAAAACAGTCTCGATCGGAATGTGTATAATCTGTGTATCTAATCCTACTGCTGAATCAGTGACTCACCGACTAGTTTACCTTGAATTATTACCTGCGATATTCCCTAAGTGGAATCAATATTGGCAGTTTCCTGGCTTCGGTTGAATGCCTTCAGGTATTTAGTGTAAGTTTTGATTGCCGTAGTTTAATTTCTCTAGCAGGTTTAAGCTTGTGGATTTTAGGTCGTCTAGTCCATTTGTTTTTTTTTTTGTTTTTAAACTATACATTCTTTACAAGGACTGTATTCCTTGAAGTATTATTTAGGAGATGGTGCATATTGACTGGCCCCAATGGTTTCAATGCCCTGTATCATTTCAATCATGTTTATTGTACCTTAACTGGCGTCTGAAGCTGAGAGAATCTTTTTTATTGTGCTGTTTTGATCCCACACTGCTTGGTCTCTTGAGCAACATCCCTGATGACCTGTAAGTGCATGGCACAAAGCACTAACTACGTAGATCCAACAACGACCCACAGTATTGACTGAAACTCACATCTTTAGCACATTAAGCATATGGTTGAAACAGTTCGCATAACATACATGTTTGGTGGTATAAATGCAGCGTTCTCGTTGATGAGTGCCTCTTACTGGTGACACTCGCCCTCGCCATGGGTTGTTCTCTAACGTTAATGAGTGGATCTTACTGGTGACACTCGCCCTCGCCATGGGTTGTTCTCTAACGTTAATGAGTGGATCTTACTGATGACACTCGCCATCGCTATGGGTTGTTCTCTCTCGTTTATGAGTGGATCTTAGTCGAGACACTCGCCATCACCACGGGTTGTTCTCTCTCGTAGATGAGTGGATCTTACTGGTGACACTCGCCTTCACCACGGGTTGTTCTCTCTCGTTTATGAGTAGATCTTACTCGTGACACTCGCAAACGCCATGGGTGGTTCTGTCTCGTTGATGAGTGGATCTTAGTCGTGACACTCGCCATCGCCATGGGTTGTTCTCTCTAGTTGATGAGTGGATCTTACTGGTGACACTCGCCATCGCCATGGGTTCTTCTCTCTCGTTGATGAGTGGATCTTACTCGTGACACTCGCCATCACCACGGATTGTTCTCTCTCGTTGATGAGTGGATCTTACTGGTGACACTCGCCATCACCACGGGTTGTTCTCTCTCGTTGATAAGTGGATCTTACTCGTGACACTCGCCATCACCACAGGTTGTTCTCTCTCGTTGATGAGTGGATCTTTCTCGTGACACTTGCCATCTCCACGGGTTGTTCTCTCTCGTTGATGAGTGGATCTTACTCGTGACACTCGCCATCACCACGGGTTGTTCTCTCTCGTTGATGAGTGGATCTTAATCGTGACACTCGCCATCGCCATGGGTTGTTCTCTTTTGTTGATGAGTGGATATTACTCGTGACACTCGCCATCACCACGGGTTGTTCTCTCTCGTGGATGAGTGGATCTTAGTCGTGAAACTCGCCATCGCCATGGGTTCTTCTCTCTCTAGTTGATGAGTGGATCTTACTGGTGACACTCGCCATCGCTATGGGTTGTTCTCTCTCGTTTATGAGTGGATCTTAGTCGAGACACTCGCCATCACCACGGGTTGTTCTCTCTCGTTGATGAGTGGATCTTAGTCGTGAAACTCGCCATCGCCATGGGTTCTTCTCTCTCTAGTTGATGAGTGGATCTTAGTCGTGAAACTCGCCATCACCACGGGTTGTTCTCTCTCGTTGATGAGTGGATCTTAGTCGTGAAACTCGCCATCACCACGGGTTGTTCTCTCTCGTTGATGAGTGGATCTTAGTCGTGAAACTCGCCATCACCATGGGTTCTTCTCACTCTAGTCTATGAGTGGATCTTACTGGTGACACTCGCCATCACCACGGGTTGTTCTCTCCTCGTTGATGATGGATCTTACTGGTGACACTCGCCATCGCCACGGGTTGTTTCTCTAACGTTAATGAGTGGATCTTAGTCGTGACACTCGCCATCACCATGGGTTGTTCTCTCTCGTTGATGAGTGGATCTTACTGGTGACACTCGCCATCGCCATGGGTTGTTCTCTCTCGTTGATGAGTGGATCTTAGTCGTGACACTCGCCATCGCCATGGGTTGTTCTCTTTTGTTGATGAGTGGATCTTAGTCGTGACACTCGCCATCGCCATGGGTTGTTCTCTTTCGTTGATGAGGTGGATCTTACTCGTGACACTCGCCATCACCACGGGTTGTTTCTCTCTCGTTGATGAGTGGATCTTACTGGTGACACTCGCCATCGCCATGGGTTGTTCTCTTTCGTTGATGAGTGGATCTTAGGTCGTGACACTCGCCGTCGCCATGGGTTGTTCTCTTTTCGTTGATGAGTGGATCTTAGTCGTGACACTCGCCATGACCACGGGTTGTTCTCTCTAGTTGATGAGTGGGGATCTTACTGGTGACACTCGCCATCGCCATGGGTTGTTCTCTTTCGTTGATGAGTGGATCTTACTGGTGACACTCGCCATGGCCATGGGTTGTTCTTTTTCGTTGATGAGTGGATCTTACTGGTGACACTCGCCATCACCCATGGGTGTTTTTCTCTCGTTGATGAGTGGATCTTACTGGTGACACTCGCCATCACCACGGGTTGTTCTCTCTCGTTAATGAGTGAATCTTACTCGTGACACTCGCCATCGCCATGGGTGGTTCTCCTCTCGTTGATGAGTGGATCTTACTCGTGACCACTCGCCATCGCCATGGGTTGTTCTCTCTCGTTTGATGAGTGGATCTTACTCGTGACACTCGCCATGGCCATGGGTTGTTTTCTCTCGTTGATGAGTGGATCTTAGTCGTGACACTCGCCATCGCCATGGGTTGTTCTCTCTCGTTGATGAGTGGATCTTAGTCGAGACACTCGCCATCACCACGGGTTGTTCTCTCTCGTTGATGAGTGGATCTTAGTCGTGAAACTCGCCATCGCCATGGGTTCTTCTCTCTCTAGTTGATGAGTGGATCTTAGTCGTGAAACTCGCCATCACCACGGGTTGTTCTCTCTCGTTGATGAGTGGATCTTAGTCGTGAAACTCGCCATCACCACGGGTTGTTCTCTCTCGTTGATGAGTGGATCTTAGTCGTGAAACTCGCCATCACCATGGGTTCTTCTCACTCTAGTCTATGAGTGGATCTTACTGGTGACACTCGCCATCACCACGGGTTGTTCTCTCTCGTTGATGAGTGGATCTTACTGGTGACACTCGCCATCGCCACGGGTTGTTCTCTAACGTTAATGAGTGGATCTTAGTCGTGACACTCGCCATCACCATGGGTTGTTCTCTCTCGTTGATGAGTGGATCTTACTGGTGACACTCGCCATCGCCATGGGTTGTTCTCTCTCGTTGATGAGTGGATCTTAGTCGTGACACTCGCAATCGCCATGGGTTGTTCTCTCTAGTTGATGAGTGGATCTTTCTCTTGACACTCGCCATTGCCATGGGTTGTTCTCGTTCGTTGATGAGTGGATCTTAGTCGTGACACTCGCCATCGCCATGGGTTGTTCTCTTTTGTTGATGAGTGGATCTTAGTCGTGACACTCGCCATCGCCATGGGTTGTTCTCTTTCGTTGATGAGTGGATCTTACTCGTGACACTCGCCATCACCACGGGTTGTTCTCTCTCGTTGATGAGTGGATCTTACTGGTGACACTCGCCATCGCCATGGGTTGTTCTCTTTCGTTGATGAGTGGATCTTAGTCGTGACACTCGCCGTCGCCATGGGTTGTTCTCTTTCGTTGATGAGTGGATCTTAGTCGTGACACTCGCCATGACCACGGGTTGTTCTCTCTAGTTGATGAGTGGATCTTACTGGTGACACTCGCCATCGCCATGGGTTGTTCTCTTTCGTTGATGAGTGGATCTTACTGGTGACACTCGCCATGGCCATGGGTTGTTCTTTTTCGTTGATGAGTGGATCTTACTGGTGACACTCGCCATCACCATGGGTTGTTTTCTCTCGTTGATGAGTGGATCTTACTGGTGACACTCGCCATCACCACGGGTTGTTCTCTCTCGTTAATGAGTGAATCTTACTCGTGACACTCGCCATCGCCATGGGTGGTTCTCTCTCGTTGATGAGTGGATCTTACTCGTGACACTCGCCATCGCCATGGGTTGTTCTCTCTCGTTGATGAGTGGATCTTACTCGTGACACTCGCCATGGCCATGGGTTGTTTTCTCTCGTTGATGAGTGGATCTTAGTCGTGACACTCGCCATCGCCATGGGTTGTTTTCTCTCGTTGATGAGTGGATCTTACTCGTGACACTCGCCATCGCCATGGGTTGTTTTCTCTCGTTGATGAGTGGATCTTACTCGTGACACTCGCCATCGCCATGGGTTGTTCTCTCTCGTTGATGAGTGGATCTTAGTCGTGACACTCGCCATGGCCATGGGTTGTTCTCTTTCGTTGATGAGTGGATCTTACTGGTGACACTCGCTATCACCATGGGTTGTTTTCTCTCGTTGATGAGTGGATCTTACTGGTGACACTCGCCATCACCATAGGTTGTTTTCTCTCGTTGATGAGTGGATCTTACTGGTGACACTCGCCATCACCTCGGGTTGTTCTCTCTCGTTGATGAGTGGATCTTACTGGTGACACTCGCCATCGCCATGGGTTGTAGTTCAATGACAACATGGCACACATTCACACTGTCGTCTGCAAAGGCGAAAACTTGCCATCGAAGTTTACTGACTTAGCTAGAATTTATTTAGTTATATATTATTGTTTCAACATCAGACATGTATATTTTAACAACTAAAGTGATGTGTCTGTTAACACAGCCGCTAACAGATAGTATATCACAAACAATGATCTACCGATCATGTGGCAATCAGACCTGAGGCCGACCATGTAAACGATCGTCTCATCTGACACTGTAATTTTCATTAGTATTCATTCTTATATTATCTTCACAACGTCTGGTTTCACATCGATGATTGTCCCTGCTGCTGTCGCTTTTGTGGCCAGAAAATCCAAAAGCTAGATTTTCAGCAACCTTCAGCCACTGAATGTTGCCTGCGTGCACCATCTAGAACTCAACACATAATAAAACCGGACTGACTTAGTGGCTGACTCAACTAAATGTGAACAGTTGTTGTGGCTTGAGCACCGGCTCATTTCTGTGTTACACACATTGTGAAGCTACCAGAGCATAGGTCCATGATCTCAGAGCGATCCAGGCGATCCAGGCGATCCATGCTAGGTTAAAAACATCAGAAACATCATCCACCAGATTGGTTTGACCAGCGATGCGCAGACAACATTCATTGATGTACATTTTGCATGGTGCGCTGATCAAATCTGACATGCTACGTGTCGCTATTGTAGGCAGGATTTACCACAGGTTACAGTGTTTGGAATCAGATGTTCTAGGCTCAAGACTCGAGTGACTCCAAGAATCTGTGATTGACTCAGCATCACCACATTGACGACTACTGAGGGATGTGAAAACTTCACTGGCTCGTTGGTCCCATGGATCACATGGATGTGATCCCAGGTGTTGCATTTAGTGAACAATCTAACCATGCAAATGGCTAAACTCCCAGGCAGCTCAGTAACAGTCTCTGCTCGTTGAGAGAGTGTCCTACCACTTGGCCACAGCAGCAGTGATACCTGTTCGAAACCTGGAGTCCAACATTGAAATACAGTGTTCAACAGACCGAGGACACTGCAATTGTTCAGGAAACAGCTCAAGCCGCTGACACAGAACACCAAATACGTCGACATGCATGCACTCACCACAAAGACATGACGGAGAGAAGCAGCAATGCCATGAGATTAGACTAAGACAAGACTAAAATCGGATAGCCATCTCAAGCTTCTCATCTCAGCTCGTAGTCATGACGGCCCCTGTCTATCCAGCCACCTCGTGTCCCTGATACCATATGCCCATCTTCGACCAGATTTCTCTGCATGGAGCCCATAAGAGCCAATATATTTTACTTTGTTGTCTCTGCTGGTATCTTAGCGTGTCAGTTTCTGGACTTTCATTTCACCAAAACAAACAGACAACACAGTAGACACTTTACCAAGTACGATGGTGGATTGATGGTACTTTGTGTGACAGCTGCAGTGGAGCCTGTCATGACTTACGGGTATCTGTTTGACAATGGTCACCAGCGGTATGGTATTTACTGCCACTCGTACCCCTCTGGCATTATCTGGTTTCCCTTGATGTCAGTCAGATTACCAGTCATTGTCTGTCACCATGAGCTTCTCGCGTGTACACCTGTAGCAGTTGTAAGCTAAATGCAATTGAAGTATTGCATCATTATTAAGTCTTCTTGTTTACGTCACAAGACAATATGACTGGTTTTCTTCTGCCTCTTCAAGGATTAATTCTACTGACAAGCTGGATGTGTTAAAATACTTGTATGTGGAACTGTCAATCTGTTGTAATTACCACTCAAATCGACTATGAACTGCAATTCTAGTGGTGGGGTTTTTGTTGTGGCAATACCGATGGCTGCTTTACCCATGTTACTGTGTGTGATCGGTTTTGGCTTTTTCAAGACTACAGTCATTGTTCTCTTGTATGGAGATCACAAGGGGGCAGCCCCTCCCCAACAACGCAAAGACACAACAGGCCATCACATGTTTGCCTTAACATACGGGAAACAGATTTATGACTTCAAAGTACGATACCGTTTATTGACATCTCATCACTTACATAGAATGTAGCGTCTGTGTCCTAGTTTACAGCTTACACGCATCACATTGTTCAGACGCCAACACGCTGACTTCTCACACATTCATCGACCAGAGTTCGGCCCTTCAGTTTCACATCGCCGCACAGATGGATCTGGTCATTGCATCAAGCTTCAGACAACTTGGCTTAGCTGGACTTGGCTTCGATGGATGTTGTCGTCTGGTTCTCCTCTCGCAACAATCAGTCTCACGAACACTCTTACGTCCTCTCGTTCTGACGGTCAACACATACTAACTTGATTCGATTCGATTCATAAAAACAAAAATTCCAAACTTAGACTTCTTTCAGCTACCATACGGCTTGCTATATCGAAGTCAGTTGCAGTTGTGGTTTGATTTGAATTTCTTTCTTGTAGCGATCATTTTCGCCTGAGTTTTCTTTCATTGGTTGCGACTTGTTAGCAGCGTGGGCTTGGCGGGCGGCTTGCAGGTTTTGGGAATGGACATGGCTGTCCTGAAAAGGACAGCAATATGTGCCGGGTGGCCTGGAACGGGATGGGTGGGGTCTGGCTTCTGCAGTCAGGTTCTGGTGGTGCCCGGATGGTCTTGCGCGGGTGGGTTTTCCGGTCCGGTGAGTTGGGTCGGTGTCATGGCGGCTGAGGTCAGTTCTGGTTGGCTATTGGCTGCATGGTTTCGTTTAATTCCCTTCGAGCAGCGTTTAGAAGATTGAGGGCTATGCCTGCTTGATACATCATCCTTTTGTTTTTGTCTCGTTTGTCTCTGAGTGTTGCGGTTGGGAGTAATCGCTCCCTTGCGAGTTCTTCCTTGCAGAACTGTATTCTGTATTTGCCATTGCCCATCTCGAGTCGATGAGGGTGCATCCGCTGGTTAAAATCTGCGAGAATTTCTTGTAGGCTGAATTCTCTGTCCGCTATGTCCTTCAATGCTGCCGCGTGTACGGTAGCGCTGTTCTGGTCCGTGGATTGTACTGCTTCCTGTTCCTCTTCTTCAACTTATGAGAATCTTTCTCTTCTGCTATGACTGGGATCTCTTCAGAGTCTTCTTCATTGGTTTCATCATGTTCTGGTTCGGTCATTTGTGCCTGATGCTTCGTTGTTAGGTTGTCAGTGGAGACGCTTTTGTCGGCCTTGTTGGAATTCGGCTTTCTTGTGGCATTTCTTTCTTTCTCCAGCAGGTCTCTTTCTGTCTTAGCTGCTTGTGCTGCTGTTATGGCATCTGTGGTGGCTTTATCTAGCTGGGCGGCTTCGCGGCATGCGGCTTCCCGTGCAGTTTTTATCTCGGCCAGCTCCTTCCCTCTCTCCTCTCTCTCTGACTGGCGGCGTACTTCTTCTTCTGCCTGGGTTGCTCTGAGGCTGGTAAGTAGCTCTCTGAACTTTTGAAGGTTTTCTGCGTCTTCTGACTGTTTGTTTGCTGGGTAGCGTATGCCAGCCTTTCTGCCTTTAGGTCCTTGATCTCCTCTAGCAGTAGGGAAATCAGTTCCAGGGTCTCCGTTCTTTCAGCGGCGGCGGTAATTCTTTCTTTCTGGAGTGCTGTGATTTGGCTTCTCAGTTCGTCGACTATTTGCGGTATATCGTTTTGAATGGTGGCGGAGCGTGCTTTATCGTTTTGTTTGTCTCTTGGTATGTTTCTCGGTGGTCTTGCCTCTGGCTGTCTAGGCGCCTGGTATGTGTCTCTGGCTGTGGCGGCTGTCATTTCTCTCCAGCACTTCTTCGCATTGTGTGAACCTGAGCAGTTGCTGCATTTCCGCTTTTTGTTAGGCTTTTTGAAGTCGTTATTGAGTTTCGCTAGAGAACACTCCTTGAAGTCGTGGGCCCCCGAGCAGTACCGACAAATAGGGCCACTGCGACAAGTCGTGGCGGTGTGCCACGCCCTGTTGCAGCGTGAGCACTGCATGATGTCTGTGGTGTGGGCTCCAGGCTGCAGCTTAGGTAAGCGGGTGCTGGTAGGTCCCTGCGCCACGACTGGGGCGGCTTTAGGTTGTGGCTCCACGATAGGGGAGGCTTCAGGTGTCGGCGCCTCGATAGGGGCGGCTTCTGGTGCTGGCGCCACGATGGGGGCGGCTGCCGGTGAAGCTGCTGGTATGGCCATCCTCTTCCTTGGTGTAGGTGCGGCTGCTTGTTGTTTTCCCATGATAGAGAAATCAATGATAGTCGATAGTGGTCTGTAGCGAAAGCTAGGTCCCTTCGGAGTCGGCAAGGCTTGTTAGAGTATCCTGAAAAGGACACCCAAGCGTGCTTTCTCCCTAGTTCTCTAGACAATAGTTCAAAAAACTGGCTGGTTTGACTGGCTCTTCAACAATGATGTGCTCCCGGGCCGCTAATAACCAACCCGCAGACGAAAACCGATAGCGTAGTCGAGCCAAACTCAGCCGAATATCAAGCGAGTCTGACCAGTATCTAGCTATCGATAAACAGGCTTCGAATGGATAGTTAGCAAGCTAACGAGAGACACACGTGGCTTTATCGGGCGGTAGAGCGAGCGAGAGCTGTGGGCGACTGGGCTGTCGGGCTGCGAATGATGATGCTGTGTCTACTAACTTGATTAGACTGGGGTCTGAATTATACCCAGTGTTCGTTCTAGGTGGCATCACGTGGTTGTTCTTGGGTTCCACGTGGCGACCTGTTGTCGTTCTCATGGGGTTCCACATGATAAATCGTAGTCGTCCTTGAAAACCTCGTTTAATACGAGTATCTGGCTTCTCTCGGTAATAATGTTAGCTTAGGGATTTTACCCCAACCTTCCTAATCAGCGTGAAAATATCCCCCATTACAAATACAAAAGTGAGATGCATCTTTTTTTTAATCTTTAAATCGCATTTAAGAAGGTTTCCTGGAGCAAGCTCTTTGACTGCTTGGCAGGGTAAATGTTGATGTTTGTTGATTCGACGGATCAACAAAAAGGCACACTTGTGTAACCTCTAATTGCCCCGTTCTACTTGTAACTCAAGTCTGAGTCTAAATAAACTCAGCGCAGTAGGCAAACTCCGTTGCACCAGTGAGGATCCTTAAATACTTGCGACTAACCTTGGCTTGCAAAGCATCTGCTTTCGCCACGATTCGGCTTTATATGATTACTACAACGTAGGTACTTGCACTGCTCTAACGTCTAGGATTGATAACACAAGCGGCTCTCAGTTCCTTTATACATTTCTGTCAGTATATTTGATCACATTCTTCCACACTGTTCCAACAAATATTCACGAATCATCTCAAGACATTGAAACTACATCTTCTATCTACATCTTCCAACTGTCTTCTACGACTTCTGGTAATCAGCTGACTTCCTCGAATTCTCTGATGCAACTGACCACAAGCCTAGCTCGGGCCTACCCACACTTATTCAACTGGCCCCAAGAATCTCGTGCGGTTGTTTGTCGCACGGATTTTCCGCTTGGCTTGCTGTAACCAAAGCAGGGTCATCACACTTGGGTAGATTGTCTAAACTCACAATTGTGCCCGGGCAGCGCCGTTAGGCTACACCTTTCAATTTCCTACTGCCATTGGATTTTTACGTGCGCGAGAATACACACGGCCGTCCGATCTTACTACTAGGTGACCAGGGAAAAATACTAGAATTCCGCGTGAAAAAAAAATCACAGCCTTCGCCGGGGCTTGAACTTAGTATCTCTAGAACTCGAGGCGGACACCATACCTCGAGACCACACGGGGAAAAGTCCAGCTCATCTGCGTTACTAAAAAATCTGCAGAAACTATGTAAGAACAGAAAACGAAAGTCTGAAGAATTTAAGACCACTAGCGGTGTTAGACAATGTCATATTCTTTCACCTGATCTCATTATTCTATTGATGAATGGTCTCATCAAGATCTGCAAGGAGAAGCCAAAGAAATACTCATTAGGGTACTGGAAGATGAGCCCAATATTTATATCAGAGTTGGTATCTTCAGACTATGTGTCCCTGATAGTTAAATCCGAGGCATGTCTTCATTTTAACTGACTTTTCTGGAAGAAAGAGCTCGAGAGGAGAGCGCTATCAGCGTCTGCAACATCTCAACGATGGTGATCGCAAGAGAGGAGAAGAAACGCCAGAACATGATGGGACAGGATGCACTGGAGCAGGTCAACCAGTTCAAATACTTTGGAAATGTAATAGACTGAAATGGAAGCATTCAAACCAAGATGGCTACTCGAAAAGCAGCTGCCGGGAGACTCTTTCCCGACATCAGCCGAGGGTTTCTCAGCAACAGAGAAATTGGCAAGAGGATGACAATGGCTGTTTACCGCTGTAATCGAGGGCCAGTCCTGGCTACGGGCGTGAGTCATCGACAATGACAACAGCTCACAGAAGCCAACTTCAGGTCTCATAAATTAGATATCGGAAAAAGGTGGTCAAAATGACAAGAAGGGACATAGTTCGCAATCAGACAACACGCCTGGATCTTGAAAATCCAGGCCAAACAAACTCGATTGGATCAGTCACAGTTAAGATGGTTTAAACATTTATGCAGAATGGGAGAAAAACGGCTCTCATGGCAGGCATGGAAGGCAATCAACCAGGGAACTAGACCTCCAGGGCGACCGAGAGTTCGCTGGGAAGAAAACATTCGATAGTCCCTAGCTGACAGAGGACTGGAACGGAACAAAGCCATAAAAAAAAAAAAAACTGCTGACAGAGAAGTCTGGCAATCCCTGGCATATCTCTACACCCCAAGGTAGAGGAGGAGTGGCTCAGTAAAGTATAATTTATATCGCACATCCGCCCCCCTCCCTTCCCCACATAAAATTGTCTTTATGTCGGCAGGCCTATACTTGCTCGTTTTCCAGCATGTGTCCAAAGCACATCAGCCTGTCGCAGGACTCTGATGACTGACAGGACTTCTAACACAAGTCCCCTCTAGGACACAGCTCTCGTCGGCATCCCGACTGTTCTGTTTCCATGGTGATCCTAGGTCTTCTTGTGTCGTCACCCAGAACAGTTACTATTGGAGCATCCAGTCCGTTTGGCCTTACCTCGCCAGCGAGTCTATACCTTCGACCAGTACCGTGACCGAGACTGTCACTCAGACCTTGCTGTCTGACGGTTGCACGGTACTCTGTCTCACTCGAGAGATACTAACTCTGACCCTGACTTGGTCTCTCTCTCTCTCTCTCTCTCTCTCTCTCTCTCTCTCTCTATCTATCTCTCTCTCTCTCTCTCTCTCTCTCTCTACCTGACTGGGACTGACTACGCAGCGCTAATATTTCCTTGCCGAACCCATGTGGGCGACTGATGTTACACGAGAGGAGCGCTTGTGTGGGCGTTCTCCGACAACACGAGAATCACGCTCATGTGGGCGTTTTCAGACCACACAAGAATCACTCTTGAGGGTGACTCAGGCTAACACGAGAATCACACCGACACGTAATTCATACTTTCTCTGTGCCTCACGTTGGCCATGCTTGTCAGCCCCCACAGTTAGCCCACGCATCTACTCTCTCAAGCGTTCATGCCTCTTGCATGACACTACACTACTCACTAGTCCTACAAGTGTCTCCGCCTCACCACTTGGAACAATGTCGACACTGTTCTCGGGACATTCCCTTGAATTCCAGGAAAAAAACTATCATACCGCTCTGTCCCTTCACACAATATTACACTCTCCCAAATCAGCACGCAACATAAGTGGGAGTTCTGAAGACATCTACCCCCTCTCCCTACCCTCCACAAACACAAACACAAACACAAACACACACACACACACACACGCTCACACACATACTTTTGACAACTACCCTTGACCTGGGAGCTAGTATTTTCAAATCCCTCCCTCCCCCCCCCCCTTTCCCCCGTCTGTCCCCCAGCTCTCGTTCGGAACCTAAACGATATCACGGGGAACCTTGATTTCTCCACCTCTCGAGAAAACGATAATCAAACGATCAACCATTAAAAAAATAGTGATGATGATAATAATTAGCCAAACTACCCCACACCCAGGGATGTACCAGCTGATATGAAAAAATACAAAGCAGCGACGTGTATTACTCTCTGTAATATCTGCCTCTGATGTTATATGAACTTGACTGAGGAGTAAGGTCGCTCCCCAAATCCTTTACACAATGTGGGGATGTCATGGCATCAGCTGCTCTTGAAGGACCATGTCTGTCGCGACCATCATGTAAGCCTCAACATGTGGCTTTCAGTGTCTCGAGTAGGCCCTTTTTAGAGCAGCAAACATCTCAACGTCCTGCACAAGGTGTCCCATCTACAACCCAAGAACATTGGTAAATATCATTTGGAATCCTTTACAATTATGCGCATTCTAAAGTGGTGTTCATATTGCCTGAATAAATCAAACAGTATAACAAACAGACAAGCAGTCAATGAACACAAACGAAGACAATGATTCAGTATGTATTACATAATTATATGGTCTATTCTGTTGTTAGAGGCTGCGGCTAGGATCTCTACAAGCTGAGAACAGTTGTTAGAGGCTGCGGCTAGGATCTCTACAAGCTGAGAACAGTTGTTAGAGGCTGCGGCTAGGATCTCTACAAGCTGGGAACAGTTGTTAGAGGCTGCGGCTAGGATCTCTACATGCTGAGAACAGTTGTTAGAGGCTGCGGCTAGGATCTCTACAAGCTGAGAACAGTTGTTAGAGGCTGCGGCTAGGATCTCTACATGCTGAGAACAGTTGTTAGAGGCTGCGGCTAGGATCTCTACATGCTGAGAACAGTTGTTAGAGGCTGCGGCTAGGATCTCTACATGCTGAGAACAGTTGTTAGAGGCTGCGGCTAGGATCTCTACATGCTGAGAACAGTTGATTGAAAGTCTCCCTAAATTTGCTGCTCATTGTGTAGTAGAGAAAAATGTTGATGCTGGAGTTCACAGAACTGGACACTAAAGCCACTGACCAGATGGCGAAGTAGGAGTTCCTGTAGGTTCCAACCAGGAGAAACTCGGGTACAAACACTGTCACCAGAGAAGTCAGTGTCCCTGGAGTGTAGCAGACGATGAGAATGGCAGCGATCATCACCACCAGTTTCATGGTCTTCTTGTCCCGTATGGATCTGGCCTCAGATTGTGAGCTACCGGCCGTGACGGTGGTGCTGTGCCAGTTTGACTGCTGCGTGAGTTTCATCATCAGAAATGTGGTCAAGATTATGACTGCTATGAACGACATCATCCCTGATATTGAAGACAGCGTGTAGACAAGACCTTCTGCTTTGTGTCTAAAACGTCTGTATACAAGTCCAATTAATGTCTTGTTTCTTTCGGGAACATATTTCCAGTCCAAATATGCGATGCAGTACTCGGGCAAAAGTGTCATCAGATTGACCGTAAAAATAGTACACATGGCAACGGTAGTTTTTCTGAGAGAAACAATCTGCTTGATCTTGAGAGGCAAGGCCACACTGAGACACCTTTCAGCCGTGATGTAGACGGTGATCCAACTGGTGACTCGGTTAAAGCAGACGTGCAGCCAGCCTCCGGTAAGGTACTGGAACTCCATGGGCACGAACGGCAGCTCGCTTGTCTCCAGGTATGGGTTCAAACATAAATTAAACCATTGCAGTGTCAACAGACACAAGAGATCAGAGAGAGCCAGGGCGAAGAAGCTGATGTTGACTGTTGTTGTCAAGCGCTGTTTGACGAAAACGACCATGTTGATTACATTGCTGAAGATTCCAAACAAGCCAATGAGAGCGCTTAGCGCCACATTGTTGACCAGTCGGAAGATGAAGCTCTGTTGGGCAGTGATGAGGTCAACTGTGATTATCAGCACAGTTCTGTTCATGTCTTAAAAGTGGTCACTGAAGCGGAACCGTCTTGTCTGTGTCATCACTGCTGGCCATCTGAGGCCCACTCTATGTGAAATAATAAACGAGCAATTACTGGTCAAATCATCGGATAAATAACCTTGACTTCAATTTCTAAAAATATATTTTTATTGAACAAAGCCACCAAATGTAAGGTATAGCTTAATCGTGGGTACATTTCTTTGGTTATTTCATCTTACAAGTGATCACATATGTTTCCTTTAGTGTTGCACATATCACCTGCTTTGTTTTTCAAAACTCTTGTTTATTATAACCAGAAGAGATCAGATCAGAACCAATGAAACCCGAAGGAAAACGGCAGTAGCGGGAAATCTGAATTTTATCAAAAGGTAACAGGTGAAATGGTTTGGCCATATAACGTGGATGTGAGCAGACAGTACACCCCAGAAAGACCAGGCAGGAATTCCATTTTACTTCTCTTTGTTGCGTTCTGGTCAGGTGTTGTTTTCATTAGTTGAAAAGTTATATTTGTCGCACAGAGTATTCATAATGTTATTGACTGTTCGTCCTTCCTAACAGGCTTTTTCGCAAGCATCCTCTTTTTTTCCCCCTACACCTGAATACACATGCACACAAATAAAAGCAAACTGTTTAATCCGTGACCATATGACCGATTGACAAGTTGGTGCTGTTATTTTGGGTTTATTGAACTTGTATTCATATGTGCTGTCATTGGAGCCTCTTACCAAGCGGTTACAATAATGGGTTTTTATTCGATAGACCTCGGTTTCAATGCTCAGGTGGGGATGAGATTAATTATCTCTGGTTGGAACAAGAATGAATGTCACAGCTAGCTTCAGCAGCATAAGGTCATCAATCCATAGTCTCAGACTCCGCTCCCCGCCGCCGTCCGTAACTGCCATAGAAAGTGTAGACAGTGGAAAGTAGTGGCAGTGTGAAAAATATTTACTGTCATTGATAGTCATGTCAACAAATTGACTAGTTGTTATTCAGCTAATATCTACAGTCATTGTTAGTTAAATCCACAAACTGACCAGTTTGTATACGGCTATTAACTACAGTCGTTGCTAGTTAAGTCAACCAATTGACCAGTTTTTATTCAACTTATCAACAGTCATTGTTAGTTAGGTCAACAAATTGACCCGTTTTTATTCAACTGTTATCAGCTTTTAATGTTTTAGAAGTTGACAGATTTGTTAGTGTCGTCGACAATTTTGCTTCTAAAGTCCACAAACTGGCTGGTCACGTCGACAGACTGGCTGGTCACGTCCAAAAACTGGCTGGTCACGTCGACAGATTTGTAATCACTTCAAAAAAATTGATACCTTATGATCACACTATGTTTCTCAACCATAATTAAATGAGTGTGTTATATTTGTCAGATTCTTATCAGGTGAATTACAAACTTCTCATTAAAAAAAAAAAAAAAACTATTGTCGTTTTAATTATTAAACAGATTTAAAATCACTGTATTTGTAAGTACAGTAAAGTGAAGTTCCCTTTAAAAATCCACGCAGCCTGCAGTGGGTTTCAATCGCGGTATGCTGGCTCACGAGTCGGACTCGCAACGCCTTAGCCACGGACGCCGCATTGTATTTATAGTTCAGCTAAAATAAAATGTATGTAAAATGGATTAATTTGAGTACAAATGCATTGAATTTCTAAAAATCCTGACGCCCTTCTGGCTGCCCGCACCCATCAGATCAGACACTATTGATTTAGATGACGCCCTTCTGGCTGCCCTGCGCCCATCAGATCAGACACCATTGGTGTAGGTGACGCCCTTCCGGCTGCCCGCGCCCATCAGATCAGACACCATTGGTGTAGGTGACGCCCTTCTGGCTACTGGCGCCCATCAGATCAGACACCATTGGTGTAGGTGACGCCCTTCTGGCGGCTTACTCCCATCAGATCAAACACCATTGGTGTAGGTGACGCCCTTCTGGCTGCCGGCGCCCATCAGATCAGACACCATTGGTGTTGATGACGCCCTTCTAGCGGCCCACGCCCATCAGATCAGACACCATTGGTGTAGGTGACGCCCTTCTGGCGGCTTACTCCCATCAGATCAGACACCATTGGTGGAGGTGACGCCCTTCTGGCGGCTTACTCCCATCAGATCAGACACCATTTGTGTAGGTGACGCCCTTCTGGCGGCCTACGCCCATCAGATCAGACACCATTGGTGTAGGTGACGCCCTTCTGGCTGCCCACGCCCATCAGATCAGACACCATTGGTGTAGGTGACGCCCTTCTGGCGGCTTACTCCCATCAGATCAGACACTATTGGTGTAGGTGACGCCCTTCTGGCGGCCTACGCCCATCAGATCAGACACCATTGATGTAGGTGACGCCCTTCTGACGGCTTACTCCCATCAGATCAGACACCATTGGTGTGGGTGACGCCCTTCTGGCTGCCCGCGCCCATCAGATCAGACACCATTGGTGTAGGTGACGCCCTTCTGGCGGCCTACGCCCATCAGATCAGACACCATTGGTGTAGGTGACGCCCTTCTAGCTGCCTACGCCCATCAGATCAGATACCATTTGTGTAGGTGACGCCCTTCTAGCTGCCTACGCCTATTAGATCAGACACCATTGGTGTAGGTGACGCCCTTCTGGCGGCTTACTCCCATCAGATCAGACACCATTGGTGTAGGTGACGCCCTTCTGGCGGCTTACTCCCATCAGATCAGACACCATTGGTGTAGGTGACGCCCTTCTGGCGGCTTACTCCCATCAGATCAGACACCATTGGTGTAGGTGACGTCATCTGAGTCTAAATACCTCAACCGTTGATGTTTAAATCTCCTTGTCTACCTCTATCACAGTTGGTTACAACCCTCTGCGCAGCGACCGGGTGACGAACTCCTTGTGGTCAGGGTTCACGCCCGGGGGTAGGCAGAAAAGCCACATTTATCCCAGATTATCGATACTTATAATGGAAACAAGACCGAAGGGTTGCGATATTCATTGTACCGAGCCAACGGGTTTACAGCTCATGGTTTTTAGATAATAAATGAAAAAAAAAAAAAGACTTAATCGGTCTCTTTGGAAAGCATTCCTTGAATGTCACGCATAGCTTTGTGCATCTCATGTGCAGTCACCTCTTATATATGTCAACTTCGAACTTCCCAGGTTGTTTAGTATACAACTAGCGAATCAGATAGATTTAAACCTCTATGAGAGATAAGCAATTTTGACATGTAGAGATTGCACAGAACCAAATGTATTGGCATGACACTATGTGATGTAGACACGTACTCAAATATACACAGGAACGATACATTGCTGGGCCAACACGCGCAGACAAGAGAGAGCAACACAAATTATAAAGACATTGCTGTAATCGTCAAGTACGACCTAACAGAACACAACATGAGAACCGTCTACTAGCGGCACAACATTGTCTTCGACAGTTGACTGCTGTCTGATAACTACATTTAAGAGACAGCGAAATCCAGTCAGTGCTGTGACAGTGCTCTGTCATTACAGATTATGTACATACATCAGTCAAGGAGTAATGTACAGCAATGGTGTCACAGCCCGAGGGAACGTAACGACAAAGATGCACTTGTTCCCATTTCCCAGCCATCACTTACCCGTGCCCAGACAACTGTTTGGTTGCCACGACTATCTCCATGACATACAATTACTTGCCATCGATGCTATCGTCAAGAACATCAATGATAATAGCCGAAATTACACATCCGATTTTTAATTACACTGTGTATTTTAATTACATGTGATATTGTCTACTTGAGATCAACAAGGACACGTGTTTAACAACCGACGCCCCGAGGCTCTCCAGGAAATATTCAATTGTAGTTAGTCATACTCAGATCAAATGAAGGAAAACAGGCCGTTGGAGAACCCACAGAGACACATCTAAAACAAATTTACCTATGTAATTCAGTGCTGAACCGACGTGGAGTCGGCGCTTGTGACTTAGGTATAATGAACTCGCTTCGTAATGCCGGGGTGCCGGGTTCAATCCCAGCTGCGGATAGTTTGTCTTGTACTGCTTTCGAAAGTGTTACTGAGAGATGACCGTTCAGGAACAATGGCAAACTACTGAACATTAAATTTGCATTAAAAAAAAACCACAATAGCCAATAAATGTTGGAGTTGGTTCTGCAACGTCCTGTAAGGGATACGCAACAAACTTTTAAAGTACGTTTAACAATGTGCGTCTGTACGTACGTATGTATGTATGTATGTATGTATGTATGTATGTATGTATGTATGTATGTATGTATGTATGTATGTATGTATGTATGTATGTATGTATGTATGTATGTATGTATGTATGTATGGATGGATGGATGGATGGATGGATGGATGGATGGATGGATGGATGGATGGATGGATGGATGGATGGATGGATGGATGGATGGATGGATAGATGGATGGATGGATGGATGGATGGATGGATGGATGGATGGATGGATGGATGGATGGACGGACGGACGGACGGATGGATGGATGGATGGATGGATGGATGGATGGATGGATGGATGGATGGATGGATGTACGTACGTACGTACGTACGTACGTACGTACGTAGGGAGGGAGGGAGGGAGGGAGGGAGGAAGGGAGGGAGGTATGTATGTATGTATGTATGTATGTATGTATGTATGTATGTATGTATGTATGTATGTATGCATGTATGTATGTATGTATGTATGTATGTATGTATGTATGTATGTATGTATGTATGTATGTATGTATGTATGTATGTATGTATGTATGTATGTATGTATGTATGTATGTAATCTACATAGATTACTGCATGGATGGAAAGCTGTTCAACCTCAGGAGGCTGAATGCAAAAAGAAAAATTAAATCCGACACCATCAGGAGCTCCTGCTTGCTGAAGTTTGTGCCCTTTACGCCAACACAGAAGCGGTTATGCAGCACAACATCGACACATTCAGTGATGCCTGTACAGACTTTGGGCTCACCATCAACAAAGATAAAACTTTAGCCATGCACCAGGGCAAAGATACATTGAGCTTAATATCACAGTCAATGGCCACAGATTAAATGTTGTCATGAAATATACTTATCTAGGCAGCAACAACGAAATGCATAATTTGTTTAAATCACCACTGATCACCGGCATCATGAGAGCTAATAGACTGAAATGGTTGGGACATATTAAAAGAATGTCAGATGACTGAGAAGTAAAAAGTGTATACACCAGGGAGATCAATGGTCGTATAAGACAGCATCAGTACCTCAAGACTGGGTGCACAGCTATCTAATCCCTCTACCAAAACCTTTTAAAGATCATTCTAAGCTCAGTGGCTTTAGAATCATCACCTTACAAAACACATTTGGGAAGGTCTTGGAGAAGATAGTTGCTGTAAAGCTGCAAGAATTTTTGGAAAGGGGGAAGCTTCTCCCAAGAGGTCTGGGAAGTTACAGGCCAGGAAAGGACACTTGGGCAAATGCGGCCACTTTTACTTTTGACGTCTATGAAGGGTTCCAGAACAGACAGGAAACTATGGCGGTAGGACTAGTTTTCGAAGATGCTTATCTCAGAGTGAGATACGACATCTTAATGACTGCACTGAGGGAGAAGGAGGTCAGTCCATGGCTGGTGAATTGGGTTGCAGCTGTCATGTATTCACGTCGGGTTGTTCATGGACCTCAGAACCATGCACTTTGACCCCAGGACTGCCACAGGGATCCGCCATCTCGCCTGTGCTCTTCAACGTGTATACGAGCAAGATTGCAAGCCTAGAAGCACCAGGAGTTGGAAGGAAACTGACTTTTGCGGATGATATACTTGCATATAGGCAGTGGGAATGAGAGAGAACAAACAGCCCGGGGGCTACAAGCGACAGTAGACAAAGTGACTGGGTGGTGTACAGAAATGAGGGCTGTCGTGGTGTTCTCTGGACAACAGAATCGTTAACTCTTTGAGTCCCAGGGGGTTCAGCAACACAGGCCCAGGGGGTGGTAAAGAAAGTAAAAAAATTGGCGCGTCATGCGTTCATTGGGCTTCTATGTAAGAACATGTGAACGTATGATGCGTTTCTTGGGACTAAAAGAGTTAAAGCTAATGTCCCAAGTCTCACGATAGATGGTAGGAACGTCAACAGAGAGAGAGCAAACTGAAGTATCTGGGAATTACATTTGACAGGATGCCAAAAAGGACTAGTGCACTTAAGACTATGGCTGCAATTGACATAGATCAGAGAATGCTTTTCACACTATATCAGCACCTGATCCTGTCAGTGGTGGATTATGGCCTGGGACTGCTTACCGTCTCAAAGAGTCAGATGGACAAACTAGAGCGCATACAGAACTCGGCTATGCGGGTCATTCTGGGTTGCACAAGAGACACTCCAGTGGTGTGTATGCGATACATCCTTGGTTTGCCGACGGTTGCAGGTAGTCACAAGGTGCTGCAGGCGAAGTCATATCTCAGAGTAGCTGTAGACACAGACCACTCTCTGGGTACAGTTAATAGTCAGCGGCTGAAAGAGGGAGGTTATGGATGGCTCCGGCAGGAGACACAATCAGACAGGTTTTCATCCTTGAGATCATTAGGCGAGGAAAAGAGTGGGTCAAAGTGCCACCTGAACAGTCAGACTTGTGTAGAGTCATAATAAAGCTGAGTCGGAAATGAGAGACTGGTCAGCAGGTGCCACAGAGGTGGAAATTCAGCAATTAATTCAAGATAATGTTCGCTCAGAGGATTTGATCATTTACACAGACGGTTCAATGTCAAGAGGCAAAAGAAGTGCTTGGGGCTTTTTAGCAAAAGTTAATGGTCGACGTTTGGTGCAGGAGAGCCTGGCATGTGATACCAAAACATCCAGCTTAAGAATGGAGGTGGAGGCGGTCACTGCAGCTTTCTGCTGGCTAGAGAACACGACACACACACACACACACACACACACATCGTGATTGTAACTGATTCAGAAAGCATGCCGACGAAGATCAGAACAGGTATGCTTCGTGCAGAGTGGCATGCTTCGCTGCGCAGGACACAAGTGAGGAGTATTGTCTGGATTTTTTCACCAGGGCAGGCCAGTATGTTGGGAAATTAACAGCCGGACAGACTGGCTGGCTCTGCACAACTTGGTGGAATACTGATAAATGATAAGGCAGACGTGGTTAGTGCCTGGTGGGAGAGCGTGTACAGTTCGGAGGATCAGATGGATCACCAGTCTGGTGAGATTGATGCAGCGGGGAGTGACGAGAGGTTCTGGCAGATGCTGGAGGCTCAGAGAAAAGGCAAGACGGACGTTTAATCAGAATGCTACTGGCACCATTAGTATCGGAACTCTTTGCTAGCTGCTGAAGATGGGGGCGGAGCGCTTATGGGAATGCCCAGAGTGCTTTGTGATGTCGGTCCTTGAATCAAATCAAATCAAATGAATGGTCGTAGACCATGAAGGAGACCAAAAGGACGATGAAGAGCTATAATCCAGACAGACCTGCAAACACTTGATGTCACCAACTGGAAAGAGAAGGCTAGCCAGAGAGATGAATGGAGGAGAGTGATACCTGCGCCAATGAATCTCAAGGGCTCGGGATGCTGAAGAAAAAGAAGAAGATGGCACTCTTTCATAGAGCGCCACAATTAATGACGAAGTAGATGCAAGGATCTCTAGGGCTAGCGTTGCTTTTGGCATTTGTAGAACAACGTTTGGAACAGGAGTGACATTACCCTGCAGACAAAGCTTAAAGTATACAGATCAGCTGTATTAACTACACTGCTGTGCGCATGTGAAACATAGACTGATTACAGCGCTAGGCCAGAAAGTTAAACCCCTTTCACACAGTACGCCTTAGAAAAGTAATGCAGATCAGGTGGCAAGACAAAGCACCAGATACCGTAGTCCTCGAGAAAGCAGCCACGCCCAGCATCCACACTTTACTGATGCAGTAACAAATTCGCTGGTCAATATTGGCCCAAGTGGTGAGGGGGCGTCGATGTTGGGACCAGTGAGAAATGTATTTGGTAAAGAAGGGACATGAACGCCAGAGAAAGTAAATGCGTGGGCTAACTCCAGGGGCTGACAGGCATGGCTAAAATCATGCACGAAAGAAGTATGAGTGAGAGTCTCGGGCGCGGTACTGGTCGAAGGTAGAGTCCAGCTGGCGAAGTCAGGCCAAGGGGACTGGACGCTCCCTAGTAACTGTTCTGGGTGACGTAGGGAAGCTTAGGATCACCATGGAAACAGAGCAGTCGTGATGCCGACGAGAGCTGTGTGCTAAAGGGGACTTGTGTTGGAAGTCCTGTCAGTCATCGGAGTCCTTCGACAGGCTGATGTGCTGTGGGCGCTTGCCGGAGAACGAGCGACTGAAGTCCATTTCCAGTCAGCCGAGGTGTCTTCTGAAGTAGAATCAAGTTCCAGTTGATAGAAAGGTCTTCTATACAGCGAGCCCAGAGTTGCTGGACGCTGTAGACCTTAGGAGTTGTAGTAGTCAGAGAGAGAGAGAGAGAGAGAGAGAGAGAGAGAGAGAGAGAGAGAGAGAGAGAGAGAGAGAGAGAGAGAGAGAGAGAGAGCGTGAGGACTATGTTCGAATACCAGTTAGGATCAATGTCTACGTCTCTGAGCGTAAAGTAATGTCAGCGCTTGTAAATAGCCTCTTGTGTTGTATCAATAACCCTGATGTAGGGCGGGGCTATCAGCGTCGAGTCTTAATTCAGTCTGTGTCAAGTGTAGATCGATACCTGTAGACACCTGATCGTATGCTGAGTTGTGTGGACATTAGCACACAACAAACACCTGGAAGTCTTCACTCAAAACATTTAGGATGAATGACACCAATTGGGAGACTGCCTCTCAAGACCGAAGTGCATGGCGTGCAGCTCTACACAAGGACATGAGAATCGAACAGATCAGCAGGACTAATTAAGAAAAGGATGGACAGAAAGGCGACTGCAGGAGATCCGCTCCCTGGCAAAACGCTAATTACCTGCCCTCACTATCCAAGAACTTTTCGGGCCCACATCGGCCTCATCAGTCATCTTTGTACTCATACTTGATAAAAAAGAGTGGTCATCATCATCTTGATGGACAACAGACACACACACTTTGTTTATAGCCTTTAAACGTGTTTTTGCTGTTTGCAGGGTTGTCGCTGTAGGTGGTTGTTCTTGTGTTGCTCCTTTCTCTGTCAGCTCTGTCATTACCTGGTGTGCCGGAGTTACCTGGAATCCACTGCATCACTATTCTGTTGTATGAAGTAATAAGTTGATCAGCATCCAGGATTATCTTGGTTATGTCAGTTCTGTAGCGTTCACTGCCCTCCAGGGCTTGAGGGGCAAACATTGAATCTGTGAAGATGACAATATTTTGGACCTTTGAAGGGTAAACATCCATTACAGTCTTTAGGTGGTATACTGTTGTTTCCAGTGCAATTATTCGAGCTTCATAATTTGAACAGAATTCCCCATATGCATCAACAGTCTATTCAACTGATCCACCAGGATAACCTGTGTAGATTTCTTTAATGGTAGCTTCTAATGCAGATCCATCAGTATAAACATGTGTCCATTCTTGGGGCTGAGAATAAATGGTCTGAAGCGATGACTTCATAAGAGCGATTGGGTCAGACTGTTTTGTTTCCTCGTCTACCAATTTTATTCGGACTTGTGGAGCTTTTAAGGGAGCATGTGGTGGTAGGCTACTTTAATTCAGATGGAAAATGTCCCCTTTTATTCGTCCAAAGACCGGCAATACACCCCTGAAATATTGTATTCATTTTTAATATAACTTCATTCATGCACAATTGATGTGTAGAAAGCCGATTACTTGTTTCGTTGCGTACTCCGGCGTTCATCATTATCATCAGGTGCCTTGCCGACTGGCGTGGGCGATCATACCTCTCCATAATCTGCGATCTCCTGCAGCATGTATAAGATTGGGTGCCGACACACCTCCATGCCATGCAACAAGACTGTCAAGCATCTTCTCTCGTTGTCTTCCTCTATTCCTCCTTCCACAGATCTTTCCAGTGGTCACAACATGTTCTATATTCCCTCTTCTCATAACATGGCCGAAAAATTATGTCTCCTTCTGATGTCTGTTATGAGTTGTTTTGTGGCTCCCACTTCTTTCAAAACCTCTTGGTTGCTCTTTTGGCTGTCCAAGGTATTCTAAGCATTCTTCTGTAAAATCACATCTCTGAGGCCTCAAAAATTGTTTGGCCTGCCTACCGATTGTCCAGGATTCACACTCCGGCGTTAGTGTCTTTAAAACGACCTAGTTGAGAGAGGAATCCGGCTTGACTATCTGAGGTAAACATCGCAGGTTTTGTTATAGAGAAATTGTCTTCTGTATTGTTCATTATCTTCCACTTGATAAACATCCCATGATCCATTGTGTGCTTGTATTTGTTAGCAATTCCTTAATAGTAGGGAAACAGTCAATCTGATTCTCATGCTTGGCAATCGCTGTCATTCCCTGAGAAGTCTGGGGCATGGCTGTTCGTGCTTGCTGAGGTAAATCCCTGTGTGTTGCATTCTTCTCTGTGACGGTCAGTCACTGCTGTCTGAGCCTACACTGAGGATGTAGGGCGGGGAAGAATAGAACCACGGCATAGGATTCAATGTTCGGTTAATCTAGGTTTTCACTGTACTATATTCTCAGGCTGTCTGAGCTGTGAGAAGTGATAGCGCTGACTCCACAGTGACCTACGTCAGTATCACTGACTCCACTGTGACCTACGTCAGTATCACTGACTCCACTGTGACCGACGCCAGTATCACTGACTCCACTGTGCCCTACGTCACTATTACTGACTATACTGTGACCTACATCAGTATCACTGACTCCACTGTGACCTACGTCAGTATCACTGACTCCACTGTGACCTACGTCAGTATCACTGACTCCACTGTGACCTACGTCAGTATTACGGACTCCACTGTGACCCACGTCAGTATCACTGACTCCACTGTGACCTACGTCAGTATCACTGACTCCACTGTGACCTACGTCAGTATCACTGACTATACTGTGACCTACATCAGTATCACTGACTCCACTGTGACCTACGTCAGTATAACTGACTCCACTGTGACCTACGTCAGTATCAAAGTAAACGTGATCCACAAGGGTATTGCCGTCACCCCCATCCACCAGCAGAATTCAGCAGATATTTATACTAGTTACCGAAAGGTTTTGCCACTAGCGACTACACCCACTCTTGCGACACTGTATATCATCATTCGTGTTCATGAACTTGAGAGATATAACACATGCATCAGGAGTGGACTGATAACTTTGGAATAGAACAGTATATTTGTGCCAGTGTCATTCTGAAGCAGAAATCCACTTGGACTGAGGGGAGGAGCCGATCAGTTATTCTCTACAACTGAGGATAACTATACAATATCAGAAGGTACAGGCCACCGGTCAGTTAATGTCAAGATCTTGCTGTTACCTGAATATATCATCAGGGCGGTGGTAAACTTGGTCAGTGGATTTATGTCAGCCTGCAGTCATTCTTGACTAACATTTTATTTGTGTCATATTATACTTTTAGTCCTTCGTCTGTTTTATTTCATTAAAATTTCTTATTTTGTCACATCATGCATTGTATACAGAACTTACCTTTGGGGGTATCTGGTATTTCATAATTCACTTAAGTTTCTGTATGCATTTTACAAGATCAGATTTCTGTTGATAATTTGTTTTCATTTTGGCTGTGATAGTGAGCCTATTCAGTCTGGGGTCAATTTAATGGTGAGCAACTGTGTTGCCACTTTGAATGTTTAAAATCCAGATCTAGATGTTTTCGCTTGCATCTAGATGGTGTTTTTGATGTCTAGATGGTAGATGTAATGCTAGATGTATTTTATTTAGAGTTAGACTTTATAGATTTATTTCTTCAGTGACAGTTTGATAATTACTGTTAAAATATTTTTTTTTTTTGGTCGGAGCATGTACAATGTGGTAACTGCGATTACTTAAACTTTGAACTCAATGGGGTCATCGCTAAAAAATCTGACAGCCCCGGTACTGATTAAGAGCGCGCGTAAATCATACTCTTTGTTTGAACTGTATCCTAACTGTGTTGGGAGTTATAGCTGTGATGCAGATATGATGCTTCTTTTGCATGTGATGTTTAAAAAAAAATAATGTTTCCCATTCCTGTGTGTCTGCCACTGTTTAAAAAAAACTGTCAAGATGCCAACAGTAAAGCCGTATGAAAACTGTTTTTCGGAAAGAGTGGCTGTATGGTGACATTATTACGATTGGGTGTTGGCAGTTCCTGGGGATACGACGAAGGTACATTGTCAGTACTTCTTCAGCATTCTGAGCCATTGAGGTTCATCGCTGCAGATATCACCCGCCTCCATTCATCTCTCTGGCTAGCCTTCTCTTTCCAGTTGGTAACACCAAGTGTTTGCAGGTCTGTCTGGATATTATCTCTCCATCGCCTTCTTGGCCTCCCTTGTGATATATTAATCTCTCTGGTGTATACAGTTTTTTACTTCTCTGTCATCTGACATTCTTTCAATATGCCCCAACCATTTCAGTCGTTTAGCTCTCATGATGCCAGTTATCAGTGGTGATTTAAACAGATTCTGAATTTCGTTGTTGCTTCTCACTCTGCATTCCCCGCTGTTTGCTTCTCACTCTCCATTCCCCGCTGTTTGCTTCTCACTCTCCATTCCCCGCTGTTTGCTTCTCACTCTCCATTCCCCGCTGTTTGCTTCTGACTCTCCATTCCCCGCTGTTTGCTTCTCACTCTCCATTCCTCGCTGTTTGCTTCTCACTCTCCATTCCCCGCTGTTTGCTTCTGACTCTCCATTCCCCGCTGTTTGCTTCTCACTCTCCATTCCCCGCTGTTTGCTTCTGACTCTCCATTCCCCGCTGTTTGCTTCTCACTCTCCATTCCCCGCTGTTTTCTTCTAGCTCTCCATTCCACGCTGTTTGCTTCTGACTCTCCATTCCCCGCTGTTTGCTTCTCACTCTCCATCCCCGACTGTTTGCTTCTCACCTCTCCATTCCCCAGCAAGTTTGCTTCTCACTCTCCATTCCCCGCTGTTTGCTTCTCACTCTCCATTCCCCGCTGTTTGCTTCTGACTCTCCATTCCCCGCTGTTTGCTTCTCACTCTCCATTCCCCGCTGTTTGCTTCTCACTCTCCATTCCCCGCAGTTTGCTTCTCACTCTCCATTCCCCGCTGTTTGCTTCTCACTCTCCATTCCCCGCTGTTTGCTTCTCACTCTCCATTCCCCGCAGTTTGCTTCTCACTCTCCATTCCCCGCTGTTTGCATTTTTGATGGATCCAAAGATTCGTCATAAGACTTTAATTTCGAAAACCTGTAATAAGGCTTCATCGCTTATAGTTGTGCTGTAAGTTTCAGAGTCATATAAAACAAATGGTCTTATATCAACGTTTTATATATTGTGATCTTGGTGTTGCGAGAGAAACAGTTTGACTTTAGCAGATGTTGAAGGACATAGTATACTTTATTTCCAGATTATATTCTAGATTGTATTTCTTCTCTCAGCATGTTGCAGCAGTTGGTTTGCACCCAAGTACTTATACGTTTCCGTATAACAAATTGGCAACACTGGCGAAGAAGTCTGGCAAAAGTGTGCCCAGGAATATCTTTGAAAATTCTGTGGAGCCAAACAATTGAATCACCTCATCCCTGAATTGGTGTTGGATAGTTGGTGGAGCTGCGAAGTACCGCATAGACCAATACGAGCCTCCATCACAATCGTACATCACTTCAAAGTGTCTTGTATTACAAGGCGAGACCCTAATTACGACAAGTGACACCCCCCCCCCTACCCCCCGCCCCCCAAAAAAAAACGTTGTCTTTAAAAAAGTGCTGGGATAAAAATGTTGATGTTAATCTAAGTTTCCTATAGTTTAAGGAAGTTTGTGTTATGTGGGGTTTACTGTAAAAATACAGAAACTGAAGAGGGTCTAGGACTGAGGTGTAGCCTTCAGTCCATTCAGTTGCAGCTGATTGAATGGTTTGACCATATCTCGAGAATATCCAGCTACTAACTACCACAGAGAGACATGAACAAGAAAATTTCGTCTTCTTTTTTTTCTTCTTATTCTTCTTATTACACACTTAGAGCTAATTATCTTCGTCATTCTTCTTTTTCTTCTTCTTCTTCTCTTCTTCTTCTTCTTCTTTTCTCTTCTTCTTCTTCTTCTTTCTCTCTCTTCTTCTTCTTCTTCTTCTTCTTCTTCTTCTTCTTCTTTCTTCTTCTTCTTCTTCTTCTTCTTCTTCTTCTTCTCTTTCTTCTTCTTCTTCTTCTTCTTCTTCTTCTTCTTCTTCTTTCTTTTCTTCTTATTCTTCTTCTTCTTCTTTTTCTTCTTCTTTCTTCTTCTTCTTCTTCTTTTCTTCTTCTTCTTTCTTCTTTTCTTCTTCTTCGTCTTCTTCTTCTTCTTCTTCTTCCTTCTTCTTCTTCTTCTTCTTCTTTCTTCTTCTTCTTTCTTTGTCTTCTTCTTCTTCTTCTTCTCTTCTTCTTCTTCTTCTTCTTCTTCTTCTTCTTCTTCTTCTTCTTTCTTCTTCTTCTCTCTTCTTCTTCTTCTTCTTCTTCTTCTTCTTCTTCCATCTTCTTCTTCTTCTTCTTCTTTCTTCTTCTTCTTCTTCTTCTTCTTCTTCTTCTTCTTCTTCTTCTTCTTCTTTCTTCTTCTCTTCTTTCTTGCTTCTTCTTCTTCTTTTATTCTTCTTCTTCTTCTTCTTTCTTCTTCTTAGCATTATTCTTCTTCTTCTTCTTCTTCTTCTTCTTCTTCTTTCTTCTTCTTCTTCTTCCTTCTTCTATCTTCTTCTTCTTCTTCTTCTTCTTATTCTTCTTCTTTTCTTCTTCTTCTTCTTCTTCTTCTTCTTCTTCTTCTTCTTCTTCTTCTTCTTCTTCTTCTTCTTCTCTTCTTCTTCTTCTTTCTTCTTCTTCTTCTTCTCTTCTTCTTCTTCTTCTTCTTCTTCTTCTTCTTCTTCTTATTCTTTCCTTCTTCTTCTTCTTCTTCTTCTTCTTCTTCTTCTTCTTCTTCTTCTTCTTCTTTCTTCTTCTTCTTCTTCTTCTTCTCTCTTCTTCTTCTTCTTGCTTTCTTCCTCTTCTTCTTCTTATTTTCTTCTTCTTCTTCTTCTTCTTCTTCTTCTTCTTCTTCTTCTTCTTCTTCTTCTTCTTCTTCTTTCTTCTTCTTCTTCTTCTTCTTCTTCTTTCTCTTCTTCTTCTTCTTCTTCTTCTTCTTCTTCTTCTTCTTCTTCTTTCTTTCTTCTTCTTTCTTCTTTCTTTCTTCTTCTTCTTCTTCTTCTTCTTCTTCTTCTTCTTCTTCTTCTTCTTCTTCTTCTTCTTCTTCTTCTTCTTCTTCTTCTTCTTTCTTCTTCTTCTTCTTCTTTCTTCTTCTTCTTCTTCTTCTTCTTCTTCTTCTTCTTCTTCTTCTTCTTCTTCTCATTTGAAATAGATTATCTATTATCTGCTATGTTTCTTCTTCTTCTATATTTAAAGAGCACTCATTTCTTCTTCTCCATTAGCAATAGGACAGCTTTTGCCTCAAGAAAAGATCAAGCAATTTAAGGACAGGCCTGCGTTCCAATCTGTAACTCTTTGAAAATCAATTTGTTTGTTCTGAACACACCAAAAGTGACACAATGACAGCACTGCATAGTGCCAAGAAAAAACACATGGAACTGAACACCAAGTGACACAATCACAGCACTAGATAGTGCCAAAAAAAAATTTATGGAACTGAACACCAAATGACACAATGACAGCAATAGATAGTGCCAAGAAAAAATACATGGAACTGAACACCAAATGACACAATGACAGCACTAGATAGTGCCAAGAAAAAAATTACATGAAACTGAACACCAAGTGACACAATGGCAGCACTAGACAGCGCCAAGAAACAAACACATGGAACTGAACACCAAGTGACACAATGGCAGCACTAGACAGCGCCTAGAAAATTACATGAAACTGAACACCGAGTGACACAATGACAGCACTAGATAGTGCCAAGAAAAAAACACATGGAACTGAACACCAAGTGACACAATGACAGCACTAGACAGCGGCAAGAAAAAACACATGGAACTAAACAACAAGTGACACAATCACAGAATTAGACAGCGCTGGCATAAGAAGCCGAGAGTTCGCTGACGTAAGTAAATTGAGAAAAAACAAAACTAAAGCAAGAAGTCACATTTGAGATACTGCAAAGCTTATCACAGAACCTAGTTTGTTTTGTAGACAACGTCATATGTGTAATATGTACAGGTTCCAATTTGGGAAGTGTACAGGTTCAAATTTATGCAGACAACATCCAATGTGGAATGTGTAGAGATTCAAACATAGAACATCGTGTTTCCCAACAAGTATTGCTCTGGGAGGATAGCAAACACACTTGAAAATATGCTGCTGTATTTGCTTACGACATCTATGAAGGTTCTATGCAGGTGTGGAAACATGGGCTGTGACGTTAGACTTGAAAGATACATGCAGGTACAACAAGTGCCAAACACTCCTACACCAGCTCGGTCCTAGAGATCAAAATGTTCCCACACTCGTGAACTGTATAGCAGCAGAGACAGGTTGTCTTTAAATGGAGATGATGGATCTGAGAGTTGACAACCATACACCGGAGATTGTCTCAGTGGAGATGATGGATCTGAGAGTTGACAACCATACTCCGGAGATTGTCTCAGTGGAGATGATGGATCTGAGAGTTGACAACCATACACCGGAGATTGTCTCAGTGGAGATGATGGATCTGAGAGTTGACAACCATACACCGGAGATTGTCTCAGTGGAGATGATGGATCTGAGAGTTGACAACCATACACCGGAGATTGTCTTAGTGGAGATGATTGATCTGAGAGTTGACAACCATACTCCGGAGATTGTCTCAGTGGAGATGATGGATCTGAGAGTTGACAACCATACACCGGAGATTGTCTCAGTGGAGATGATGGATCTGAGAGTTGACAACCATTCACCGGAGATTGTCTCAGTGGAGATGATGGATCTGAGAGTTGACAACCATACACCGGAGATTGTCTCAGTGGAGATGATGGATCTGAGAGTTGACAACCATACACCGGAGATTGTCTCAGTGGAGATGATGGATCTGAGAGTTGACAACCATACACCGGAGATTGTCTCAGTGGAGATGATGGATCTGAGAGTTGACAACCATACACCGGAGATTGTCTCAGTGGAGATGATGGATCTGAGAGTTGACAACCATACACCGGAGATTGTCTCAGTGGAGATGATGGATCTGAGAGTTGACAACCATACACCGGAGATTGTCTCAGTGGAGATGATGGATCTGAGAGTGACAACCATACACCGATCTCAGTGGAGATGATGGATCTCAGAGTTGACAATCATACACCGGAGATTGTCTTAGTGGAGATGATGGATCTGAGAGTTGACAACCATACACAGGAGATTGTCTCAAGGATCATCTCTATCTCCAGTATTTTTTTAATATTTACACTATCAATGTGACAAAATACCAAATCACAGGTGAGGGAAGAATCTCTCTCTCTCTCTCTCTCTCTCTCTCTCTCTCTCTCTCTCTCTCTCTCTCTCTTTCTGTCTCTCTGTCTGTCTCTCTCTCTCTAAAACACAATTGACACACTAGTGTGTATATATACTAGTTATATATATATATATGAAGGCTAAGGTAACTATGATGAATGAACAATAAACAATACACTTGTCGTTACGTAGACAATTTGTGCATGAACTTCAGAGGCAAGGTTTGAGAACCTTCAGAAACAAAATCAAGGATTGAACACAAAAGGAGAAGAAAGATATGACTGACAGACTGTAGGTCACACCTTTTTTCAAACAACCCGATCTAAAAGTCAAAGAATCACTTTACCCTTCAATGGAATGACGAAGCTAACACATGAGAAGACTAAGTGGTCTCTGACCAAAGATGAAACCTGGGGAACGTGCATGGAACATAGCACTTTAGCAATGTGTGCTTTTCAGGGGAAGTAACGCTGCTGGTATTCAATAATGCAGACATTTCTGTGATTATGTTTCCTGTTCATAAGTTTTTATAATTCCACACAAGGAGAAGGTAACTGATACATTCTTGTCATCCTTCTCAACATTACCCAGACACCCCCTCTGTTTACAACACTAGGTAACAAGGTACCTTACATGACACAAGCTGTGGACCTCCCTGTCTATGTGTAACAAACTACTTTACATGACACAAGTTGTGGACCTCCCTGTCTATGTGTAATAAGGTTCCTCACATGACACAAGCTGTGGACCTCCCTGTCAATGTGTAACAAGGTACTTTAAATGACACAAGTTGTGGACCTCCCTGTCTATGTGTAACAAGGTACTTTACATGACACAAGCTGTGGACCTCCCTGTCTATGTGTAACAAGGTACCTTACATGACACAAGCTGTGGACCTCCCTGTCTATGTGTAACAAGGTTCCTCACATGACACAAGCTGTGGACCTCCCTGTCTATGTGTAACAAGGTACTTTACATGACACAAGCTGTGGACCTCCCTGTCTATGTGTAACAAGGTACTTTACATGACACAAGCTGTGGACCTCCCTGTCTATGTGTAACAAGGTTCCTTACATGACACAAGCTGTGGACCTCCCTGTCTATGTGTAACAAGGTACTTTACATGACACAAGCTGTGGACCTCCCTGTCTATGTGTAACAAGGTACTTTACATGACACAAGTTGTGGACCTCCCTGTCTATGTGTTACAAGGTACTTTACATGACACAAGCTGTGGACCTCCCTGTCTATGTGTAACAAGGTTCCTTACATGACACACGCTGTGGACCTCCCTGTCTATGTGTAACAAGGTACTTTACATGACACAAGCTGTGAACCTCCCTGTCTATGTGTAACAAGGTTCCTTACATGACACAAGCTGTCGACCTCCCTGTCTATGTGTAACAAGGTACTGTACATGACACAAGCTGTGGACCTCCCTGTCTATGTGTAACAAGGTACCTTACAAGACACAAGCTGTGGACCTCCCTGTCTATGTGTAACAAGGTACCTTACATGACACAATCTGTGTACCTCCCTGTATATGTGTAACAAGGTACTTTACATGACACAAGCTGTGGACCTCCCTGTCTATGTGTAACAAGGTACTTTACATGACACAAGCTGTGAACCTCCCTGTCTATGTGTAATAAGGTTCCTTACATGACACAAGCTGTGGACCTCCCTGTCTATGTGTAACAAGGTACTGTACATGACACAATCTGTGTACCTCCCTGTCTATGTGTAACAAGGTACCTTACATGACACAAGCTGTGGACCTCCCTGTCTATGTGTAACAAGGTACTTTACATAACACAAGCTGTGGACCTCCCTGTCTATGTGTAACAAGGTACTTTACATGACACAAGCTGTGGACCTCCCTGTCTATGTGTAACAAGGTACTTTACATGACACAATCTGTGTACCTCCCTGTATATGTGTAACAAGGTACTTTACATGACACAAGCTGTGGACCTCCCTGTCTATGTGTAACAAGGTACTTTACATGACACAAGCTGTGGACCTCCCTGTCTATGTGTAACAAGGTACTTTACATGACACAAGCTGTGGACCTCCCTGACCATGTGCGGCGTGGTTCTGTCCACTTCTCCAATTCGATATTCATAACCAGATGTAGCAAGTACTCATTCATCATGTGATAATACATTCTAAAATGTCTAATCTACTGACAGACAATTACTGACTTCACACATTCACAGCTGACTGACTATGGATAGAGTCAAAAAAGATCCCTTTACACGCCCTTAGCCGCAACGGGCATGTGGGAAGAGCACCCATATTTTTACAGACCAAACGGCACTCGGTGGGTAATGTGGTCAGCATTACGCCGGCCGTCTTTACTTCCCCAGGACATCCATCCTGGAACCCATTTGAGTCGACCTGCGACGTCATATACTACGATAAAAATCAACGCAGCCAGCAGTGGGTTTCGATCGCGGTTCGTTGTATTACGAGTCAGACTCTCAACGCCTTAGCTAGGGGCGCCGTATAGAGTCAAATACTGACTTAATACATTTACACCATGACCGACTACGGATAGAGTCAAATACTGACTTAACACATTTACACCTGCCTGACCTAATGACTGAGACAATTACTAACTTTACACATTCACACATGTTTAACTACAGACACAAATATTGACTGTGTACATGCACACCTGTCCGACCTATCGACAGAAACAAATGCTGACCTTAAACACGCACATACATTACCCATCGACACAAATGTTAACTATTGTTCCCAACACCTAGCTGGCGACGGCTACTATCACACATCCTGGGAAAGGGAACACAATTAGCCAGATGTTGAATACATCTCACATCAATTAACAATGCGTGCGTGTGGAGTTTATGTGTGTGTGTTTGTGTTTCTGTGTGTGTGTTTGTTGTGTGAGTGTATGTGTGCGTGTGTGTGTGTGTGCGTGCGTCTGAGTGTATGTTTGTGAGGCTGCATTTATGTGTGTGTGCGTGTGTGTTTGTGTGAACGTATGTGTGCGCATGTGTGTGTGTGTGCGTGTGTGTGTGTTTATAAAACCTCACTGGTTTGGAACAGAGATTATACAACTTGTTTTCTCCCCGTCTGTTTTCTAACACAGCTCCGTTTCCGTTTTTCCCCCCTCCCCCTCCCACAGTCCCGTTTTTCCCCACCCTCGCCCCCCCCCCCCCTCCCCACAGCTCCCGTTTTTTCTGCCACGGCTGCTGTTATTTCACCCAAAGCCCCTGTTCTTTCTCCCACAGACCCTGTTATTTCTCACACAGACCCTGTTATTTCTCCCACAGACCCTGTTATTTCTCCCACAGACCCTGTTATTTCTCCCACAGCTCCTTTTTTAATTTTAGAGGAAAGAAAAAAGTGTACACAGCTCATGGCGCCACAAATTTGTATTATCTTCTTGAGCTGACAGTCAACGCCAGAGTGCTAGGCCGCCCTGTTGCGCTTGTTGATAGAGCACCAACTTGTGATGGTAGAACACACACTTGTGATGAAAGAGCACACACTTGTGATGATAGAGCACACACTTGTGATGATAGAGCTCACACTTGTGATGATAGAGCACACACTTGTGATGATAGAGCACACACTGGTGATGGTAGAACACACACTTGTGATGATAGAGCTCACACTTGTGATGATAGAGCACACACTGGTGATGGTAGAACACACACTTGTGATGATAGAGCTCACACTGGTGATGGTAGAACACACACTTGTGATGATAGAGCTCACACTTGTGATGATAGAGCACACACTGGTGATGGTAGAACACACACTTGTGATGATAGAGCACACACTGGTGATGGTAGAACACACACTTGTGATGATAGAGCACACACTGGTGATGGTAGAACACACACTTGTGATGATAGAGCTCACACTTGTGATGATAGAGCACACACTGGTGATGGTAGAACACACACTTGTGATGAAAGAGCACACACTTGTGATGATAGAGCACACACTTGTGATGATAGAGCTCACACTTGTGATGATAGAGCACACACTTGTGATGATAGAGCACACACTTGTGATGATAGAGCACACACATGTGATGATAGAGCACACACTTGTGATGATAGAGCACACACTTGTGATGATAGAGCACACACTTGTGATGATAGAGCACACACTTGTGATGATAGAGCACACACTTGTGATGATAGAGCACACACTTGTGATGATAGAGCTCACACTTGTGATGATAGAGCACACACTTGTGATGATAGAGCTCACACTTGTGATGATAGAGCACACACTTGTGATGATAGAGCACACACTTGTGATGATAGAGCTCACACTTGTGATGATAGAGCACACACTTGTGATGATAGAGCTCACACTTGTGATGATAGAGCTCACACTTGTGATGATAGAGCACACACTTGTGATGATAGAGCACACACTTATGGTGATAGAGCACACACTTGTGATGACAGAGCTCACACTTGTGATGATAGAGCTCACACTTGTGATGATAGAGCACACACTTGTGATGAAAGAGCACACACTTGTGATGATAGAGCACACACTTGTGATGAAAGAGTACACACTTGTGATGATAGAGCTCACACTTGTGATGGTAGAGCACACACTTGTGATGATAGAGCTCACACTTGTGATGATAGAGCTCACACTTGTGATGATAGAGCACACTTGTGATGATAGAGCTCACACTTGTGATGATAGAGCTCACACTCGTGATGATAGAGCACACACTTGGGATGATAGAGCACACAATTGTGGTGATAGAGCTCACACTTGTGATGATAGAGCACACACTGGTGATGATAGAGCACACACTTATGATGATGGAGCTCACACTTGTGATGATAGAGCACACACTTGTGATGATAGAGCACACACTTGTGATGATAGAGCACACACTTGTGATGATAGAGCACACACTTGTGATGATAGAGCACACACTTGTGATGATAGAGCACACACTTGTGATGATAGAGCACACACTTCTGATGATAGAGCACACACTTGTGATGATAGAGCACACACTTATGGTGATAGAGCACACACTTGTGATGACAGAGCTCACACTTGTGATGATAGAGCTCACACTTGTGATGATAGAGCACAAACTTGTGGTGATAGAGCTCACAGTTGTGATGATAGAGCACACACTTGTGATGATAGAGCACACACTGGTGATGATAGAGCTCACACTTGTGATGATAGAGCTCACACTTGTGATGATAGAGCTCACACTTGTGATGATAGAGCACACACTTGTGATGATAGAGCACACACTTGTGATGATAGAGCACACACTTGTGATGATAGAGCACACACTTGTGATGATAGAGCACACACTTGTGATGATAGAGCACACACTTGTGATGATAGAGCTCACACTTGTGATGATAGAGCACACACTTGTGATGATAGAGCACACACTTGCACACACTTGTGATGATAGAGCACACACTTGTGATGATAGAGCACACACTTGTGATGATAGAGCACACACTTGTGATGATAGAGCACACACTTGTGATGATAGAGCTCACACTTGTGATGATAGAGCTCACACTTGTGATGATAGAGCACACACTTGTGATGATAGAGCACACACTTGTGATGATAGCAGCACTTGTTGATAGAGCACACACTTGTGATGATAGAGCTCACACTTGTGATGATAGAGCACACACTTGTGATGATAGAGCTCACACTTGTGATGATAGAGCACACACTTGTGATGATAGAGCTCACACTTGTGATGATAGAGCACACACTTGTGATGATAGAGCACACACTTGTGATGATAGAGCTCACACTTGTGATGATAGAGCACACACTTGTGATGATAGAGCTCACACTTGTGATGATAGAGCACACACTTGTGATGATAGAGCACACACTTGTGATGATAGAGCTCACACACTTGTGATGATAGAGCACACACTTGTGATGATAGAGCACACACTTGTGATGATAGAGCACACACTTGTGATGATAGAGCACACACTTGTGATGATAGAGCACACACTTGTGATGATAGAGCACACACTTGTGATGATAGAGCACACACTTGTGATGATAGAGCACACACTTGTGATGGTAGAGCACACACTTGTGATGATAGAGCACACACTTGTGATGATAGAGCACACACTTGTGATGATAGAGCACACACACTTGTGATGATAGAGCACACACTTGTGATGATAGAGCACACACTTGTGATGATAGAGCACACACTTGTGATGATAGAGCACACACTTGTGATGATAGAGCACACACTTGTGATGATAGAGCACACACTTGTGATGATAGAGCACACACTTGTGATGATAGAGCACACACTTGTGATGATAGAGCACACACTTGTGATGATAGAGCACACACTTGTGATGATAGAGCACACACTTGTGATGATAGAGCACACACTTGTGATGACGTGTGATGATAGAGCTCACACTTGTGATGATAGAGCTCACACTTGTGATGATAGAGCACACACTTGTGATGATAGAGCTCACACTTGTGATGATAGAGCACACACTTGTGATGATAGAGCTCACACTTGTGATGGTAGAACACACACTTGTGATGATAGAGCACACACTTGTGATGATACAGCTCACACTTGTGATGATAGAGCACACAATTGTGATGATAGAGCTCACACTTGTGATGAAAGAGCACACACTTGTGATGATAGAGCACACACTTGTGATGATAGAGCTCACACTTGTGATGATAGAGCACACACTTGTGATGATAGAGCTCACACTTGTGATGATAGAGCACACACTTGTGATGATAGAGCACACACATGTGATGATAGAGCACACACTTGTGATGATAGAGCACACACTTGTGATGGTAGAGCACACACGTGTGATGATAGAGCACACACTTGTGATGATAGAGCACACACTTGTGATGATAGAGCACACACTTGTGATGATAGAGCTCACACTTGTGATGATAGAGCACACACTTGTGGTGATAGAGCTCACACTTGTGATGATAGAGCAGACACTTGTGATGATAGAGCACACACTTGTGATGATAGAGCTCACACTTGTGATGATAGAGCACACACTTGTGATGATAGAGCACACACTTGTGATGATAGAGCACACACTTGTGATGATAGAGCTCACACTTTGTGATGATAGAGCACACACTTGTGATGATAGAGCACACACTTGTGATGATAGAGCACACACTTGTGATGATAGAGCACACACTTGTGTGATGAGCACACACTGTGAGAGCACACACGTGTGATGATAGAGCACACACTTGTGATGATAGAGCACACACTTGTGATGATAGAGCACACACTTGTGATGAAAGAGCTCACACTTGTGATGATAGAGCACACACGTGTGATGATAGAGCACACACTTGTGATGATAGAGCTCACACTTGTGATGATAGAGCACACACTTGTGATGATAGAGCACACACATGTGTTGATAGAGCACACACTTGTGATGTTAGAGCACACACTTGTGATGGTTGAGCACACACGTGTGATGATAGAGCACACACTTGTGATGATAGAGCACACACTTGTGATGATAGAGCACACACTTGTGATGAAAGAGCTCACACTTGTGATGATAGAGCACACAATTGTGGTGATAGAGCTCACACTTGTGATGATAGAGCACACACTTGTGATGATAGAGCACACACGTGTGATGATAGAGCACACACTTGTGATGATAGAGCACACACATGTGATGATAGAGCACACACTTGTGATGATAGAGCACACACGTGTGATGATAGAGCACACACTTGTGATGATAGAGCACACACGTGTGATGATAGAGCTCACACTTGTGATGATAGAGCTCACACTTGTGATGATAGAGCACACACTTGTGATGATAGAGCTCACACTTGTGATGATAGAGCACACACTTGTGATGATAGAGCTCACACTTGTGATGGTAGAACACACACTTGTGATGATAGAGCACACACTTGTGATGATACAGCTCACACTTGTGATGATAGAGCACACAATTGTGATGATAGAGCTCACACTTGTGATGAAAGAGCACACACTTGTGATGATAGAGCACACACTTGTGATGATAGAGCTCACACTTGTGATGATAGAGCACACACTTGTGATGATAGAGCACACACATGTGATGATAGAGCACACACTTGTGATGATAGAGCTCACACTTGTGATGATAGAGCACACACTTGTGGTGATAGAGCACACACATGTGATGATAGAGCACACACTTGTGATGATAGAGCACACACTTGTGATGGTAGAGCACACACGTGTGATGATAGAGCACACACTTGTGATGATAGAGCTCACACTTGTGATGATAGAGCACACACTTGTGATGAAAGAGCACACACTTGTGATGATAGAGCACACACTTGTGATGAAAGAGCACACACTTGTGATGAAAGAGCACACACTTGTGATGATAGAGCACACACTTGTGATGATAGACCTCACACTTGTGATGAAAGAGCACACACTTGTGATGATAGAGCACACACTTTTGATGATAGAGCTCACACTTGTGATGATAGAGCACACACTTGTAATGATAGAGCACACACTTGTGATGATAGAGCACACACTTCTGATGATAGAGCACACACTTGTGATGATAGAGCACACACTTGTGATGATAGATCACACACTGGTGATGATAGAGCTCACACTTGTGATGATAGAGCTCACACTTGTGATGATAGAGCTCACACTTGTGATGATAGAGCTCACACTTGTGAGGATAGATCACACACTTATGATAATATAGCACACACTTGTGATGATAGAGCACACACGTATGATGATAGATGACACACTTGTGAAGAAAAAACTCACATACACTTATATGTACAAACAACCACAAGCAGAGGCAAAAAATAACCCAAAACATGGAGTTCGTCACCCGGTCACCGCGCAGTCCGCTTTAGCCAACTACGCTTGCAAGCCGGGCGCCTGTGAGACATGATCTATACATACAGACACATACACTGCCACATTTGATTGTGAACGTCCGCACTATTCTAAGACAGACAGCTCCTGTTATCAGCCAGATCATTTAATACTGTATATTTATAAAAATATTAAATGTCAGAAAGAGGCTGCTAACATGTTACCTAGAACCTGTTGTGCTGTATGGCAGCGAATCTTCGAATGTCAGTGAGGAAATTTGGAAGCAACAGAAATGTGGTTTTCGAGACGAATGTTACGAATACCTTGGACGGCCACAGCAACTAACAACGATTGCTTGAAAGAAGCCAATGAAAGTAGATCTCTATATACAACAATAAGAAAGAGACAAACACTGTTCTTTGGCCACATAATGAGACGAGAGACATTGGAGAACATCGTGGCAACTGGAAAGATCAGTGGGAAAAGGGGTAGAGGCAGACCAAGAGAGATGATGGCAAAAGAGCTGTTCTAGGCAACCAGGGATCGTGATCTATGGAGACGCATGGACGCCTACGCCAGTTGGCAGGGCACATGATTATGATGATATTTACTGTGGTTGGGAGGATACACATGGATGCCCGGAATATCGGAAATAGATCAACCAATAGACGTGAACTCAGACAGATCAGCATTTGACACGATCGGCAGATATCACACGGGCACTGCAAGGTGCGGGCGCCGTATCGCAGAGGTCACGATCGCGAACCACGAGACTGGAGAATACATAGATCAGAAAATGTCAGTTGCTAGAATAACGAGCTGTAATGACAACTGTTTCCACAGAATGTGGCAAATCCTGATTCACCAACGGCGTTTACTAACTTGTCAACTATACTAATCAAGATTTTAATTTCCCGACAATTATTTATGAATTTGGATGACATTTTCGGTTATTTTGTTCGATTTCCCCACGTGACATCTTGGATTTAATCGTTTCCTTTGTCATTAGCTTCAGCTTGTGTCATTTGTCTGCACGACGAATTAATCTGTGGAAACAGCCGGATGTTATTTCAGGTAGGGATGTACGCAAACACTTGGTCTAATCTCGTGAATGGGACATTAGAATGTGAGAAAACACTGCCTTTAACGCTATTCATCTATCTTCTCCGTCAACGTTCTCCTGCGCTCGTGTTAAAACTTCTTTGATGCAGCTGTGATAATGGTATCTGACGCTGCACTCTAACGACACAGTAAAACTAGTTTTCCTCAGCTAAAACCTGTTATTTACCGTAGATATTATTTCCAGCCAGCTTTGATCGAGCAGAAATTAACATTAAGGCAACTCTATACACGCGCATTACAGCCTGTAAGAGAGGCGACAGAGCGGGCATGAAGTGCCTCGCTTACACACATAACTGTGTACTTCTAGACAAGTTCCTCCAATGAAGATATAGACTCGTCTCTACAGATGACCACACGCCGCAGTGTGCGGCTTTGATGTCCATGTACTTGTTCTATAGATAATATTGATAATACTGATGATAACAATATTATTAATACAAGTAATAATGGAATGCCTATGAATGAATGGTCCGAGTGTCAGCCTGAAACAATTGCACTCCCCCGTCGTCAGCGACAGTTTCAAATGGGATGGTCGTGTGGAAAAGGAAACAAGAAAAAAAAATGGATGGGTGGTAAAAAGAAAAGTAAAAGCTGGGGGAAAAAGGGGGGGGGGGGGAGGGGAAGGGAGCGCAAGGCCGTGGTAATTTTGGGGTTAATTTTGCAGGTTCGTCATTCTCCGCTACATTATAATACTTTAGTCTAAACAATATTCTCACCCTCTCTCTTTCACCCTTATCTCCCTGTATGTGCGCGTGTGTGTATTTGTCGATGTGTGCGCGCACCCATGTATGTTTGCATTTTTTTTATTGACCACGTTAGCTGCATGCAGTATTTATCAAGACTAGGAGTGTCTGTACATTTATTTTTCATTACAATTCGCCTCTAATTCCGTTTCCTTTTTTGACTTTCCGTTACTCTTCCGGTCGCCATGTTTCTCTACTGCTCGCATTTCCGTTGTTTCTGACCTTCCAGTCCTTTATGCTTCCTGTTGGTTGATTTCTTTCTTCGTTTGATTTCCTACAGAAACACTTATTCAGTCCTATGTGTGCACGTCTAGTCCTTTCCTTCCATTTGGTTTCCTGGCGTTACCTCTGAATCCACAGTAGGGGTTGTGTGGAGTTACCTCTGAATCCACAGTAGGGGTTGTGTGGAGTTACCTCTGAATCCACAGTTGGGGTTGTGTGAAGTAACCTCTGAATCCACAGTACGGGTTGTGTGGAGTTACCTCTGAATCCACACTTGGGGTTGTGTGGAGGTACCTCTAAATCCACGGTAGGGGTTGTGTGGAGTTACCTCTGAATCCACAGTTGGGGTTGTGTGGAGTTACCTCTGAATCCACAGAAGGGGTCGTGTGGAGGTACCTCTAAATCCACTGTAGGGGTTGTGTGGAGTCACCTCTGAGTCCACAGTAGGGGTTGTGTGGAGTTACCTCTGAATCCACAGTAGGGGTTGTGTGGAGTTACCTCTGAATCCACAGTAGGGGTTGTGTGGAGTTACCTCTGAATCCACAGTAGGGGTTGTGTAGAGTTACCTCTGAATCCAATGTATGGTTGTGTGGAGTTACCTCTGAATCCACAGTAGGTGTTGTGTGGAGGAGTTACCTCTGAATCCACAGTAGGGGTTGTGTGGAGTTACCTCTGAATCCACAGTAGGGGTTGTGTGGAGGAGTTACCTCTGAATACACAGTAGGGGTTGTGTGAAGTTACCACTGAATCCACTGTTGGTGTTGTGTGGAGTTACCACTGAATCCACTGTTGGTGTTGTGTGGAGTTACCTCTGAATCTACAGTTGGGGTTGTATGGAGTTACTTCTGAATCCACAGTTGGGGCTGTGTGGAATTACCTCTGAATCCACAGTAGGTGATGTGTGGAGTTACCTCTGAATCCACAGTAGGTGATGTATGAAGTTAGGTCTGAATCCACAGTAAGGGCTGTGTGGAGTTATCTCTGAATCCACAGTAGGGGTTGTGTGGAGTTACCTTTGAATCCACAGTTGGGGTTGTGTTTAGTTACCTCTAAATCCACAGTAGGGGTTGTGTGGAGTTACCTCGGAATCCATAGTTGGTGTTGTGTGGAGTTACCTTTGAATCCACAGTTGGGGTTGTGTGAAGTTACCTCTGAATCCACTGTTGGGGTTGTGTGGAGTTACCTCTTAATGCACAGTTGGGGTTGGGCGGAGTTACCTCTGAATCCACAGTAGGGGTTGTGTGGAGTTACCTCTGAATCCACAGTTGGGGTTGTATGGAGTTACTTCTGAATCCACAGTAGGGGTTGTGTGGAGTTACCTCTGAATCCACAGTAGGGGTTGTGTGGAGTTACCTCTGAATCCACAGTAGGGGTTGTGTGGAGTTACCTCTGAATCCACAGTTGGGGTTGTATGGAGTTACTTCTGAATCCACAGTAGGGGTTGTATGGAGTTACCTCTGAATCCACAGTTGGGCTTGTGTGGAGTTACCTCTGAATCCACAGTTGGTGTTGTATGAAGTTACTTCTGAATGCCCCTTAGTTAGCCGGTGACTATAGTGCACACTGGCACGTGATGTTTTCAAACATAGATTAACGGAGATAATATCTCAGAAACTTCATGTTGAATAATGTATCACTAGAATATCTAACAGTAGAACAATTGTCTTGTATGAACACAGAGATGGTAGAACAAATTTCGTGTATGAACACATAAATTGAATTGTAGAATAATTTTTTGGTATGAACACATAGAGTGTGGAATAGTTCGCTTTTATGAACAGAGAGATTGGATTGTTAAACATTTTTTTTTTTCGGTATGAACACAGCGATGTAGAACAGTCTTTTTGCATGAACACGGAGACTGTAAAACAGTTTTCTTGTGTGAACACAGAGATTGGATTGTAGAACAATTTTTCTGTTATTAAACCAATGATTGTAGAACAGTCTTTATGTATGAACACATACACTGTAGAAAAATTCCTGTAATAAGCACAGAGATTGTAGAAAGATTGTCTGTAATGAACACAGAGATTGTAAAATAATGTTCTATAGTGAACACAGAGATTGTAGAACAATGTTCTATAGTGAACACAGAGATTGTAAAATAATGTTCTATAGCGAACACAGAGATTGTAAAACAATGTTCTTTAGTGAACACAGAGATTGTAGAACAATGTTCTACAGTGAACACAGAGATTGTAGAACAATGTTATTTGGTGAACACATAGATTGTAGAACAATTCTCTGTAATAAACACAGAGATTGTAAAACAATTATCTAGTGTGAACAAAGAGATTGTAAAACAATGTTCTATATTGAACACAGAGATTGTAGAGCAATATTTTATAGTGAACACAGAGATTGTAGAACAATTATCTGTAATGAACACAGAGATTGTAGAACAATTCTCTGTAATGAACACAGAGATTGTAGAACAATTCTCTGTAATGAACACAGAGATTTTAGAACAGTTCCCTGTAATGAACAGAGAGATTGTAAAACAATTCTCTGTAATAAACACAGAGATTGTAGAACAATTCTCTGTAATTACACAGAGATTGTAGAACAATTCTCTGTAATGAACACAGAGATTGTAGAACAGTTCCCTGTAATGAACAGAGAGATTGTAGAACAGTTCCCTGTAATGAACACAGAGATTGTAGAACAGTTCCCTGTAATGAACACAGAGATTGTAAAACAATTCTCTGTAATGAACACAGAGATTGTAGAACAATTCTCTGTAATGAACACAGAGATTGTAGAACAGTTCCCTGTAATGAACACAGATTGTAAAACAATTCACTGTAATGAACAGAGATTGTTGTGACGGTCCTTTTTTGTGAAAAGTTAATTAAAATAGCTATCAGGAATAATTTATGAAAGAATTAAGAAATTGTTTATGGCAGTGTGGGGAAAGCATGATGTATTGCAGAACAGAGAACGGTTCATGTACGGCAGAATGGACACAAGCTAAGACTTCATCAGATTTGTGATTCTCTGAAAGAAGGGTAACAAAGTCCACAAGGCATGACATGACAGGATAAGCAGACCATTATCATGAAATTAAAAAAAAAAAAAATGTAAGTTTAGAACACTAAACAGATAAATACAAACACACACAAAACTAGTAAAAGAATGGAGACCAAAAAAATATATATATATATAATAATATAATGAATAACAATAAACACACGAAAGAATTAACAAGTAGGAAAAAAAATAAGTAAATGAAGACATGAAAAAAAAAAAAAAACAAACGCTAAATAAGCTGCATACAATCATTGCTCTGTTTGACATATGATGTCACTGATTTTATTGTTGATTTAATCATTTTTACTGCCGGTTCTGTGGTGTTGCCACTAATTCTATTGATGATTCAATCATTTTACTACCGGTTCTGTGGTAATGTCACTGATTCTATTGATGATTCAAATCATTTTACTGACGGTTCTATGTGGTGATGGATCTCCTTTGTAAGGATCGATACAGACCCGTTTTTAAGTCCTTCATAAAGAGAAGATAAGTCCAGTTTACCTACCTGGTCCCTTCATTAAACGGTTGACTTCGTTTGAAGTCAAGTATTGGGGTCAAAGGTGAATGTCGAATATTATCTTTCTTTAGATCCCTATATATTCCAGTCCTCAAGCTGAGAGTTATTGCTCCTGATCAATGATGGCGTCCCTCGACCGGAAGCGGATCTCTTAATGTTTGCTAGATTACCAGTAGCGTGGTATGGCCAGGGATTGACCTCCTTACATCTCAACTACCGCTTCCACTTGAAAGATTTCTGTGAAGATTTCAGAAATATTTTATCTGTTCTACTTCTCTCTGACGTTATATTTCATGCAGTATTTGCTTCTTTGCTTTCGTATCTTTAGTTCGGTATGAATTCTGCTCTTCCAATCCTGCGGTGTTGTTTTCCTCCGTCCGAGGGACTTCAGGTCTGCATCGTTTCTGTTCTTTCTTAGATCTAGTTTTTATCCCTTTTTGTGTCCCTAGCTATGGTCACCTACTGGAGAATGATGTTTCACAGATATTTCTGGCAGTGTATTCACTGTTTTATCTTCCTTCACTAGAGTATCCTTGCAGTGTGCTAGGCTTAGCAAATATACATACACAAATTCACGAAGGCAACAATACATATTCACACATACACTCACATACACAAACACAAACACATATACAAAAAACACACACATGCTTATGTATTTAGTCGAGACTACAAGCGTATATTCAAACACACAGGCAGCTACTCAACGGAGACATATATTTCCACACATACACGCAGCTACTCAACGGAGACATACATTCCCACACATACAGGCAGCTACTTAACGGAGACATACATTCCCACACATACACGCAGCTACTTAACGGAGACATACATTCCCACAGGCAGCTACTTAACGGAGACATACATTCCCACACATACACGCAGCTACTTAACGGAGACATACATTCCCACACATACAGGCAGCTACTTAACGGAGACATACATTCCCAAACATACAGTAGCTACTTAACGGAGACATACATTCCCACACATACAGTAGCTACTTAACGGAGACATACATTCCCACACATACAGGCAGCGACTCAACGGAGACATATATTTCCACACACACACGCAGCTACTTAACGGAGACATACATTCCCACACATACAGGCAGCGACTCAACGGAGACATACATTCCCACACATACAGGCAGCTACTTAACGGAGACATACATTCCCAAACGTACACGCAGCTACTCAACGGAGACATACATTCCCACACACACACGCAGCTACTTAACGGAGACATACATTCCCACACACACACGCAGCTACTTAACGGAGACATACATTCCCACACACACACGCAGCTACTTAACGGAGACATACATTCCCACACACACACGCAGCTACTTAACGGAGACATACATTTCCACACATACAGTAGCTACTTAACGGAGACATACATTCCCAAACGTACACGCAGCTACTTAACGGAGACATACATTCCCACACACACACGCAGCTACTTAACGGAGACATACATTCCCACACACACACGCAGTCACTACAGGAAAAATTTATATTTTTTTATTTACAATGTTAGACCAATTATTTTATAATGGTCATTTGTAGGGATGTATGTTGCTACATTTGTAGACTTCAAGTTTGAAAAAAACATGGTTGCCATGGCAACAGCCGCCATCTTGATAAAAAATTAACATGTTCTTAGACAGCTAAAATTTCAAAAACAAACAGAGGTATTAAGAAACAAATGATTGATTCATGAACTATAAACCTATGTTTAGGGTCAGGGCTAGGTTATTTACTTCAGAGATGTTTTTAAATATTTTGTGTAGAATATTAAAATTTAGGTATGCTGAAAAAATACAAAAATGTAGCTTTTTAAGATAATAATCAAATTATTTTTAAAACAAATTACTTAATAAACTGTAATTTCAAATAAACCTGACCCTATAATATTGTATTAGGAGTATTCACACCAAATTTCACGTCTCTAGTCTTTATATTAGCTGAGATTTTAGGAGATCCCACACACAACAAACAGAAAAATTGAATTGTTAGAAAAGTGACTTTTAAACTTTTTTTATCTTAAAAAAGTGCATGGGTTGGTGTCTTTAGTATTAACTTTTCAATGCTAAACTGTTTACCAATGACACAAATTTTGTGTGTAATCTATTCTACGAATGCCGAACATTACAAAAATGAACACATTGAAAAAGTGATATTTTTGTCATAAATTTGAAAAAAATGTCGTGTAGTGACCCCTTAACGGAGACATACATTCCCACACACACACGCAGCTACTTAACGGAGACATACATTTCCACACACACACGCAGCTACTTAACGGAGACATACATTCCCACACACACACGCAGCTACTTAACGGGGACATACATTCCCACACACACACGCAGCTACTTAACGGAGACATACATTCCCACACATACAGTAGCTACTTAACGGAGACATATATTTCCACACATACAGGCAGCGACTCAACGGAGACATACATTCCCACACATACAGGCAGCTACTTAACGGAGACATATATTTCCACACACACACGCAGCTACTTAACGGAGACATACATTCCCACACTTACACGCAGCTACTTAACGGAGACATATATTTCCACACATACAGGCAGCGACTCAACGGAGACATACATTCCCACACACACACGCAGCTACTTAACGGAGACATACATTCCCACACACACACGCAGCTACTTAACGGAGACATACATTCCCACACATACACGCAGCTACTTAACGGAGACATATATTTCCACACATACAGGCAGCGACTCAACGGAGACATACATTCCCACACATACAGTAGCTACTTAACGGAGACATACATTCCCACACATACAGTAGCTACTTAACGGAGACATACATTCCCAAACGTACACGCAGCTACTCAGCGGAGACATACCCCCTCCTTACCCCCACCCCGCTGTACCAGAGTACAACCAAACCCCCACACACCCACACAAACAAAATATCGTATCAACGGCGTACCACAGTATAGCCAAAACGTCACACACCCACACAGACAAGATATAGCATCACCACTCTACCACAGTATAGCCAAAACGTCACACACCCACACAGACAAGATATAGCATCACCACCGTACCACAGTATAGCCAAAACATCACACACCCACACAGACAAGATATAGCATCACCACTCTACCACAGTATAGCCTAAACGTCACACACCCACACAGACAAGATATAGCATCACCACTCTACCACAGTATAGCCAAAACCTCACACACCCACACAGACAAGATATAGCATCACCACTCTACCACAGTATAGCCTAAACGTCACACACCCACACAGACAAGATATAGCATCACCACTCTACCACAGTATAGCCAAAACGTCACACACCCACACAGACAAGATATAGCATCACCACTGTACCACAGTACAAGCAAACTTAAAACTCGCACTTGATAGAGCGTGCTTTCTCAATCTGTATTAAATACTTTCTGTTTAAGCAAGAGCATAAGGTGATTTCAGATAGGGAGACAAACAGCCAGGCAGACACATAAGACATCCAAATAGTCAATGGAATTGAATGTCAGTCACATACATAGACTGTCAGTCACAGACAGACAGACTGTCAGTGAGTCAGACAGACATTCAGTAAGCAACTCACAGTCAGTTAGTGAAATAGTCAGCGCGATACATATACAGTAAGTGAGATAATTAGTGAAATGGTAATAGAAACACGATTAGTCGAGTGATCATGGAAATAGTCAGTTCAAACATATATAGTAAGTCAGGTAATCGGTAAAATAGTCAGTCTGATACATATACAGTAAGTCAGGTAATCAGTAAAATAGTCAGTTTAAACATATGCAGTTAATCATGTAATCAGTAAAATAGTCAGACTGATACATTTACAGTTAGTAAGGTAATCATGGAAATAGTCAGTTCAAAATAAATACGATTAGTCAGGTAATCAGTGAAATAGTTCAATACATACACAGTTAGTCAGGTAATCAGTGAAATAGTTCAATACATACACAGTTAGTCAGGTAATCAGTGAAATAGTCAGTTCCATACATGTACAGTTAGTCAGGTAATCAGGGAAATAGTTCAATACATACACAGTTAGTCAGGTAATCAGTGAAATAGTCACTTCAATACATACACAGTTAGTCAGGTAATCAGGGAAATAGTTCAATACATACACAGTTAGTCAGGTAATTAGTGAAATAGTCACTTCAATACATGTACAATTAGTCAGGTAATCAGTGAAACAGTCACTTTAATACATGTACAGTTAGTCAGGTAATTAGTGAAATAGTTCAATACATACACAATTAGTCAGGTAATCAGTGAAACAGTCACTTTAATACATATACAGTTAGTCAGGTAATTAGTGAAATAGTTCAATACATACACAGTTAGTCAGGTAATCAGTGAAATAGTTCAATACATACACAGTTAGTCAGGTAATCAGTGAAATAGTTCAATACATACACAGTTAGTCAGGTAATCAGTGAAATAGTCACTTTAATACATACACAGTTAGTCAGGTTCTCAGTGAAATAGTTCAATACATACACAGTTAGTCAGGTAATTAGTGAAATAGTTCAATACATACACAATTAGTCAGGTAATCAGTGAAACAGTCACTTTAATACATATACAGTTAGTCAGGTAATCAGTGAAATAGTTCAATACATACACAGTTAGTCAGGTAATCGGTGAAATAGTCACTTCAATACATACACAGTTAGTCAGGTAATCAGTGAAATAGTCACTTCAATACATACACAGTTAGTCAGGTAATCGGTGAAATAGTCACTTCAATACATACACAGTTAGTCAGGTAATCGGTGAAATAGTCACTTCAATACATGCACAGTTAGTCAGGTAATCAGTGAAATAGTTCAATACATACACAGTTAGTCAGGTAATTAGTGAAATAGTTCAATACATACACAGTTAGTCAGGTAATCAGTGAAATAGTTCAATACATACACAGTTAGTCAGGTAATCAGTGAAATAGTCACTTCAATACATACACAGTTAGTCAGGTAATCAGTGAAATAGTTCAATACATACACAGTTAGTCAGGTAATTAGTGAAATAGTCACTTCAATACATATACAATTAGTCAGGTAATTAGTGAAATAGTCACTTCAATACATATACAATTAGTCAGGTAATCTGTGAAATAGTCACTTTAATGCATGTACAATTAGTCAGGTAATCAGTGAAACAGTCACTTTAGTACATGTACAATTAGTCAGGTAATCAGTGAAATAGTCACTTTAATACATATACAATTAGTCAGGTAATCAGTGAAATAGTCACTTTAATGCATGTACAATTAGTCAGGTAATCTGTGAAATAGTCACTTCAATACGTATACGATTAGTCAGGTAATCGGTGAAATAGTCACTTCAATACGTATACGATTAGTCAGGTAATCGGTGAAATAGTCACTTTAATGCATGTACAATTAGTCAGGTAATCAGTGAAATAGTCACTTTAATACATGTACAATTAGTCAGGTAATCAGTGAAAAAGTCACTTCAATACATGTACATTTAGTCAGGTAATCGGTGAAATAGTCACTTTAATACATGTACAATTAGTCAGGTAATCAGTGAAATAGTCACTTTAATGCATGTACAATTAGTCAGGTAATCAGTGAAATAGTCACTTTAATACATGTACAATTAGTCAGGTAATCAGTGAAAAAGTCACTTCAATACATGTACATTTAGTCAGGTAATCGGTGAAATAGTCACTTTAATACATATATGATTAGTCAGGTAATCAGTGAAATAGCTAATTAAAAACATGTACAGATAATCAGGTAATCAGTCGGTCAAAGAGTCTGGTCTGTCGTGACATCATTCAGTCAGTCAATCAGACTGCATACAATTAGTTTATCAAACAATCATTCCAAATGAAAAACGGAGATTAGTTGGTTGCGTATACTTTACTTGACGTCAGATAACCAAGCCCAGCATTTTCGGCAGTTGTAGTTTTTCTAGGCAAAGTTGACGTTCAGTAGTTTGCCATTGCCTACTGAAAGGTCAGCTCTCGATAACGCTGTCGAAACCTAACACAAGACGCCTGACTGCCAAACGTCATGTAACTGGGATCGAACCCGCCAGCACGGCATTACAAAGCCCGTTCACTAGGCCTAAGCTGGGAGACAGACAATCATGTAACACACACACACACACACAATCACCACACACCTACCCACACACCCACCCACCCAAACCACACACACCACACTACACCTACACACAGGCGCACAACCCCCTTACACAAGACAGGCGCGCCCTGAAACAATTTAAAAGGCAGACAGACATCTACGGGGAAGGTTGATGTTAAGAAAATATTATTTCCACAAAGTGAATTCTCTAGCGACTGTCGAATACCTGTGGGCTCCAGCCTCTCATCTGTTGTGTCACTCAAAGACCAGCCCGTCTCTGAGAATAGCTCAGTTGAATGGTGCCTCCTCCGTCAGTCATGACTCTATTTGCAGTTAGTCTGAGAGAGGAAGGTCAGTGAAGACCACAATCTCATTTCCCAGAACCTAGTCAACGTCCTGCCAGTTTCCAAATTATCATTGCTGTGTGGAAGATTGATTTATCATCAGTCAGAAAACATGCGGGGTCTAATCGTATGCTTGTATCAGGTAAAGAGGTATGTGTGGTTGGAAAGGACGGGGAAGGGGGGGGGGGAGAATAATCCAGCGTCTACATCTACAATTACCTAGCTCTTTCTTCACAGCCAATCATTCCTGTATTCACAATTAGTTAGCCTGTATTCAAACCTAGTCAGGCCGGTATCTACAAATAGGTTAAAGGTTATACATTGAAGTTGACAAGATCGACTTTATTACACCGGGTTTCATCCCATATAGCTCGGTTTCTTTCCGCAGAACGGCTAGCCGCCTGTCGAGAACCTCACACAAGGCACTAACTCTGTAGCTCTAACCACAAGCCCCAGAAATATCTGTAAAATTACGCTCGTTAACTGAACTATGCAGCCGTGAAACGAACACACGATCTCCAGGACGTGAGGCACACAGAGTGATCACTTCACCACTGACCGGCGTCTCCAGGACGTGAGGCAAACAGCGTGATCACTTCACCACTCACCGGCGTCTCCAGGACGTGAGACAAATAGCGTGATCACTTCACCACTGACTCCCGCGTCTCCAGGACGTGAGGCAAACGGCGTGATCACTTCACCACTGACCGGCGTCTCCAGGAAAATACTAGTCTTTTAGCAGGTTGATATCCACTTCCTGTCAATTGTTATCCACAGTTAGTCAAATGTGTATCCAAGTAAAGTAAAATAATCAAACATATTGCAAAAATGAGTGTACCAGTTACACAGAACTACTCACTCTTGTATCACCAGTAATCTGCACGTTTTGTGAACACTAGAAATGTGTTATCCTGCTAGTAGTTACCTACAGTTCACTAGTCTTCCTCTGTCGACAATCCAGTCCTTTATTGTTGATCTCACCACTCGCTTATTTATCAACAGACACGTCAATTATCCACAAATTTTTTCCATCAAACTGTGGCAGACATCTTCCTAAGCCCTCCCCCCCCCCTAAACCAACAGGCACGCACACGCACACACACGCGCACACAAACACAATCCGAGTGAACAATCCCAACAGAATGACAAGGGCAGCAATCTCACAACATTACAGGAAGAACATATCTGAGCCGAGTAACGTCCCATTATTAAAGACAAGTAACTGACGGCCAGAGCTGCTGAAACCTGACCGGATGTGCATTTTCTCCTGCGCGGTTTTGTCACAGAAATGTATCGATAAACCTCATCTGAGCTTTCGCACCAGTAATGGCATTACTCCCAATGTCTCCTGTGGTAATGTAGGCTTGTGTTGGTTTTATCTCCAACCGGAAATAAAAGAAAACGTTACCAAACGGATAGTTCCTTGGTGTGTAAGTTATTTGCAGAACGGAGCTCTGAATCCGAGAAGTCAGAAATATCTTTTTTTTTTTTTTTTAAACGCTTCCTACTGTTTCCCGAATTTTCGGGGTCACGTCTTTAATCTAGCGTTTACCTGTATAGAGAACGAATTTTTGACTGCAGTTCCATTGCTGTACTTGTAAATGATTGTGGCGTTTTGTATGACAGAAGTATATCAAATTCCAGGATATGATGATGTTTATGAGTTAGTATGTTGACATATCTTCTTGTTGTTGATAGTATTGTATCCAACTGTTTGTAGAATTTGAGGTCCAAGGCAACAAGTGCATTCTCTAATGCTAGCCATTACTGTCACACCTGTTGTGACACAAGAAATATCTACCTTCTCAAAGTGTCTTTTTTTGACAGCAACATTAAGTATTCTTGATAAAATGTAATATTTTTTACATTCAGTTCTCACTTCGAATTTGTACTTGGTTGCTGGCGCTGTGCACGGACACCTTGACAGTTTCCTGCTAGCTGATGTCCAGTCTCCATTGTCGGTAAACATTCAGCCAAAGGATTGACAGTTTCCTGCTAGCTGATGTCCAGTCTCCATTGTCGGTAAACATTGAGCCAAAGGATTGACAGTTTCCTGCTAGCTGATGTCCAGTCTCCATTGTCGGTAAACATTGAGCCAAAGGATTGAGAGTTTCTTGCCGGACATTAAGTTTCTGTGGCAACATCCGCGGTTATGACGAAAGGATAGCAAACAATAGACAGATAAACGAGAGGACTCACAGACAGATAAACGAGAGGACTCAAGACAGATAAACGAGAGGACTCACAAACAGATAAATGAGAGGACTCACAAACAGATAAATGAGAGGACTCACAAACAGATTTTTTTTTTTTTTTTTTTTTTACGTATCCAGAAACCATGAGTTGTAAACCCTTTTGGCTCGGTACTATGGATATCGCAACCCTTCGGCCTTGATTCAATTATAGGTACCGTTAATCTGGGAGAAATGTGGCTTTTCTGCCTACCCCCGGGAGTGAACCCGGACCACAAGGAGTTCGTCACCCGGCCGCCGCGAAAGTCAGGTTTAACCAACTTCGCTAGAGAGCCGGGCCTCACAAACAGATAAATGAGAGGACTCACAAACAGATAAACGAGAGGACTCACAAACAGATAAATGAGAGGACTTACAAACAGATACATGAGAGGACTCAAAAACAGATCAACGAGAAGACTCACAAACAGATAAACGAGAAGACTCACAAACAGATAAACGAGAGGACTCACAAACAGATAAACGAGAGGACTCACAAACAGATAAACTAGAGGACTCACAAACAGATAAACGAGAGGACTCGCAAACAGATAAACGAGAGGACTCGCAAACAGATAAACGAGAGGACTCACAAACAGATAAACGAGAGGACTCACAAACAGATAAACGAGAGGACTCACAAACAGATAAACGAGAGGACTCACCGACTGATAAACGAGAGGACTCACAGACATATAAACGAGAGAACTCACACACAGATCAACGAGAGGACTCACAAACAGATAAACGAGAGGACTCACCAACAGATAAACGAAAGAACTCACAAACAGATCAACGAGAGGACTCGCAAACAGATAAACGAGAGACAAACAAATAAACGAGAGGACTCACAAACAGATAAACGAGAGGACTCACAAACTGATAAAGGAGAGACAAACAGATAAAGGAGAGACAAACAGATAAACAAGAGGACTCACAAACAGATAAATGAGAGGACTCACAAACAGATAAACGAGAGGACTCACAAACAGATAAAGGAGAGGACTCACAAACAGATAAAGGAGAGACAAACAGATAAACAAGAGGACTCACAAACAGATAAACGAGAGGACTCACAAACAGATAAAGGAGAGGACTCACAAACAGATAAAGGAGAGACAAACAGATAAACGAGAGGACTCACAAACAGATAAAGGAGAGACAAACAGATAAACAAGAGGACTCACAAACAGATAAACGAGAGGACTCACAAACAGATAAAGGAGAGGACTCACAAACAGATAAAGGAGAGACAAACAGATAAACGAGAGGACTCACAAACAGATAAAGGAGAGACAAACAGATAAACGAGAGGACTCACAAACAGATAAAAGAGAGACAAACAGATAAACGAGAGGACTCACAAACAGATAAAGGAGAGACAAACCGATAAACGAGAGGACTCACAAACAGATAAAGGAGAGACAAACAGATAAACGAGAGGACTCACAAACAGATAAAGGAGAGACAAACAGATAAACGAGAGGACTCACAAACAGATAAAGGAGAGACAAACAGATAAACGAGAGGACTCACAAACAGATAAACGAGAGACAAACAGATAAACGAGAGGACTCACAAACAGATAAAGGAGAGACAAACAGATAAACGAGAGGACTCACAAACAGATAAAGGAGAGACAAACAGATAAACGAGAGGACTCACAAACAGATAAAGGAGAGACAAACAGATAAACGAGAGGAATCACAAACAGATAAACGAGAGGACTCACAAACAGATAAACGAGAGGACTCACAAACAGATAAACGAGAGGACTCACAAACAGATAAAGGAGAGGACTCACAAACAGATAAAGGAGAGACAAACAGATAAACGAGAGGACTCACAAACAGATAAAGGAGAGGACTCACAAACAGATAAACGAGAGGACTCACAAACAGATAAACGAGAGGACTCACAAACAGATAAAGGAGAGACAAACAGATAAACGAGAGGACTCACAAACTGATAAAGGAGAGACAAACAGATAAACGAGAGGACTCACAAACTGATAAAGGAGAGACAAACAGATAAAGGAGAGACAAACAGATAAACAAGAGGACTCACAAACAGATAAATGAGAGGACTCACAAACAGATAAACGAGAGGACTCACAAACAGATAAAGGAGAGGACTCACAAACAGATAAAGGAGAGACAAACAGATAAACAAGAGGACTCACAAACAGATAAACGAGAGGACTCACAAACAGATAAAGGAGAGGACTCACAAACAGATAAAGGAGAGACAAACAGATAAACGAGAGGACTCACAAACAGATAAAGGAGAGACAAACAGATAAACAAGGAGGACTCACAACAGATAAACGAGAGGACTCACAAACAGATAAAGGAGAGGACTCACAAACAGATAAAGGAGAGACAAACAGATAAACGAGAGGACTCACAAACAGATAAAGGAGAGACAAACAGATAAACGAGAGGACTCACAAACATATAAACGAGAGGACTCACAAACATATAAACGAGAGGACTCACAAACAGATAAACGAGAGGACTCACAAACAGATAAAGGAGAGACAAACAGATAAACGAGAGGACTCACAAACATATAAACGAGAGGACTCACAAACATATAAACGAGAGGACTCACAAACAGATAAACGAGAGGACTCACAAACAGATAAAGGAGAGACAAACAGATAAACGAGAGGACTCACAAACAGATAAAGGAGAGACAAACAGATAAACGAGAGGACTCACAAACAGATAAAGGAGAGACAAACAGATTAAGGAGAGACAAACAGATAAACAAGAGGACTCACAAACAGATAAAGGAGAGACAAACAGATAAACGAGAGGACTCACAAACAGATAAACGAGAGACAAACAGATAAACGAGAGGACTCACAAACAGATAAACGAGAGGACTCACAAACTGATAAAGGAGAGACAAACAGATAAAGGAGAGACAAACAGATAAACAAGAGGACTCACAAACAGATAAAGGAGAGGACTCACAAACAGATAAACGAGAGGACTCACAAACAGATAAACAAGAGGACTCACAAACAGATAAAGGAGAGGACTCACAAACAGATAAACGAGAGGACTCACAAACAGATAAACGAGAGGACTCACAAACAGATAAACGAGAGGACTCACAAACAGATAAACGAGAGGACTCACAAACAGATAAAGGAGAGGACTCACAAACAGATAAAGGAGAGGACTCACAAACAGATAAAGGAGAGGACTCACAAACAGATAAACGAGAGGGACTCACAAACAGATAAACGAGAGGACTCACAAACAGATAAACGAGAGGACTCACAAACAGATAAAGGAGAGGACTCACAAACAGATAAAGGAGAGGACTCACAAACAGATAAAGGAGAGGACTCACAAACAGATAAACGAGAGGACTCACAAACAGATAAACGAGAGGACTCACAAACAGATAAACGAGAGGACTCACAAACAGATAAACGAGAGGACTCACAAACAGATAAAGGAGAGGACTCACAAACAGATAAAGGAGAGGACTCACAAACAGATAAAGGAGAGACAAACAGATAAAGGAGAGGACTCACAAACAGATAAACGAGGCTGCAGATACTGGTGTAGATAAATATAGTGCGCGCGTTTTCAAGTGTTACTGAGTCAGTGTGAGGCCTCTAAAAATACAACATTAATTATTAACATCCAATCTGGAATTATCTCATAACCCTCTCCCAGCTCCACCCAACAAGATACAATATGCTGTTCAGTCACAGAAACATACATCATGGTGCCCAGTCTGCCTTGTTTGAGGACAGGAAGAGAGTTGTTTCAATATCCGTGGACCACAATGTCGGTGACCGAACCATTGCTGTATGTGAGAACCATGACAGAGCACTAGACACCAAGTTTGATGTGTGCAGGAGACATACAGACTGAAATAGGAACATAGAGACGTTGAGACAACCACACACAGAGAGAGAGAGAGAGAGAGAGAGAGAGAGAGAGAGAGAGAGAGAGATAGAGAGAGAGAGAGAGAGAGAGAGAGAGAGAGAGAGAGAGAGAGAGTGAGAGACTGTGTGAAAGTAGATGTTTCTGTGGCAGCCAAGATTAAGAGACTTTAGACCAATGTAGCGGATGGAGAGAGGTTGTATTTTTTATTCTGGACACGGTTAGCTATTGTATTTCTACAACTCTACTATTACTTCGCCTAGCTACTAAAATGAATGAATGGTGCAACAATGTGAGCTGCAGAATTTTTCCAAACTTTTAGACTGCGCCCAGACAAACTGTGTTGTTAACTGCAAATTATGAGTCAGTGTCAGACTTAGACATCGATTAAAGTACACGAAAGAGGACTAGCAGCTTGCGAAACGAGAAAATCTAGATGAGATCAAGTGGGACATAAGGAAAGCATGAAAACTGTCGGAACAATATTTTTAAATTATTAGAAAAACAAAGCCTGAAATGGTTTGACTGTTTAAATACAATGAATGCAAGGATACCAGCAGCGAGAAAGTGGAAAGACCAAGAGGCAGGGGACGACCCAAAAACATATGGATTGAAGGAGTCACTGATACCTAAATACTTCAAGGCATCATATGATACTAGGCAACCGAGCTTGCCCTAGTTCACATTTTAACTTCTGACTCAAAGTAGACAAGAAAAGTTATAAAACCGAACGAAAAGTATATAAGCAAGATTCACAATATAACAAATACAAACAAAACGTGAACGTTGCGGCTAGACAAAGAGACGAAGCAGACAAGAGACTAAAGAAAAAAGAACTAACAAACCAAATATTTTCTCAACTGGGAATAGAACTAACAAATCAAATATTTACTCAACTTGGAAAAGAACTAATAAAAATCAAGTATTTACTCAACTTGGAAAAGAACTAATAAATCAAATATTTACTCAACCGGAAATATAACTAACAAATCAAGTATTTACTCAACCGGAAATATAACTGACAAATTAAGTATTTACTCAACCGGAAATATAACTGACAAATCAAGTATTTTCTCAACTGGGAGTGTAACTTACAGATCAAGTATTTAATCAACTGGGAAAATCACTAAAAGATTGAGTATTTACTTAGCTAGGAATAGAACTCACACAAAAAAGTATTTACTCAACTGGGAATGGAGCTAACAAATTATGTATTTACTCAGCTGGGAATATAACTAACAGATCAAGTATTTCCTCAGCTGGTAAAAGAACTAAAAGATCAAGTATTTCCTCATCTAGGAAAAGAACTAAAAGATCAAGTATTTCCCCAACTGAGAACAAAACCACAGATCAAGTATTTACTCATCTTGGAATAGAACTAAAAGATCAAGTATTTAATCATCTTGGAATAGAACTAAAAGATCAAGTATTTACTCAGCTGGTAAAAGAACTAAAAGATCAAGTATTTACTCAGCTGGTAAAAGAACTAAAAGATCAAGTATTTACTCATCTAGGAATAGAACTCAAAGATAAAGTATTTCCCCAACTGAGAACAAAACTCACAGATCAAGTATTTTCCCAGCTGGTAAAAGAACTAAAAGATCAAGTATTTACTAATCTGGGAATAGAACTAAAAGATCAAGTATTTACTAATCTGGGAATAGAACTAAAAGATCAAGTATTTACTAATCTGGGAATAGAACTAAAAGATCAAGTATTTACTAATCTGGGAATAGAACTAAAAGATCAAGTATTTACTAATCTGGGAATAGAACTAAAAGATGAAGTATTTTCTCAGCTGGGAAAACAGTTTGCCTCTGAAAGATTCGCCATTATCTAACACTGGACTAGATTACCTGCTCTGGCTTGTCTCAACTGAATATCTGCTGTCAGATTGTGCTGCTGTTCTGACAGTCTTCTACTTACTGATTGCTCACCTAATGGGCTAGTCTATTGTGGGCTTCGTAACTAGGTGTTGCGCAATCTACGTCTAGATATCATGCATTTGAAGAGAGATAGAGAGAGATAGAGAGAGAGAGAGAGAGAGATAGATAGAGAGAGAGAGATAGATAGATAGAGATAGATAGATAGATAGATAGAGAGAGAGAGAGATAGAGAGAGATAAAGAGAAAGATAGATAGAATAGATAGATAGATAGATAGATAGATAGATAGATAGATAGATAGATAGATAGATAGATAGATAGATAGATAGATAGATAGATAGATAGATAGATAGATAGATAGATAGATAGATAGATAGATAGATAGATAGATAGATAGATAGATAGATAGATAGATAGATAGATAGATAGATAGATAGATAGATAGATAGATAGATAGATAGATAGATAGATAGATAGATAGATAGATAGATAGATAGATAGATAGATAGATAGATAGATAGATAGATAGATAGACAGAGAGAGAGAACGCACAAACGAACGAACAAAGGGTCACAAATTGCGGTGGAGAGAAAGAGAGAGAACGAACGAACGAACGATCGAACTTATTTTCAAGAAGTTACAAATTGGGCACGCAGGCCCGTATGACATTCGGCCCTTCTAAGCACTCATTTTCCAGAGTACCAATACCTGTTATCAATAATGCATGTTATAGATGTAATAAAGAAATATACATTATGGAATAATGCATACACACGTCATTTTGTACACAGTCGTACACACTCACACACGTATACATTCTCCTACGTTCTCATACATGCACAGTCATTTAGAGACATACGTGATACATACATATACAAACATAAAACACATACACAGACATAAATGCACAAACAGAAAACACACACACATTCCGTACATACACGCCTATACATGCATCGATGTATACACACATATACAATCACATGTACAGACACCAACATATACCTACAACGAGAGAGAGAGAGAGAGAGAGAGAGAGAGAGAGAGAGAGAGAGAGAGAGAGAGCGAGCGAGAGAGAGAGAGAGAAAGGTGTCATTGGTGTGACAAGAGCCAGATGTAGACACAGAGATAACACCCCACCTGGCGTCATTGATGTGACAAGAGCCAGATGTAGACACAGTGATAACAACCCATCTGGCGTCATTGATTTGACAAGAGCCAGGTGTAGACACAGAGATAACACCCCACCTGGCGTCATTGATGGGACAAGAGCCAGATGTAGACACATTGATAACAACCCACCTGGCGTCATTGATGTGACAAGAGCCCGATGTAGACACAAAGATAACGACCCGCCTGGCGTCATTGATGGGACAAGAGCCAGATGTAGACACAGAGATAACACTCCACCTGGCGTCATTGATGGCACAAGAGCCAGATGTAGACACAGAGATAACAACCCACCTGGCGTCATTGATGGGACAAGAGCCAGATGTAGACACAGAGATAACGACCCGCCTGGCGTCATTGATGGGACAAGAGCCAGATGTAGACACAGAGATAACGACCCGCCTGGCGTCATTGATGTGACAAGAGCCAGATGTGGACACAGTGATAACGACCCACCTGGCGTCATTGATGTGACAAGACCACAAACCTCAACTGCGATGCCAGCGATGGTCCGAGATAGCCAGCTTCGACTACTTCGATAAGTGGTCTCCAACCCGCCCCTAACGACTCCCCCCCCCCCCCACCCCCTAGCCACTTAACCTGCATGGGAAGTTTTCAAGGGGAAAAACGGGTCCTCGTGCACTTTTGAAACTGAGCCCATTCGTACTGGTAATAATCTGGATGTTCAGCTTTAACATTCATGAAAACAAAGCAGCGCCGCCAGCTTGGTGCGGAGAGTGATCGCTGGTGTGGCTAGTCCAGATCAGACCAAAAATAGCAGATATCGTCAAGACACAAATGTGTTTGCAGTCACATTGATATTTGGACACTAAATTTCCAGTTGATGGTGGTTATTTCTGTTCTTATTTGACACCGTGAATTGTGTGAATGTTTTTCTCCATCATCTGTTGCTCGCAGTACTTGTGATTTTTTTCTTTGTCCCCGTCTTTTTAATAATTTCCATTTGGTTATGTAATGGGGTGGGGGTGAAAATGACTTGGCAGTTGTCTAAGAGTGACACCACCTGAAGAAAGTTGTAGACAACGGATCTAAATAAGCATTTCGCGTTGATGACTGGTGAAAAAAGGAGCTTTGTGCCAGGCAATGGCACGTGCTTAACGTTTGTGAACGTTTGTGTCACTTCAGGCAGCTCGACATGAGCTGAAAGATACAGTTCTGTAGGTGGGTCAGGAAGGTCTGTAGGTGGGTCAGGAAGTTCTGTAGGTAGGTCAGGAAAGGTCAGCCAGGTCTTATTTGGGCTGGTTACAGCAATCAGAGATTGGGCTAGTTTAGCTGATAGGAGTCTCTATCTAGAACTGCAGTTGAGAAAGCTACATCTGAGAGAGTTAAGGTGACGGTTGGGCCTGACATAAAGTGGTGACTGGACCAAACTTACGGTTATGGTTGGGCCAGACATAAAGTGGTGACAGGACCAAACTTACGGTTATGGTTGGTCCAGACATAAAGTAGTGGTGGGACCACACTCAAGGTGATGGTTGGGCCAGACATAAATTGGTGGCTGGACCACACTTAATGTGATGGTTGGGCCAGACATAAATTGGTGGCTGGGCCAAACTTAAGATAGTGGGGCTAGAGTTATTGTGGTTGTTGTAGTTAATGTAGCGGTGACAGGGCTATAGTTAATGTGGTGATTGGGCTTGTTAATGTGGTGATTGGGCTAAAGTTAATGGGGTGATCGTGCTAGAGATAATGTGGTGACTGAGCTAGAGGTAATGTGATGACTGGGCTTAAGTTAATGTGGTGATTGGGCTAGAGTTAATGTGATGACTGGGCTTAAGTTAATGTGGTGATTGGGCTAGAGGTAATGTGATGACTGGGCTTAAGTTAATGTGGTGATTGGGCTAGAGTTAATGTGATGACTGGGCTTAAGTTAATGTGGTGATTGGGCTAGAGTTAATGTGATGACTGGGCTTAAGTTAATGTGGTGATTGGGCTAGAGTTAATGTGATGACTGGGCTTAAGTTAATGTGGTGATTGGGCTAGAGTTAATGTGATGACTGGGCTTAAGTTAATGTGGTGATCGTGCTAGAGGTAATGTGGTGATGTGCTAGAGGTAATGTGGTGATGGGCTAGAGATAATGTGATGACTGGGCTTAAGTTAATGTGGTGATTGGGCTAGAGTTAATGTGATGACTGGGCTTAAGTTAATGTGGTGATTGGGCTAGAGTTAATGTGATGACTGGGCTTAAGTTAATGTGGTGATCGTGCTAGAGGTAATGTGGTGATCGTGCTAGAGGTAATGTGGTGATCGTGCTAGAGGTAATGTGGTGATCGTGCTAGAGGTAATGTGGTGATCGTGCTAGAGGTAATGTGGTGATTGGGCTAGAGTTAATGTGGTGACTGGGCTAGAGTTAATGTGGTGACTGGGCTAGAGTTAATGTGGTGACTGGGCTAGAGTTAATGTGGTGACTGAGCTAGAGTTAATGTGGTGACTGGGCTAGAGTTAATGTGGTGATTGGGCTAGAGTTAATGTGGTGACTGGGCTAGAGTTAATGTAGTGACTGGGCTAGAGTTAATGTGGTGACTGGGCTAGAGTTAATGTGGTGATTGGGCTAGAGTTAATGTGGTGACTGGGCTAGAGTTAGGGTTGTAGTTGTTCTAGAGTTAAGGTTGTGATTGCTCAAGTGTTAACGTTGTCACTGCTCTAGAGTCAAGGCTGTGGCAAAACAGACTTTGGTGCTAATCTGGTGACGTCACTTTCTTAGTCTAATGCAAAATGGATGACACATGTGTTTGATTTTACTTTTCTATCTACAAATTGAAATTTATGAGTTTTTATAAGTGGTTTCATCTGCACTTCTGTTTCACTTTTAGGTGGTGTTTTAGGGAATAGATTTAGTAAGTTATTTTTGTAATTCGTTTTGGATTTATCTTCATTATGTTGGCTTACGTAGAACTTTGCCTGCCCAATGTTCTGTACCTGGGTGAGGCCATAGGTGTTGTTCAAACGATGACTTTTCTAGTGGATATGTCAGTCGCCTGGGGAAACTAGTGTTAAGTGTGTGAAACATTTTCGTATATCAGATATTATTGTGTCTGAAAATACACAGACACATCTGTAATTGAGTATATACTCCCAAGAACCCCGCCCCTTAAAAAAAAGAGGCTTATCCAGCTATATTTCCAGATCTTCCATCCATTTATCAATGAAAGTACCAGCCTCTCGCAAAACTCCAGAGGAACGTGTATCACATATTAATTGTAATTATGATCACAAAGTAAATGAATGGCTGTCATCAGACATCATTGCAGATTTCCAAAATCTAGAGTGACAGAAAGAAAACAAACTATAAGGACAGTTTGAAAAACATTTGAAATACACTTCTGTAGATGGAGCTTCAGCATGTATTGTTTTGTATGTCATTACCATACAGTCAGACTTTGCACAATCCATAGGTGTCAGCATAAAGATGTTACTTGAAATGACTTTACAAGTCTTTGTTCCAAATAGAAAGGTTAGACAGAGACCTTTTAAATGGCTTGTAGACAAAAAACTTGTGTTATGGTCACAGCTTGACAGTCGTGTATTTTATTACAATGCCTGGGATTATAGTAAAATTAAATGTTTAAATAGCTTCATGTGACGAGCTGGTCTGGACAGCTGTTTCTGCCCTTTTAAGTATTGCTTTGCATTAGTAATATTATTAAATTTACTGACCTTTTACTTATTGCTTTATTTTAGCCATATTATTAATTCATTAATTAAAGAGTAAAAAATAAAGTTAAAAGGTGAATGAGATGAGTAGTGCAAGGGGTACACAAGAGTTACTTCCTCCTTTTTATGGACTTCCTATTCCCTTTTCAATTCAGAAATTGACCGGTTCAGACTAAAGTTGTTAGTCCGCCTGTGGTCCAATTTTCTGTTTGAATTCCCTGCCAGGGGTGAGTTAAAAGAATAAGTTTAATTTGATGTATTGCTGCTTATTCCTCTGAATTAATTTCACAAGTTAAATTCTGAAATTTGATGCCCACATGGCTTAAAAACCATGATAAATTTGTTTATCCTTACTAACCATGTTAATATGTGCATGTATGCAAACATATGATTTATTTGATGATTGAAATAATTTCTATTTCATACGAGAAACGTGCATTGGTATATTTAATTATTATAATTATAATAATTAAGTGAGAATTATGTCCTCATGAAAAATCTCAGCCAGTTCCTGTTTCCAGCTTAGTGAGACAATTAAAAATAAGAATGAAGTGTATATTCATTATACCTAATCCCTACTAAGTTGATTTTTACCTCATGGTGATATTAGCTTGATAAATCACTGTATGGCTTTAATTTAGATTTAGTCCAGATAATTCTGAGAATGGCTTAAAAGCTTGAAAAGTGAATAACACAGTGAGGCTGAATTTAATATTCACACTGTCAGAGAAGAAGAAGAAGAGAGTTGTATGGCCCATGCTTGTAATTATTATTGTTGTAGATATATTTCCCTATTACTAGGAATACATTTAAGTTCTACAGCAGGTGGCCATACAATTGTAATAATTATATTTCACCCTTTTCAACTTCTAAACTCTGCTGAATAAGATTTAGCACATGTGAGTGTTGTATATTTTATGTTAATACTGTGACAGACGGAAAGTCCATTGTCATCTATGATTGTTTTGACATTTATCTCAGCACCCAGTATATTGATGGAGATATGTCAATCCCATTTATTTTCAAACAGTGCAAAGCACCTGTTATGAGTTCCTGGTCTTGGTAAACTCACTCCCTGTTTCTCATTCTTTGTGATGTGAGCCCATGTGGTTAAAATGAGAATATTGTGAAATATGACTGTGTATGTCTGTGTGTGTAAGCATGTTAACCCTTTAAAGGAGTACTAGTGTGCAGACATCAGAACAATTTACACTGAGGAATGTCCTTTCTTTTTGTGTGCTGTAAACTCTTGTTCTTGAGAGTATTCATGAAACTGGTTTCCTAAATATTTCCCCATCAGGATTATGGACCATGTTCTGTATACATTCCCATTCTATACCAGTAGAATGTGAACACCTGTTACTATCCTACTCCATATATATGTGTGTAGTGTAACAGTTTAAAGACTGGAGGTATTGTCGTCTCCAGTTAGAACCTTCCTGACTGTTTGTATAAGGACTGTTCTATTGTTCTAGTTCCAGATTTCCAGGTGGGAGATCCAAAAGTAAATCCAAGCTTAGCTGCAGATGCCGATTGTCTGGACTGGACTGGAAGATTCGGCCTGCCTGATGTGTCACCGAGGCTTAGCCAGAAGCTGACATAAGCTACAGCTAAGTGGACAGTTGACCACTATCCTTAAATAACCGGATTTTATCCACAGCCTTTTAATTATCATTTGAATTCTCATAATAAATGTAGTTTTAATGTTCTTACAGTTTTCTGAAGTTTCATTTTAACTGTAAGTGTGTCAGTGAACAAAAGCTAGTATAACTTTAATACATTTAAATATACAATTAATTACAGTAGGGAATAAGATGTGGGCAAACCCCGAATCCTCTCATTTAACCAGCAAGGCTGGGGTTACTATAAGACTTTATGATGTTTCACTGTTTGTAGTTCCCTCTGTAAAGTGCACATAGTGCAGTCGCTAGTAAAAAGCATTTTTACCCGCCACACTTCACACATTTTTTTGCCAGAACCAGGAAGCATTTTGTGCTGCAGAACAACAACGGACTTCTAGTGAGACAGCTGCTAAAAGTAACTGACACACAAGTAAATTGTCTGGCAGAACAGCTTGCGACTGTTTATCTGGTGAAATAAAACCAACAGAAGGCGTTACAGTTGTAGCACACTATGTTTCGCTTTCATGCTGTTCATTAAATCTCCAGCATGCTACCGGTTTATAAGAAAGTCTCGTATGTTGTGCCTGCCTCATCAAAGAACACTGCACAATTTAACTTCACAGTTGTCATTGTCTACCCATACTGGCAGCATTTCACAGTACTTGAAATTGAAACAAAACAGAGTGAGCTAGTATGTCTACATATATTCACACATTCAGTCATACATACATACATTCATACTTACATACATACATACTTACATACATACATACATACATACATACATACATACATACATACATACATACATACATACATACATACATACATACATACATACATACATTCATACTTACATACATACACACATACAAACACACACTCATGCATACCTATGCAAAGGCTCACTCTCATATCTGAATGTAATGATAACACTACATCATTGTACTAGACAGAAAGGTAAAAAGACAACAGTGAAACTGGACTGAAAGATAACAAAACGGCAATGTAACTAGACAGAAATGTAATGAGAGAGCAATGTAACCAGACAGAAAGGTAACAAGACAGCAATGTAACTAGACAGAAAGGTAACAAGACAGCAATGTAACTAGACAGAAAGATAACACGATAGCTATGTAACAAGACAGCAATGTAACTAGACAGACAGATAACAAGATAGCTAAGTAACCAGACAGAAAGATATTAAGATAGCAATGTAACTAGACAGAAAGATAACAAGACAGCAATGTAACTAGACAGAAAGATAACAAGATAGCAATGTAACCAGACAGACAGATAACAAGACAGCAATGTAACTAGACAGACAGATAACAAGACAGCAATGTAACTAGACAGACAGGTAATAAGACAGCAATGTAACCAGACAGAAAGATAACAAGACAGCAATGAAACCAGACAGACAGGTAACAAGACAGCAATGCAACTAGACAGAAAGAGAACAAGACAACAATGTTACTAGACAGAAAGAAAACAAGACAGCAATGTAACTAGATAGAAAGATAACAAGACAGCAATGTAACTAGACAGAAAGATACCAAGACAGCAATGTAACTAGACAGAAAGATAACAAGATAGCAATGTAACTAGACAGAAAGGTAACAAGACAGCAATGTAACTAGACAGAAAGGTAACAAGACAACAATGTAACTAGACAGAAAGATAACAAGACAGCAATGTAACTAGATAGAAAGATAACAAGACAGCAATGTAACTAGACAGAAAGATAACAAGACAGCAATGTAACTAGACAGGAAGGTAACAAGACAGCAATGTAACTAGACAGAAAGATAACAAGATAGCAATGTAACTAAACAGACATATAACAAGACAGCAATGTTACTAGACAGAAAGAGAACACGACAACAATGTTACTAGACAGAAAGAGAAGAAGACAACAATGTTACTAAACAGAAAGAGAACAAGACAACAATGTTACTAGACAGAAAGAGAACAAGACAACAATGTTACTAGACAGAAAGAGAAGAAGACAACAATGTTACTAAACAGAAAGAGAACAAGACAACAATGTTACTAAACAGAAAGAGAACAAGACAACAATGTTACTAAACAGAAAGAGAACAAGACAACAATGTTACTAGACAGAAAGAGAACAAGACAACAATGTTACCAAACAGAAAGAGAACAAGACAACAATGTTACTAGACAGAAAGAGAACAAGACAACAATGTTACTAAACAGAAAGAGAACAAGACAACAATGTTACCAAACAGAAAGAGAACAAGACAACAATGTTACTAGACAGAAAGAGAACAAGACAACAATGTTACTAGACAGAAAGAGAACAAGACAACAATGTTACAAGACAGAAAGAGAACAAGACAACAATGTTACCTCGACAGAAAGAGAACAAGACGGTACTAGACAGAAAAATGACCAGACAGCAAAATGAAGCAGAACGATCAAAGGACAGTAACAAGCCGGGGCATAAACAGAGGAAGACGTCAGCGAAACCAGACAGAAACATAGAGCAACAAGGGAGAAAATTATCACTAAAAACAACAGATAAACAAACCAATCTATGCGCCCAGAGACAATACTGAAGCCCTGTGCTAGAAAAAAACAAAGGTACAGAGGACAAACAGTAAAAGAAATGTAAGCTAACAAGTATGAGACAAACAAGGTCTTGCTCAGATCTTCCATAGACAACCAGAACGTGAACTAAACTACATTTCTCTTTGAAGTCTAAACTACCTCTCAATTGTTATATAACAGAAATGTACTTAATACCCTGAACAAACTGTCTTTTATACTACTTTGTCTTTCATCTGAAATTGTGTGCCTGGAGGAATCTTTTTTGGTTTGTCATGTCTTCATTTCTGTCTTTCTGATCGCAGCCGATATCTGTATTCTGTGAATAGAATGCCAATTTATTTGTGTGTCTGTCTGCCTGTATGCTTAACAGTCCTTCCGTTTGAAGCTAGGAAAAATGTAAAATTTGCCCAACCGATTTGGGTAATGTGTGGTATTTTCATTTCTGAACAGAAATGATGTTCATCGATTTTCGACTTTCGCCTCATTTTAAAATAATGAAGGGTGGCTTTCCTTGGAGTCTGGTTGTGATCTCTGAGTTGGGTAATTGCTTCTTGTTTCTCAATTTGTAATCACTATTTAATGACAAGTGCACTTGGTTTCCCTTGACACCTCCTTGGTACCCTCTGACGCACAGGTGTCGGACGCTCCACGAACAGCGACATTTGGGAGTGGACTGAGTCTAGCGTCCTGACGTTCATTAACCGCGAAATAAGATGTGTAGAAGGGGACGGAGAGAGGAAAGGGGTGGGGGGGGGGATGTCTGCACTCATTCCTGACAAGGTGACTCGCCAAACGTCTGTATATGTCTTTAATTTCCGAAACACCTTAAAGCTCATTTTGTGGCAACGTTGAGTCATTTGATGGCAGTTCTAGCCTACATACGTGTCTGCCTTTTAAAGAAATTCTTATTTAAATGTGTACTAGTTAAAGCAACCAGTTACTGGGCTAGAACCGGTTAGAGCTACTTCTTGGTTAACAACCGGCTAGAGTAACACAGTTTAGAGTTTAAACCAGTTAAACTCAAGTTTTATGTTTCATCACTGTAAATAAACTTCTTGGGTTCGAACTAGGTAAATTAACCTAAGGTGCCGGTGTGAACGGCATGGGGTCACGAGAACACGAAGACACGTTCTGTACCCTCATGGGTTGACTCAGGTCTGTACCCTCATGGGTTGACTCAGGTCTGTACCCTCATGGGTTGACTCAGGTCTGTACCCTCATGGGTTGACTCAGGTCTGTACCCTCATGGGTTGACTCAGGTGTGTTCCCTCATGGGTTGACTCAGGTCTGTTCCCTCATGGGTTGACTCAGGTCTGTACCCTCATGGGTTGACTCAGGTCTGTACCCTCATGGGTTGACTCAGGTCTGTACCCTCATGGGTTGACTCAGGTGTGTTCCCTCATAGGTTGACTCAGGTCTGTACCCTCATGGGTTGACTCAGGTGTGTTCCCTCATGGGTTGACTCAGGTGTGTTCCCTCAATGGTTTGACTCAGGTCTGTTTCCCCTCATGGGTTGATGACTCAGGTCTGTACCCTCATGGGTTGACTCAGGTGTGTTCCCTGTCATAGGTTTGACTCAGTTCTGTACCCTCATGGGGTTGACTCAGGTGTGTTCCCAATCATGGGTTGACTCAGGTGTGTTCCCTCATGGGTTTTGACTCAGGTCTGTTCCCTCATGGGTTGACTCAGGTCTTGTACCCTCATGGTTGACTCAGGTGTGTTCCCTCATGGGTTGACTCAGGTGTGTTCCCTCATGGGTTTGACTCAGGTCTGTTCCCTCATGGTTGACTCAGGTCTGTACCCTCATGGGTTTTGACTCAGTGTGTTCCCTCCATGGGTTGACTCAGGTGTGTTCCCTCATTGGGTTGACTCAGGTCTGTTACCCTCATGGTTGACTCAGGTTCTGTGTTCCCTCATGGGTTGACTCAGTCTGTACCCATCATGGGTTGAACTCAGGTGTGTTCCCTCATGGGTTGACTCAGGTGTGTTCCCTCATGGGTTGACTCAGGTCTGTACCCTCATGGGTTGACTCAGGTGTGTTCCCTCATGGGTTGACTCAGGTGTGTTCCCTCATGGGTTGACTCAGGTCTGTACCCTCATGGGTTGACTCAGGTCTGTTCCCTCATGGGTTGACTCAGGTCTGTACCCTCATGGGTTGACTCAGGTGTGTTCCCTCATAGGTTGACTCAGGTCTGTACCCTCTCATGGGTGGACTCAGGTCTGTTCCCTCATGGGTTGACTCAGTGTTTTAAACTCATGGGTTGACTCAGGTGGTTCCCTCATTGGTTGACTCAGGTCTGTACCCTCATGGGTTGACTCAGGTCTGTACCCTCATGGGTTGACTCAGGTGTGTTCCCTCATGGGTTGACTCAGGTCTGTTCCCTCATGGGTTGACTCAGGTCTGTACCCTCATGGGAGGTTGACTCAGAGTCTGTACCCTCATGGGTTGACTCAGGTCTGTACCCTCATGGGTTGACTCAGGTGTGTTCCCTCATAGGTTGACTCAGGTCTGTACCCTCATGGGTTGACTCAGGTGTGTTCCCTCATGGGTTGACTCAGGTGTGTTCCCTCATGGGTTGACTCAGGTCTGTTTCCCTCATGGGTTTTGACTCAGGTCCTGTACCCTCATGGTTGACTCAGGTGTGTTCCCTCATAGGTTGACTCAGGTCTGTACCCTCATGGGTTGACTCAGGTGTGTTCCCCTCATGGGTTGGACTCAGGTGTGTTCCTCATGGGTTTGACTCAGGTCTGTTCCCTCATGGGTTGACTCAGGTCTGTACCCTCATGGGTTGACTCAGGTGTGTTCCCTCATGGGTTGACTCAGGTGTGTTCCCTCATGGGTTGACTCAGGTCTGTTCCCTCATGGGTTGACTCAGGTCTGTACCCTCATGGGTTGACTCAGGTGTGTTCCCTCATGGGTTGACTCAGGTGTGTTCCCTCATGGGTTGACTCAGGTCTGTACCCTCATGGGTTGACTCAGGTGTGTTCCCTCATGGGTTGACTCAGGTCTGTACCCTCATGGTGTGACTCAGGTGTGTTCCCTTCATGGGTTGACTCAGGTGTGTTTCCCTCATGGTTGACTCAGGTCTGTACCCTCATGGGGTTGACTCAGGTGTGTTCCCTCATGGGTTGACTCAGGTGTGTTCCCTCATGGGTTGACTCAGGTCTGTACCCTCATGGGTTGACTCAGGTCTGTTCCCTCATGGGTTGACTCAGGTCTGTACCCTCATGGGTTGACTCAGGTGTGTCCCTCATAGGTTGACTCAGGTCTGTACCCTCATGGGTTGGACTCAGGTCTGTACCCTCAATGGGTTGACTCAGTGTGTTCCCTCATGGGTGCTGCTCAGGTGTGTTCCCTCATGGGTTGACTCAGGTCTGTACCCTCATGGGTTTACTCAGGTCTGTACCCTCATGGGTTGACTCAGGTGACTGTACCCTCATGGGTTCCAGGTCTGTTCCCTCATGGGTTGACTCAGGTCTGTTCCCTCATGGGTTGACTCAGTCTGTTTACCCTCATGGGCCTTGACTCCTCATGGGTTGACTCAGGTCTGTTCCCTCATGGTTTGACTCAGGTCTGTTCCCTCATGGTAGTTGACTCAGGTCTGAGGGTCTTCCCTCATGGGTTTGACTCAGGTCTGTTGCCTCATGGGTTGACTCAGGTCTGTTCCCTCATGGGTTTGGACATCAGGTCTGTACCCCTCAATGGGTTACTTGACTGTACCCTCATGGGTTGACTCAGGTCTGTACCCTCATGGGTTGACTCAGGTCTGTTCCCTCATGGGTTTGACTCAGGTCTGTACCCTCACTAGGGTTGACTCAGGTCTGTACCCTCATGGTTGACTCAGGCTGTTCCCCTCATGGGTGGACTCAGGTCTGTTCCCCTCATGGGTTGCCTCCGTCTGTTCCTCATGGGTTTGACTCAGGTCTGTAACCCTCATTGGTTGACTCAGGTGTGTACCCTCATGTGTTGACTCAGGTCTGTACCCTCATGGGTTGACTCAGGGTTAGTTGCTCGTGCTGCATAGTTTTCTTTCCTCTTGTCTCTGGGTTTGTGTTCTACTTTCTGCCTTCCTTGTCCACAGTGGCTTCATCATTCTTTTACTGCGTTATTCAGGCTCTTAAAGCTGTTGAGTCATCAACACCTTATGATACATAATGACGATGATAATGATGATGATGAAGATGAAGATGATGATGATAAAGATGATGATGCTAATGATAACTGTGATGATGAGGATGTGACAGTTATGACTGTAAACAAGACATCAACACATCGGAGACCTTGGTACTTTAATTTTATACGACTACATTTCGTTGACTTGAAGATTTCGTAGGCAATTCCTATGGATCCCTAATGGTTTCCTTGGACATTACCATATTTTTGGGCAGGAAGAGGATGGAATAGGGTTAGGGCTTGTGTTAAATGAGTAGCAACTACTACTAAGCCCTAACCTAACCCCCCCCCCACAACCCCCCCCCCTCCTTTAAACTATGGGACGTTCTGGAAATTTCCCTACCAAATCTAGAAGCCGACGAAATGTGGTCTGATAAAACCTAAGTACCGAGATCAGCATGCAGCGGTATTGACAGAGTCACAGTTGGCAAACATAATACAGCACTATCACAAACAATACTGCAATTGACCGTGCTCCCATGCGATACACACACGCATACACATACAATACATAGACATACATACACACACTCAATATACAGACAAGTGTGAGGAGAGAATGCCAAGTTTCAAAGCTTCAAACAGCCGATCGTCTCTCACCCAGCAAAGAACACCCTGATGCTCCCGCCAGTTGAAAGCAAGGTGTTTTCTGGCATCGATCCGCGGACAAGTGCGCGGGGGAGCACTCGTCAAGTTTCATCAGGCATTAGAGAATTCACACAACAGGCACGAGAGCCGCCCCCCTCTGAGTAAACTTGGGGTATGTTTTCGGGTCACTTCACGTTTGGAAACTTCTAGTTCTCCCGTGTGAAGTTTCTGCAGAACTGTGACTAGTCTACGGTAACCGTTAAATGTGTGAACACCTCGGTGTGTGAACCATCGTGTGTGTCGGCGGGAGGAGTACTCGCGTCCTTTTCCATGCCTCATAGGTAAAGGTATATATTAGGATTCATAAACCTGTGCATCAACTCGCGGGAACTACATCCGTGTGCTTTCTGATCGAAGGGATCATTGACTGCATGGTTGCATCATCATCATGTGCGCTGTAGTGATGGCATGTTTTAGTTTGAAAATACGAACTCCGAAGTAAGAGAATATGTTATGGGTACCAAATTAAATAAGCATGTAAATAGAGAAAATGCTATAGGTACCAAATTAACTAAGTATATATATGTTAAAGAATATGTCACGTCTGCCGAAGTAACGACGGATGTGTGATAGAGAATTTGTTAGCTACAAGTCTATAATAATGATATATGTTAAAGAATATGTTTTCTTTTAAATAAATGACGCTTCTATATGGCACAAAGGCTATACGATGCTGGTCTTATATTTTGTATAGAGCACTCGGTACTCTGATGTAGTCTACATCAGACTGGTCGCATTTACTTCCCATGAAATGTCCCGCTATCCACTGAAGGTCGGGACAACAAAGGGACAATATCATGTTAGAAAGACACTCATCGATTCAAACCCAAGATCTTAGGACCGAGAAAACGTTTTCAGACACCTACAAGTAACGATTAGGATTTATATTAGAGCGTACGTTATTTATGCGTCTGGTTTAAATTATGTTGACCGTACAAATATTGTTCTACAAGTTACCTGTTAAGTGTTGCACTATGGTTTAGAACATGTTGAATGTAACATACATACTGTACAGTAGATACGCTCTTTCGCTACCAAATACACGTGTACGAAAAAAAGAAAACGGCACGATATCTCTTATGCGTGTTCACAGTCAACTCTCTTGAGCGGAAGTCAATCATCCACAGCTAGCCCGTGAGTGGGTTATCATTTGTAAGATGAAAACATGTTTTTTAAGTCCAAGAATGGGGACACCATGAAGAGATAACCCCGTAACGAGGATATTTTGACATGCATTATCGTTAGGAGAACTGACTACAAATAGGATAAGGGAATACATCGTGACAACTGGGAAGATCGAGGCCCGGAAGCAGAGATACAAAGAGAAATTTGCTGGATGGTTTGACATGGGGGCCTGGACGATCATCTGTGTCAGAGCTGTTTGTTGGTGCATGAGAGACTCAGGGCTGCCTCATTAGAAAGGATTACCAGCTCCACGCGGCATGAGCTACCGGACTACGCGTTCGCTGTGTACAGATGTGTACTGCTGTGTACAAGATATGGAGCGGTGTTTATAGTAATTGCACTACATGGCAAACCCGCCTCTTCCCCTCCGCAGACTACACTTCCATCACCAGCAGAGGATGTGAAAACTCCAACAGTGTGATAACTACAGCGTCCAGCGCCGACCGCAAGCTGGACAAACCTTCAGCTGGACAAACCTCCAGCTGGACAAACCTTCAGCTACAGTGTGTAGAATACTGACGCTCGTGTGCAAGTGAAAGTCACAGCGAGACTTCCACATTTTGGTGATGTGTATCGAAAATATGCAAATATGGCCTATCAGTAGCACATCAGAGAAAACAAACCAATACTGAACAGGTTATCCTTACAAACAAGGTTACGATTAGACACAACAGGTTACAATCCTTACAAACAGGTTACAATCATACAAAGCATAATATAATCATACAAAACAGGTCACAAGCATTCAAAACAATATGACAAAGCAGTTACAGGCATACAGCACAGGTTAAAGTCATTCAAAACAGGTTGCAATCATACAACACAAGTTAATGTCATACAAAACGGGTTACTATCATACAATATAATTTACGGTCATATAAAACAGCGTGCCTAGGATACACATAGTGCCAAAAAAATCAGGCCTAGTTCGTATGTAGTGATCTCCTTCTTTGGTGTATGACTTTCTGATTATGTTATCCTTCCCTGCAGTATCTCTGTTTTGTTATCCTTCCCTATAGTATCTCAGTGTGGTGTTATCCTTCCCTGCAGTATCTCTGTTTTGTTATCATTCCCTATAGTATCTCAGTGTGGTGTTATCCTTCCCTGCAGTATCTCAGTGTGGTGTTATCCTTCCCTGCAGTATCTTTGTTTTGTTATCCTTCCCTATAGTATCTCAGTGTGGTGTTATCCTTCCCTGCAGTATCTCAGTGTGGTGTTATCCTTCCCCATAGTATCTCAGTGTGGTGTTATCCTTTCCTGCAGTATCTCAGTGTGGTGTTATCCTTCCCCATAGTATCTCAGTATGGTGTTATCCTTCCCTGCAGTATTTCAGTGTGGTGTTATCCTTCCCTATAGTATCTCAGTGTGGTGTTATCCTTCCCTGCAGTATCTCAGTGTGGTGTTATCCTTCCCTGCAGTATCTCAGTGTGGTGTTATCCTTCCTTATAGTATCTCAGTATGGTGTTATCCTTCCCTGCAGTATCTCAGTGTGGTGTTATCCTTCCCTGCAGTATCTCAGTGTGGTGTTATCCTTCTCTATAGTATCGCAGTGTGGTGTTATCCTTCCCTGCAGTATCTCAGTGTGGTGTTATCCTTCCCTATAGTATCGCAGTGTGGCGTTATCCTTCCCTGCAGTATCTCAGTGTTGTGTTATCCTTCCTTATAGTATCTCAGTATGGTGTTATCCTTCCCTGCAGTATCTCAGTGTGGTGTTATCCTTCCCTATAGTATCTCAGTGTGGTGTTATCCTTCCCTGTTTTATTTCAGTGTGCTGTTATGCTCCTTTGTGTATCTCTGTGTGTTACCTTCCCTGGTGTATCTCTGTGTGATGTTATCCTTTCCCAGCTAACTATATGTGGTGTTATCCTTCCCTGTCTATCTCTGTGTCGTGTTATCCTTCCCTGTCAATGACTGTGTGGTGTTATTCTTTCTCGTCTATCTCTGTGTCGTGTTATCCTTCCCTGTCAATCACTGTGTGGTGTTTTCCTTTCCCGTCTATCTCTGTGGCGTGTTATCCTTCCCTAGCTATCTCTGTGAGGTGTTATCCTTCCCTTGCTGTCTTTGTGTGGTATCATCCGTCCCTATCTATCTCTTTGTGGTGTTATCTTTCTCTGGTTATCTCTGTGTGTTGTTATCCTTTTTTTGGCTGCTATCTCTGTGTTGTGGTATCCTTCCCTTGTGCATGTCTGTATGGTGTTTTCCTTCTCTGGTGAATGTCTGTGTGGTGTTATCATTCCCTGGTGGATATTTGTGTGATATTATCCTTACCTGGTGTGTCTCTGTTTAGTGTTATTTTTCCCTGGTGTATCCCTGTTTGATGGTATCCTTTCCTGGCGTGTCTCTGTATAGTGTTATTTTCCCCTATTATCTCTCTGTGTTGTTATCATTTGCCGGCTGTCTCAGTGTGGTGTTATCCTTCCCTGGTGATGTCCGTGTGGTGTTATCATTTCCCGGCTATCTGTGTGTAGAGTTATTCTTCTTTTGTGTATCTCCATGTGATGGGATCCTTTCATGGCGTATCTCTGTGTGGTGTTTTCCTTCAGTAGTGCATCTATGTGTGGTGTTATCTGTCACTGGCGTATCTATGTGTGGCATTTGCCTTCAGTATGGAATCTCTGTGTGTTGTTATCCTTCAGTGGTGTATCAATGTGTGGTGTTATCCTTAAGTGGTGTATCTTTATGTGGTGTTTCCCTTCAGTGGTGTATCTCTATGTGGTGTTATCCTTCAGTGGTGTATCTATGTGAGGTGTTTTCCTTTAGTGGCGTAACTCTGTGGGGTGTTTTCATTCCCTTGCGTATCTATGCGTGATGTTTTCCTTCAGTATGGTATCTCTATGTGTGGTGTTTTCCTTTTGTGGTGTATCCCTGTGTGATGTTATCCATCCCTAGTGTGTCTCTGTATAGTGTTAGTTTCCCTTGGTTATCCCTGTGTGATGTTATCCATCCCTAGTGTATCTCTGTATAGTGTTAGTTTCCCTTGGTTATCCCTGTGTGATGTTATCCATCCCTAGTGTATCTCTGTATAATGTTAGTTTCCCTTGGTTATCCCTGTGTGATGTTATCCTTACCTGGTGTACTCTTTTATGTGTGAGGTAATGCTACGGTATGAGTATGTTCTTCTGCCGGCTGATCCCCTCTGTGATTCTTTCCTTCAGTGTGATGATATCGTGTGGAGTCAGTCTCAATTTATGTCTCAGTTTACTTTTCCATTTATGTCTCTATTTATCTCTCAATTTATGTCTCGATTTATCTCTCCATTTATGTCTCTATTTATCTCTCCATTTATGTCTCTATTTATCTCTCCATTTATGTCTCTATTTATCTCTCCATTTATGTCCCTATTTATTTCTCCATTTGTGTCTCTATTTATCTCTCCATATATGTCTCTATTTATCTCTCCATTTATGTCTCTATTTATTTCTCCATTTGTGTCTCTATTTATCTCTCCATTTATGTTTCTATTTATTTCTCCATTTATGGCTATATTTATCTCTCTATTTATGTCTCTATTTATCTCTCCATTTATGTCTCGATTTCTCCATTTATGTCTCCATTTATCTCTCCATTTATGTCTCTATTTATTTCTCCATTTATGTCTCTATTTATCTCTCTATTTGTGTCTCCATTTATTTCTCTGTTTATGTCTATATTTATCTCTCTATTTATGTCTCTATTTATCTCTCCATTTATGTCTATATTTATTTCTCCATTTATGTCTATATTTATTTCTCCATTTATGTCTCTATTTATCTCTCCATTTATTTCTCTATTTATTTCTCCATTTATTTCTCTAGTTATTCTATTTATCTCTCAATTTATGTCTCTATTTATTTCTCCATTTATGTCTCGATTTATTTCTCGATTTATGTCTCTATTTATCTCTCCATTTATGTCTCTTTTTATCTCTCTATTTAGGTCTCTATTTATTTCTCAATTTATGTCTCTATTTATCTCTCCATTTATGACTCCGTTTATGTCTAAACTACGGGGGTCGGGGGGGGGGGGGGATTTGCAGGCCATTTGCCTCATCTCTGAAGGTCGTGGATTCGTTTAACGGCTGGGCCTTTTAATTCAAAGATGCAATTTTACAGAAATCTCTGTGGATCGTGGCTGGATTTACGGAGTTTGTGCTGTTTGTGGCGCTCTCGGCAAGGGGCAAGCCATTCTGCGGAGAGAGGCCAAGCCATATGGAATAAAATGGGGCAGTGTAGTCGTTCCTCTCGACTTTATATTTATGACTACATTTATGTCCCGTTTATAACCCCATTTATGGCTTCATGGATGTTCCACGTTTTATGTCCTCATTTATCTCCCCGTTCGTGTCCCTATGTATGTCTCCATTTGTGTCCCCCATAGATAAACAAGCGACAGCCTGTAGCAGGTAATAAGGTGGGACATCCCATCTTGCTGGGGTTACCGGCTGTCAAACAAACCCTTTATTGGCTTTTCCTTCGCGTTATGCACAGTCTGTAGCTACAAGTACACTGGGGTGGCTGACACGTGCATCAAGTACACTGGGGTGTCTGACACGTGCATTAAGTACACTGAGGTGGCTGACACGTGCATCAAGTACATTGGGGTGGCTGACACGTGTATCAAGTACACTGGAGTGTCTGACACGTACATCAAGTACACTGGGGTGGCTGACACGTGCATCAAGTACACTGAGGTGGCTGGCACGTGCATCAAGTACACTGGGGTGGCTGGCACGTGTAACAAGTACACTGGGGTGGCTGGCACGTGCATCAAGTACACTGGGGTGGCTGGCACGTGCATCAAGTACACTGGGGTGGCTGGCACGTGCATCAAGTACACTGGGGTGGCTGGCACGTGCATCAAGTACACTGGGGTGGCTGGCACGTGCATCAAGTACACTGGGGTGGCTGGCATGTGTATCAAGTACACTGGGTTGGCTGACAGCTGTATCAAGTACACTGGGGTGGCTGGCACGTGCATCAGTGACAGTTACACAAGACTAGGGCTACTGTGACACTATTTGATAACCAACTTAAAACATGGAGGTTGTTGAAGGCGTCACCTGTTTACTTACCTGTGATCACTGTTTGTCCTTCTCTCATTGGATGCACATTGTTGGTTGGTTGGATGGATGGTTGAACAGATCTTTGTTGCAAACATGGGAAAAGGTCACACTGAAAACTGGAGTTGATAACTGTGTTACCTGACAGCTAACTGTGGTATGTGCTCTGCTGAAATGGCAGACTTCTGACTACGATGAACCAACTAAGAACGTCGGACACGTAGATTTACAGTTCATTGACAGAAATAGACGAAATACGTAGCGATTACATGGCCAAACATACACATTCAAATTTGTGGACATAACATCAGGATTCGAACCTGCTGTTTTTTAACTGGCAGCCGCTCCGGATTAGAACAAGTGTCATCGACGCTTGGCCACCTAGAGAGCCCCACCCAGAAGCACATCCATCAGGAGGTAGATGGTGCTGGAGGCGTGCTCGTCTGCCCTCTCTTCTTCTTCTTCTTCTTCTTCTTTGCGTTCACCGGCTGTAAACTCTGGTGGAAAGTTCTGGTTTTTCGTCCACTTCTGGAATGCAGTCCTGTTCCAGAACCTGAGTGTTGCGTGTGCATCCGTTTGACAGATCTGACGCATTGGTGTGCAGACGGTTGGTTCCTTGTTTCTCAGGCAGATGCACTTCGACTTCGAAGGAAGCTCCAAATTAGTCGACTCTTACGACATGCTTTTAGGTAGGCAGTGGGTCTATTCATGTTTTTCCTATAATAGGGCCCTGGAACCCACACGGTGGGGGGAGGGGAGGAGGGGGGGGGGTCTACCCTATGACTGATCCACTATCCCCATATTCCAGTCCTAGTCGTGTCTAGAGATGACGCTGACTTCTGACAGCTGACCTAGTAACCGTTGTCTGTCTGTCTGGAGCTGCTAAAGGAATGCCGATGACTTTATTTACATGCAGTACAACCAGACTACAAGAGCCCAGACTGGCCGGACATAGGTCCAGGAAGGCAGCAAACAAAAGAGAAGTATCACTTGACAATACGGAAGAGAGCAGATATTGCCCATTCGTGGTGTCTCAGTTAATACATGTCTTCGTGTGAAGACTCTTGTAATATAGGCATCTGCATGTGACACTGAACAGATTAACTCTTCATAGCCCGGCTGTTTGGCTTGTGATTAACTCTTCATAGCCCGGCTGTTTGGCTTGTGATTAACTCTTTATAGCCCGGTTGTCTTGCTTGTGATTCCGTGTATGCGATTAGATAAAAACTGACAGAATAAATCTCTGGATAACAGGTCGCCATTCTCCAGTAATCTTGGATTAATGTGGCCGAGACGTGGCACAGGCAGGTTCTCTGATCGAAGTTTGCAGCAAAAGCAAGAATTCTTCTCTTGACATGGAGACAACGATCACACTCAACGACACCGTTGCACCCGTGGGGATGCTACAGAACAACTGGCGTAGGTAAGCCGGTCAGAGACCTGAGTCGATGATCTTCAAACATGTGTGACTCACAAGTGTGACTGCAAGGTTTACATATGTACAGTGAGACAAACTCCAATTTGTGTTGGAGGAGTGGACAACAAGGGAGATTTTTCTGACAGCGAAGAACCACAGGACGAGACATGCTGATGTCGATGGGAAGTCTGGCTGGCCACCTTCCATGGATGGTAGCGCTGTCTGTGATGTGGCAGCTCGTCTCACCAGGTAAGTTCATCACTTTAGGTTGTTGTCTTTTCTGTATTCACAATATCCATTAAATATGTCTGTCCATCTGTTTCTCTGTCTGTCCATCTGTCTCTCAGTCTGTCCGCCTGTCTCTCAGTCTGTCCGTCTATCCGGATGTCTGTTCCTCCATCCGTCTAGCCACACTCCAAAACATCATTGGAAAAAGAGCGAAAAGCTGATACTTTTATGATGTGACAGAAATGTGACAGAAATGTGACAGAAGTGTGACAGAAATGTAACAATGTCTCGCTAGAGCAGAGGTTCTCAACCTAGGGGTCGCGACCCTCTTAGGGGTCGCCTAATATCTCTGGAAAACACATATTCCCTGAAGTTATAAAGTAGCAACGAGAATTGTATTGTTGGCGGTCACACTATAGGGGACTGTGTTATAGGGTCGCAGCTTTGGGAAGGCTGAGAACCACTGCTCTATGTGAAGTAAATACTAATCAAGTATATAGTGGTAGAAACGTGACGATGTAGTTTTGTGAGATGTTTACTAGAGAGCCTAGCTAGCTGCTGTTCAAGACTGCACCTAAATAACTCAGGTGAACTTCTCGGTCAATCAATGATTTGAAAAATGAGCTCCATGCAACTTGTTTTCACGGGCTGTTGGCTTCAGTATACACTTGATCGCATTCGGGTCACCACATGATTACTCCGTTGTTCCGGTGAAAACCCCACTGATTGCCCATCACTGTTCCATGTGTAGACCCCACTGATTGCTGTTCCATGTGTAGACCCCCCTGATTGCTGTTCCATGTGTAGACCCCCCTGATTGCTGTTCCATGTGTGGACCCCACTGATTGCTGTTCCATGTAAAAGACAGACAGCAGTCCCGGAAATTTCAGCAGTGCGCACACGCTTACAATCTGCCACTAAAATTGCTATTGATAGTCACTGGAAACATTAGTCACGACTGATGCACAAGCATTAATGCACACGGCACGCACATAGCTATTTCTGCGCCAACCAGCTTATTGCTATTGCCTGAATATTCAGTTTGCAACACACTTCTCAGGAAGCACAGATACTAGGTATCACCTATGATATTCACAGCTCACAGTGTCGCACCATGTATTAAACTCTTTAATTGATCGGTGCGATGTCAGTTGTGAGAAAACTCAGTCTTAGAAAATGACTTTTTTTGTAGCGAAGGACTCTGGCAGGTAGCGTTTCATAATTATGAGTTAAAGTAGTCCACTCTACCATAGTTGTTGTTTCTGTTTGTTTACAAAGCGGACACAGAACATTTAATTCTGCAGATAGTTCTTCCGCTATGAGAGACAAGGCGTTTGTATCCTCACTGAATCAGTCTCATGTCGAAAATTTCCGTTTGTCGCAACAAGTACCTTACAGAGGCAAATGATTCTAGATTCATTGTTTTAGTGACCAGTCAGCTGATGTGGCCAAGAAAGCGCCGACCGCTTTTACCACCGATGATGTGGCCAACACAGCGCCGACCGCTTTTACCACCGATGATGTGGCCAACACAGCGCCGACCGCTTTTACCACCGATGATGTGGCCAACACAGCGCCGACCGCTTTTACCACCGATGATGTGGCCAACACAGCGCCGACCACTTTTACCAACGATGATGTGGCCAACACAGCTCCGACCGCTTTTACCACCGATGATGTGGCCTACACAGCGCCGACCACTTTTACCACCGATGAAGTGGCCAACACAGCGCCGACCGCTTTTACCACCGATGATGTGGCCAACACAGCGCCGACCACTTTTACCACCGATTATGTGGCCAACACAGCGCCGACCGCTTTTACCACCGATGATGTGGCCAACACAGCGACGACCACTTTTACCACCGATGATGTGGCCAACACAGCGCCGACCACTTTTACCACCGATGATGTGGCCTACACAGCGCCGACCACTTTTACCACCGATGATGTGGCCAACACAGCGCCGACCGCTTTTACCACCGATGATGTGGCCAACACAGCGCCGACCACTTTTACCACCGATTATGTGGCCAACACAGCGCCGACCGCTTTATCCACCGATGATGTGGCCAACACAGCGACGACCACTTTTACCACCGATGATGTGGCCAACACAGCGCCGACCACTTTTACCACCGATGATGTGGCCAACACAGCGCCGACCACTTTTACTGCCTATAATAGGCTCAGTCGAAGTGGGAGCTTCAATTTACGCTACAATGCACGCTACAATGCACGCTACAATTTACGCTACGTAGATATCACATACATATGTCAACACCTAACACTGCATCACAGAGAGCCCTATCTCTTAGATATAACGGAAGCAAAGGCAGAGGCCGACCACGCCAGCGATGGATAGATGAAATATCCCAGGCCGTAAATAGCAGTACCTAAGGTTCTCACCCGATGCCTCTTGAAAATCTGATGCTGAAAGGCAGAACAGAAGCTAGAGAAGGAGAACATATTGAAACACAAACTCACACACACACACACACACACACACACACACACTGTCATGCACGCACTGACACTCACACACATACTGACACTCACACACACTGACACTCTCACACACACTGACACTCACACACACTGGCACTCACACACACTGACACTTGCTCACACTGACACTCACACTGGCACTCACACACACTGACACTCACACACACTGACACTTGCTCACACTGACACTCACACTGACACTTGCTCACACTGACACTTGCTCACACTGACACTCACACTGACATTTGCTCACACTGACACTTGCTCACACTGACACTCACACTGACACTTGCTCACACTGACACTTGCTCACACTGACACTTGCTCACACTGACACTTGCTCACACTGACACTTGCTCACACTGACACTTGCTCACACTGACACTCACACTGACACTTGCTCACACTGACACTTGCTCACACTGACACTCACACTGACACTTGCTCACACTGACACTTGCTCACACTGACACTTGCTCACACTGACACTTGCTCACACTGACACTCACACTGACACTTGCTCACACTGACACTTGCTCACACTGACACTTGCTCACACTGACACTTGCTCACACTGACACTTGCTCACACTGACACTTGCTTACACTGACACTTGCTCACACTGACACTTGCTCACACTGACACTTGCTCACACTGACACTTGCTTACACTGACACTCACACACACACTGACACTCTCACACACTAACACTCTCACACACACTGACACTCTCATACACACTGACACTCTCACACACTGACACTCTCACACACTGACACTCACACACACTGACACTCAGACACACACTGACACACACTGACACTCACACACACACTGACACACACACACACACTGACACTCACACACACACTGATACTCACACACACTGACACTCACACACACACTGACACTCACACACACACTCACACTCACACACACACTGACACTCACACACACACACTGACACTCAGACACACACTGACACTCAGACACACTGACACTCACACACACACTGACACTCACACACACACTGACACTCACACACACACTGACACACACACACACTGACACTCACACACACACTGACACTCACACACACACTGACACTCAGACACACTGACACTCACACACACACACACACTGACACTCACACACACACTGACACTCAGACACACTGACACTCACACACACACTGACACTCACACACACACTGACACTCACACACACACTGACAAAGACACACTGACACTTACACACACACTGACACTTACACACACACTGACACACACGCACTTACACACACACACTTTACACACACACACTGACACTCACACATACTGACACTTACACTCACACACACTGATACTCACATACACTGACACTCACACAAACTGACACTCACATACACTGACACTCTCATACACTGACACTCACACACACTGACACTCACACACACACTGACACTCACACACACACTGACACTCACACACACACTGACACTCACACACACTTACACTCACACACACACTGACACTCAGACACACACTGACACTCAGACACACTGACACTCACACACAGACTGACACTCACACACACACTGACACACAGACACTGACACTCACACACACACTGACACTCAGACACACACTGACACTCAGACACACTGACACTCACACACACACACACTGACACTCACACACACACTGACACTCAGACACACTGACACTCACACATACTGACACTCACACACACTGACACACACACACACACTGACACTCACACACACACTGACACTTACACACACACACTGACACACGCGCCCTTACACACACACACACTTTACACACACACACTGACACTCACACATACTGACACTTACACTCACACACACTGACACTCACATACACTGACACTCACACACACTGACACTCACATACACTGACACTCACATACACTGACACTCACATACACTGACACTCACACACACTGAAACACACGCACACACACTAGCACACACAATAACACTCACACACACTGACACTCACACACACACTAACATGCACACACACACACACACTGACACTGACACACTGTGACAAACACACACTGACACACACACACACACACTTACACTCGCACACATTGACACTCACAGACACTGACACTCACACACACCGACACATATACACTGACACTCACACACACACACACACTGACACACACACACACTGACACTCACACTGACACTCTCACACACACTGACACACACACATGCTGACACTGACACATACACACACAGACACTCACCCACACTCACACTTACACACACTGACAGCCGGACACACCGACACTCCCACACACACTGACACTCACACACACTGACACTCCCACACACTGACAGACACTGACAGACACTGCCATGTTATAAATGATTAAACAGGCTTGCATGTCGAGCACTGTGTAGACCAGGTACCGGGGGACATTGGGAAAGTTATAAAGTCCACAGGCTTGATACAACAAATGTGATTTACATATTTATAAAATTTCGACATAGCACCATATACCCTAAGAGATGAAGAGAAGTATCCCAGTACTTTTTATTAGCTGTTAGGTTTTTTCCAGGAAAATTTTACGTTTAGTAGTTTGCCATTGCTTTCGGCACGGCCAGCTCTCTGTACCACTGTCGAAACCGTCATCGAACTCGGCCCGCCGGCAATGCGAAATGCGTTTGTAACGCCTATATATACATATATTGATGTTTTAAGAGTTTTTACTATTATTTTACTATTTACTATTTTACTATTATTTACTATTATTAATGGTAAACTTGTTGTTTAATGAATGGTGTTCAATCATTAATTCACTTGATAGGAACATCTTTTATCCTGACCCTCCGCAATCGTTTCATTAATTGATAGAAATATTACTCTGTAGAAAAGGAGTTGATTCAACTGCACCATCCCCAAAAATTTCATCTAATCATCTCAGAAGCGCATTGTGTTTACAGATGTCAAAGAAATGTTTCCCCGATGTGAATTTGAACAAAGAAGACACAAACAATAGACTACACAATTTATTGCCTGGCATATTTCGCTGTATCTCGTCATTTGCATACTACAGTAACAATTAATTAAAATGAAGCAAATAGCTGAATCCTAGAAACTGAAACACAAATTCGAGTACATTTCAAACTGTTTCACCAAGGTTAGCGTAGGGCAACGACCATTTCTTTTTGCCTACATAGTTACGGTTTCAATCTGCCAATCGCGGAAGCTTCCGCGTATCGAAGTAATCTACGGTTGGCCGAATTGTAAATAATTCAAAATGCATCATCCCTGTTAATGATGTGCCCGGAATTTAGAATATGGCATGCAATTGCTGATTATGGATTATTTCTACCAGTCACCTGATTCGTTGTTGTTGAGGTGTTAGTGTTTTGCATTGCTTTTACCACCCATAGTGGAATATGTTCAGCAACCCGTTTCTCCAGTCGTCGATCAGTTCTGCCCACATATGCAGCGTTACAGGTGCATTTAAATTGGTATATACAGTTAGATCTGGCGTACGTTGACACTGGTTCTTTTACTGGTGGTGTAGGAATCCTGGTGGTTTTAAATCTCATAACAGGCATGGCTGCGTAAAAGGTTTGACCGACTGCTGTTTTGAGTCGGTCATATATACGTTGCATGACGTCGTTTACAGATGTGTCTGCCTTGTTACCCAGAAGGCTTTCATTGTTTCTTTGTGGGGGTGTGGAGGGAGGGGGCGGCGGGGTCGGGCGTGGTGGATGCGACAATAAATTACTTTAATCATTTTAGTTACATTGTTAACTTTCTTCTTCAGATATCTTCTGTTTCCTCAACCCCTCCCTCGCCCCATTTCCCCAGTTATATTACTCTTTCTTCTTCCTCTTCCTCTTCTTCTTCTTCCACTTCTTCTTCTTCTTCTTCAATTTGTGAACCTTTGAAAATAAAGTTCGTTCGTTCCTTCCTTCCTTCTTCTTCTTCTTCTTCTTCTTCTTCTTCTTCTTCTTCTTCTTCTTCTTCTTCTTCTTCTTCCTCTTCTTCTTCTTCTTCTTCTTCTTCTTCTTCTTCTTCTTCTTCTTCTTCTTCTTCTTCTTCTTCTTCTTCTTCTTCTTTCATCTCTGAGTTGAACATAGAAACTTAACATAATCAAAACAAAACCCTTCGTAGACTTCTAAATATTTAGCTGCATTTTGCAACTGGTTTTCTATCGCCTAAACGAAATGGTAGTCAACCCTTCCCCCCTTTTCCTGCCTCTAATCCGTTACTGTCCACGGTCCCAACCTTCCTGTTGTGTACTGACGTACTAGTACAACAAATCTGTTCCCACAGATCGGGTCCGGACTCCTGCCTGCCTGTGTCTGCAGAGACTAGCGTGATCACACGACAAATAGAGCCTGATGGTAACAAACCAAATGGGTTGTCTCTGTGAGCCACTGTTTTCTCTGTGTCGGTTAGTCAAGAACATGCAGCCTAGAAACCACGATTGGCTACACTTTGTACTAGATTTTAGAACCTTCTAATGCTGTCACGTCTTTTATACAATAGCCGTAGAGAACATAAACACAATTTCTCGTAAATTGTCGGGTTCCTGCAACTCGTTTTTTTTGCAAGGAGCAGAAAGAATAACCTATTATTACGCTTTCGCCTGTGTAATCTCTTGTAGAGAACTGCACAAACAAATCAACAGATGGGAAACAGTCAGTCGCTGGCACTGAATAAACATCTGAGACATAAGTTAATAGCATAGCTACTGCATTTGTAGACAAGTGACCTTTTGCTTCTGTTGGGTTTTGTCGTCCTTTGTTCTTTGAGGGGGCGAGCCCAATGTGCCGAAAAAAACTCTGTCCAGGCGTGCACATGATAGTGTTTGGGCTGAATTGATGCCTAATGTCTGATCGATGGTCGCTAATGTTTGTTGTTTGTAGATTTGCTTATTTATCTTGCTGATTGTCTGTTGTCTGCAACCTAAGCTGTAAATGGTGTGTGCGTGTGTGTGTGTGCGTGTTTGCGTGAGCTCCCGTGAGTGCGTGAGCGCCCGTGCGTGCGTGTGTTTGTGTGTGTGTGTGTGCGTGCGCGCTCGAGTGAGCGCCTGTGTGTGCGTGCGTGAGTATCTGTGTATTGGGGGGGGGGGGGGGGGGTTGAGGGGGCTGGACCTAGGATTAGGGTGGTTAAAACATGATTCAACAACTCAAATAATCTAAGACGGCAGCTTGTCGACACGCTAGAACAACATTCTGGTGTCAGTGGCGAACAGATCCTTAAAATGTCTGGCAGGGTAATTCTTACACAACAGTGACAGGGACATCAAGAAGATATACATGACAATAAACTGGTTCCCTCCAACAAACAGAAACGTCTTAAGAATAGACAGCTGGTTCCCGTGTGGGGGTAGCCAACTGATCTCGAGTCGCTACCGTCTCAGTGTGAGTCTCGACGTACAGATGTCTTGCATTAGCTTGTACCCTAGTGCAGTCATGACGGTCCTAGTGTTGTAATCTGAGACCCGTTGCGCTGATTAAGTGTAACACCTACAAATGGTGATTCTCACAATGTTCACCCGGCCGCCTCTGGGCTGTAAAGATTAGATGTGGCATCTCCCCTCTCCTGAGTCTATGGTGCATATTTTGCAAGGATATAACTTAACTATATCTTTTTGTTTACTCATGTGTTCTGTGGAAACTTTATCTTTCTACTCAGCTATGGTTTCAGCTATAGTTATGATGAGGTAAAGTCGACAGGTTTCAGCTATAGTTATGATCAGTTAAAGTCGACAGATTTTAGCTATAGTTATGATGAGGTAAAGTCGACAGATTTGAGGTATGGTTATGAGGAGTTAAAGTCGACAACTTTCAGCTATGGTTATGAGGACTTAAAGTCGACAGTTTTCAGCTATAGTTATGATGAGTTAAAGTCGACAGATTTCAGGTATAGTTATGTGGAGTTAAAGTCAACAGGTTTCGGGTATTGTTATGAGGAGTTAAGGTTGATAGTTTTCAAGTATTGTTATCAAGTTGGATGGTTTTCAGGTATAATTATAAGGAGCTAAGGTCGACTGAACCTCTCTACGTCACACTAGTTTATGAACATAGCGCTCCATGTCAACACTAGCGTCAGCAGACGTGAGTTTATGAACATTTGAAAATCTTTACTGATCGGAAATGTGACTGTGTCAGGAAATGTAGCATCTCAGCCATGGAAATACACAAGTTGTATGGTAAATATGCATGTGCTAAAAGCTGAACCTTATTTCTGCCTCGAAATCTGAAGCGGTACAAGCAAAAGTTAAGAAGAAGAAAAGTTTGGTAAATTTCTGATTCTTTTTGAGCTACCTGAAGTGGCGCAGAGTGTGCTCTCAGTCAACCTTCCTAGTTGTGGGAGTGTAGAGGCTGACCTCTGTTGTCAACATGTCGACGGAAACCCATGATTACTCTCCGACAGACGTCAGGTAATTGATTCTGTGCCTCGGTACATCTTCTCCGGAAGAGTTGGCTCAAATTGAATCCAGGCTTGATGGGGATCCATCAGGACCTCGACTATCCTATCTTGTACGGCCCCCATGGGAGACTTGGTGTCTAAAGCTTTACCTCTTCTCGCTTTAATGCTCGTCGATAAATTTTTTCGTCGAAATGTTCGAATGTTACTGCGCGTGTCATTTCTAGAATTAATCGCTGAACTTCCTAGACGTTGTTACATGAATTCATTTGTTGGTACTAGTTCGACTCTAGTCGCACGTAACTTTTAGCTGAGGAAATAGTTTACAATAGACTGGGTCATAGAATGTCTAACGATGTAGAAGGTTGGAAACTGGAAAATATTACTACTGAACTAAAGGGAACTGATGTCGCTTTATAAAGTCTTAGTTGACTAGCTGCTGCAGACAAGTATCTAGTTAAACGCAGAACTGTTGATGATGGAGAGACAGAATGTAAGAGAGGAGGTGGCATCATGTTAAACCATCCAAGTGTATAAACCGTTCAAGGATTAGGTTGGGAAAGGGGGGGGGGAAGGGCTGATTTGTTTTTCTTTTCCCTCTTTTTTACTTCTCTTCTGCTTATCAGTGTCAGGTTTCGAAAAGGCGTCGGCTGCGAGAGTGGTATGTAGTACAGAAATGTTGGAGTGGTATGTAGTACAGAAATGCTGGAGTGGTATGTAGTACAGAAATGCTGGAGTGGTATGTGGTACAGAGATGTTGGAGTGGTATGTGGTACATTGATGTTGGAGTGGTATATGGTAAAGAGATGTTGGAGTGGTATGTGGTACAGAGATGTTGGACTGGTATGTGGTACAGAGATGTTTGAGTGGTATGTGGTACAGAGATGTTGGAGTGGTATGTGGTACAGAGATGTTTGAGTGGTATGTGGTACAGAGATGTTGGAGTGGTATGTGGTACAGAGATATTGGAGTGGTATGTGGTACAGAGATGCTGGATGGTATGTGGTACAGAGATTTTGGAGTGGTATGTGGTACAGAGATGTTTGAGTGGTATGTGGTACAGAGATGTTTGAGTAGTATGAGGTACAGAGATGCTGGTGTGGTATGTAGTACAGAGATGCTGGAGTGGTATGTGGTACAGAGATGCTGGATTGGTATGTGGTACAGAGATGCTAGAGTGGTATGTAGTACAGAGATGCTGGAGTGGTATGTGGTACAGAGATGATAGTATTTACGGTCTCGCATATTCTATCTATCCATGACTTGCGTGGTCGGCCTTTAGTTTGGCCTCCGTTATATCTGAGAGACAGGGCTGTCTGTGGAGCACTGTCTGGTGCTAGTTTTGACACATGTCCGAACCATTATTAAGCAGGTCTAGAATTTGCTAATTGATCTACCTACAGGTGATGATTTTTAACTGACTCCGTCTCTCAGTGATGGACAAGGTCACTTGGTGATGGATAAGGTCTCAGTGATGGACAAGGTCACTTGGTGATGGATAAGGTCTCAGTGATGGACAAGGTCACTTGGTAATGTATAAGGTCTCAGTGATGGACAAGGTCACTTGATGATCGACAAGGTCTCTCAGTGATGGACAAGGTCACTTGATGATCGACAAGGTCTCTCAGTGATGGACAACGTCTCAGTAATGAACAAGGTCTCTTAGTGATCGTCAAGGTATCTCAGTGATGGACAAGGTATCTTAGTGATGGACAAGGTCTCTCAGTGATGGACAAGGTATCTCAGTGATGGACAAGGTCTCTCAGTGATGGAAAAGGTCTCTTAGTGATGGACAAGGTCCCTCAGTGATGGGCAAGGTCTTTCAGTGATGGAAAAGGTCTCTCAGTGATGGACAAGGTATCTCAGTGATGGACAAGGTATCTCAGTGATGGACAAGGTCTCTCAGTGATGGACAAGGTATCTTAGTGATGGACAAGGTCTCTCAGTGATGGACAAGGTATCTCAGTGATGGACAAGGTCTCTCAGTGATGGACAAGGTCTCTCAGTGATGGACAAGGTCTCCCTGTGATGGACAAGGTCTCTCAGTGATGGACAAGGTCTCTATGTGATGGACAAGGTCTCTCAGTGATGGACAAGGTCTCTCAGTGATGGACAAGGTCTCTCAGTGATGGACAAGGTCTCTCAGTGATGGACAAGGTCTCTTAGTGATGGATAAGGTCTCTCAGTGATGGATAAGGTCTTTCAGTGATGGATAAGGTCTTTCAGTGATGGACAAGGTCTCTCAGTGTTGGACAAGGTCTCTCAGTGATGGAAAAGGTCTCTCAGTGATGGACACAGAAATGTGTCCATGGAAGACCGCATCAGCCACCGAGTGCTGTCTGGTAAAAGATTTATAGGTCTGATATCACTAGCACAATGTCGCAGGCAGACACTCAGGTAAACTGCATTAGAACACAAATTTGGAAGTTAAGAACACATTTAATAATTTAAAAAAAGAAGTCCAACAGAAATAACACTACAGCATCCACAGACACACATACACATATACACACACACTCACACATAAAATAACACACTATAACACACACACACACAAACAAAATAACACACACATACACACACACAATAACACACACATACACACACACACAAAATAACACATACATAAAATAACCCACACACACAATAACACACACATACACACAATCACAAACACACACGCACACATAAAATAATACACACACACGCGCAATCTCACACACACACACACACTCAAAATCACATACACTATTTGCGCTTGCACACACATAAACACACAAAAATACATTGTCATTTATGAAATAGACTGAGAAGACAAACACAAAGAAGAGAGATGAAGGACAGAAAGCAAGAAACGAGGGGAGACAACAAGTTAATCTATGCAGGAAATATCACATGGAAAGTTCAAAACCGGATAAAGCCGTAATGTTTCTCACACTAGAATGTCTGTTGTGTCCACACGTCTTGTCCTAGCTCCTCACCCACACTAGAATGTCTGTTGTGTCCACACGTCTTGTCCTTGATCCACACCCTCACTAGAATGTCTGTTGTGTCCACACGTCTTGTCCTTGATCCTCACCCTCACTAGAATGTCTGTTGTGTCCACACGTCTTGTCCTTGATCCTCACCCTCACTAGAATGTCTGTTGTGTCCACACGTCTTGTCCTTGATCCACACCCTCACTAGAATGTCTGTTGTGTCCACACGTCTTGTCCTTGATCCTCACCCTCACTAGAATGTCTGTTGTGTCCACTCGTCTTGTC